>JAHMML010000082.1:247019-674886 GCA_020341155.1 Eciton burchellii
GGGGGGGGGGGGGGGGGGGGGGGGGGGGGGGGGGGGGGGGAGAAAGAGAGGACTCTGAATGGAGCAGGGAATTGACTCCGCGGAGGGAAATTACGGCCCTTTCCCTGCCGCGCCCTCGCCCTCGCCCTCGCCCTCGCTCGCGCCACGTCGTCGCGATTGTGCAACTGTCGCTGGCATCAAAGATACCGGCGAGCAGTGAGAAAGGACACCCGATAGATAGTCGTCGCTCCCGATTCATCGGCCGATAAACGCATGCACAGTGTCGCTACATGCGTATACTTTGTAACTAGAAAACCGAGGTGCAGCTGGAACGCCGCTTTCGCGCCCCGAGTACGGAATTTTCGAATGTCGGATCACTGGAGCGCCGGGACGTACGTAATGTATGGGAGCTCGGAATAGCTCCGAAGGCATTGCCAACCCTCAATTTAGCCTTCGATAAGCGATTTCTCAAATTGCTGGGATCGCGTGTCGTACTGAGGCGACAGCTCTCAAGTGGCTTCCTCTTGGAGAAGCCGCGCTTCTCGATCCTCGCGAATTCGACAATTGCGCATCGCCGCTCCCCCCGCCCCTGAAAATGAAACGATTCGCATGTTCGCACGAAGCGCAACACCGCGATACGCAATATACGATTCAAAGGGAGGCCCTTGTCCCCTTCGCATCGAGGGGGGGTGTAGTTCGCGCATATCGTGCGATCGCGAATATCGCTAAATCCGTATGGAAGCCCGCAGATGGAGGGGGACGGGGCTCAGCGAGGGTGATTCGATAAACGAGCGGTTCGCTTCGATCGGACAAGAGGCGAGGGAGAGAGCAACCCTACGCGAACGGGTACGGGGAGGGGGAGGGGGAGGGGGAGGGGAGAGAAGGAGGAGGAGGTTTCCGAGAACCGTCCCTCGCTGCGCGCGTGATCGCCTTCACGGAAGTATAACCCTCTTCCTCCTTCCTGTCTTCCGACCTTACGTACGCGGATTACACGCGAGGAGGATCGATTTCCTGCGTACTTGTCTCCGCTTACGTGCGCGCAATTACGTATCGCGCGCGCGCGCGCGCCGCTTAAATCCCAAACGGTTGCAAATGTTCGGCGCGAGTATCCGCCGCGCGGATTCCACGAGGCCGAGCGGAAACGAAATCCGGCGACGGTGAGGTTATGTTCGACATCGCGACGCGCGAGGCTGCGCAAAGCAGCGAAACAGCACGTGGCGCAAATCAATTCACGAATCGATCACGGTTGAATCGCCTCGAAGCGCGATCGATTTCGCTCGCCTTTGTAAAGCGGATAATAAGTCGCGACGAGAGCGAGCGGCTCGGAGACAATCGGGTTCATTAATAATTCCCGGCGCGTCCATGTCCACGACGATACTTTGCGACTCGTTTCTCCTTCCTTTCTCGTTCCTCGCAGATACGGAGAATACCTGCTGCATTAATTACGTAAACGTGTGATTAATTACGTAAACAGATACGCATCTCGAGCATCATCGAGTAATCTGATGGTAATTCTGCAGGGAATTCTGCGCCGGATATATCTTAGCTCACGCGTGCCCCTTTTCGTTTCCCGTTCTCTCTTCAGCTAAACGAAGAGGCCAAGACTCGAAGACTCGAAGAGTCTTTTCGGGCTTCTCGTCGGAGTCGAGGCGATTAACGCACAGCCCGATCGGGGCCACGCGCAAATATTAAGCTCATCCACTGGATATTAATGGTATTTGCTAATCGCCAGTGGTAGTCAAGGTTGGCGCATCGGTCGTTTGCGCGTTGTACTCGCGGACAACGGCGCTTCCGACCTTCGAGACGCGCAATTATCACTTGGAGGAGAACGTAAATTTGCTTTTCCTCGCGCAGTCGGTGCTTCTCGCGATCGCTCTCGCGACCAACATGTATGCCGAGATGTTCCTATCGACACGTCGAGAAATTGGCGGTCCAAGACTGCGCGAGGACCGTCATGCAAGCTAAAAGTCATGCGAGAGTTGGAGCTTCGGAGCGGAGCGGAACAATCGAGATATCGATATGCGATTATGGCCAACGACCCCGCCATGCCGGATCAGGAATAGCGTATGATGGAATTCTCTTCTCTGCGAATTAGTGGGCATGCTCGAACGGCAGTCGCTCAGTCAGTGGACAGATCGAGCCTGACTACGTCCGTCATCGAAGCGAAAGCAACAACGACATTTGTATTATGCCATGCACACGTAGCTCGGCAGGAATGAGAAGCGCGCGCAATCATCATCGAGTGAAGACTAAAGCCGCGCTGCAAAGACGATCGGAACGAAACGCGAGGCGAAGGCCACCCTTCCGGCATGAAGAAACGATGCACTCGCGGCCTGCTCGAAGCTTACAGGTGTCTATTTAAATCCAAGAAGATTAATCGACGTGTTCGCTGACGCCGCGGCTAAACTTGGATCGCCGAGAGTGGAAAGAAAGAGCCGAGTATTTAGCGGTACGTAAAAAACGTGCTTCAAGAATGACGATATAAGGAATTGATCGATTGTATCCGCGGTCTTCAATTACCGAGCGAGACAACTCCTAACAACGATTAATTGACGTGAATTTAAATATGTAATGTTGGTTTGTTCATTAATCTAACCTAACAAGAGGTTTCAAAAGGCTTCTTTTTATTTTATATTTAATATTGCGAGAATCAGCCGAGAAAAATATTTCCCCCACATTTACACATATTCCGTCTTGCGAGATACGTGCAAGAAAGGTTTCACTTTTTGGCCGAGAAAGACAAAAGATTGCGATTCTATATTCCCCCGATGGATTTACTAGAAAGCTCTCTCCCGCGATACTGCGGGACACCCCGTATATAGCTGACACGCGCTAGGAGAGACATACGGCGAACAATGAAGCGCGTGGTTACACGCTTGCACGCACGCACACGTGAACGCACGGCGCATACGAAGATGACGTAAGCGCTGATTACGTGTCGTCGTTGCGATGGCGGGCTCGCGGCGACTCCTCCTGCATGTGCAACGCGACGTTCGCAGAATGCGGCAATGTACCAGGCCCGCAGTGTGTGCGTGCGCGTGCCTATGTGCGTGTGATGCATCGTGCATGCGTGCCTGCCTGCGTGCACGCGAGTACGTGCGCCTGCGCGCGAGCGAAGGACGAGGCCTTCAAGTATGTACATATCGCGCGTGTACAAAACGCAACCTATATATATATATATATATATATATATATATATATATATATATATATATATGAATAACGTGTGTGTGTGTGTGTGTGTGTGTGTGTTTATATACATGTATGTGTAAGCTACGAAATCATGAGCTGAACCGGGAGGAACCGGAGAGCGGGAAGCAAATCTCGTTGAAATGAGCCCTGATGAAAAAGATCGGAAAGCAAGGGGGGGAGAGAACGGTTTAATTGCATTCAAGTCCATTTCGCAAGTGGAATGCGAAGTTTGCACGATTAGCAAAATCCGACGTGACGAAACTCCGGATTGCATGCAATCTGCTTATTACACTATCCCGCATTCGCCTTTCCAAGTCTTCTCTCAACGTCGCGCGTACAAAAATATCGAAACGCGACCGTTGTAACATTCAATTTGATCCTCGCGAGAAAAGAGAAGGAAAAAAAAACGGACAAAAAGGGACGAGACCTCAAAAGGTCCGATCGGCTTTGATTCGTCTCTGCAGCAAGTCGTCCGCCGTATTTGAAGCCTGACGTGTCTCGGCTCGCGAGTCGATAGACTTCGGACAAAGCCCGAAGCTGGCAAAGAGAGGCCACGACAATTGTGAAAACTTCCTCGTCCGCGAAAATAAACAGCGCTCGTTTCGCGAAGACGACGCAAGGCCGCCGTTCGTTGCTTGGCAAGATTGGCAGCTTTGCGACAGATATCGGAATCCACGTCGGCGCATCTGACTCTGCCGGTGGGAATTCTAGGGAAAAGAACGCGCGACGTAAGGGACTGCCATGTGAGGGCGCCATGACGATTAGTCCGCTTTTCCCTGAATATTATGTAACCGTGCGTGTTGGCCTTAAAGTACCTCCCCGTGTATCTATGGCATCGAAAATTCCTCGCTGGAATTATAACGGTTCCGATTCCCGCTTCGAAGCGACAGACGACGAAGCGGGACGAATCTCATTCCGAATTTAGACGCGGCGTTCGCGAGCGTGCAATGCGGGGAATATCGATCAGGCGAGTATTATCGAACCAGCTACGCTCTACCGGGTGTTCCAAAGTGAAAGAGCGCGCCGTCAGGAATGAAGTATCTACGTGCACTTGGCAGATCGCGTTCCGGAACGATGACTTGAGCGATTGACACGGAGATTCGAGGAGCACGCCGCGTGCGAGCTTTGTGAGAAGAGCCTCTTCTAGCTTCCGCGGAAGCGGGGGCGAGCAGAAGCATGCTGGCCACGCTTTCGTTTGAGCCCTGCGCTTTTTGGTTCGAAACAGGTAAACCGGTTATCTGTTTCGACCCAGGAGCGTAATTTATGCCTCATCACGCATCCGGTCGTTGTCTATGCTAATCCTACTGCAAAATGTATATTCTAGTTTCTGGAATATAATACAAAAAGCAGAATCTATCGCGGCAAATCAACGTTGCACACGTTTTCCAAATTGCGATAAATTTATGAGAATATTAAAAGATTCATGTATACATATATATATATATATATATATATATATATATATATATATTATTCCATGAATATAGATCCGACGTAATGTTACATTTACATTTCAAGCATTTCACACTTGCAGAATCACATTTATAAAATGTATAAAATTTGCGCAAATGCGCGTATTCAAAATCCAACATTCGAAGTAAAAATTGCTGAATCTAAAAGATTCATCTCGGCTCCTCCCCGTTCATACCGAAGCGTATGAGAATACGCGAAGCGTTGTCTCTTTAACTGATTTCATGTCTCGCTTGAACGGATTCTTTTTCTTCATGTTGGCTATTTTGCTTTGCTGCCTAGTCTGACACGCCGGAGCCACAACGCGATGCATCGGCGCGACGGTCGGCCTAAGCGAAGTTAGGTTTCAGCATGCAACACAAAGGGAAGAAGGGACATAAGGGTGAGGGGGTGGAGGAGGACGACGGGGGAGAGGGAAGAGATGAGGAGAGCCCGAGAGAGGGAGAGGGAGAGGAAGAGAGAAAGAGAGAGAGAGAGAGAGAGCGCAGCGCGGCCGAGGGAGGACGCCGTTCGAGGGAGGGCTGTTGAACTTTCAGGGTCACTCCCATGGGCCCCTCGCGCGCGGGAGAGAGAAAGCGAGAGGAAGGCGACGGTGAGGAGCAAGGGCGAAGGGGAGGGGACGAAAGGAAGGACGAAGAGAGGGTTGGCTGTGGGGCCCGGCACGAAAACTCACTCCTAAACCGTCTAAACGGCTCGTGCAATTCGGCCAGCGACCAATGGGCCCCGGGCCGGCCGACCGGTCGACCAATTCGTCTCCTTCTAAGGGGGCCTTAAGGGCCCCCGGCGCGCGATAGACGACGGGTCGCGTCGCGTCGCCTCGCGTCGTTCTTTCCGATGTGCACCGCTCACGAGAGGATGCCCGACGCACTTGGGTGGAACCAGTTTTCGGGCCCGACTTGAGGCCTTTGGATTCCCCCTCCGCTGAGGCCCCGAAACGCGAGGCACTGCGTGCGCAAGAGCAACGGCGAGAGCCGATGGCAAACGACAGCGAAATAGTCAGGGTCGCGCGAGAGCACCGAAGAGATTCACTTTCGGCGTCCCACTTCTAGGCCGGTCGCGAGCTGCGCTCGTTACGCGAATGCGAGGGAAAATGCTGATTAAATGTTAGACGGAAAAAAGCCCGGACGTGCTCTATATCTAGAAGATTCATATCCACGTATGCAAATAAAGGGAAAACGTTGACCTTCTGACCGTTGAACTTTCTCGAATCATCCATCCATTTTTTTGGTTTTCTATTTTTTCTATTTTCCCTTTGATATCTCTCTTTGATTGATGACCTCCCTTTGATGACCGGCTCGAGAATAAGGGTGTACATTGTTAACAAAATTGCACCGACGACCTTATCGAGATATCAAAACAGCAGAAAACAGAAAAATGGCAAATGTGCGAGTGTTATCATCGACGTGTTATTCGACGAGTTTCATGCAAACGCAAAGAGAACAGACACGTTTCACGGTGCTCGTCTAAGAAGCCAAGCGCGATCGAACGGAATGGCCGTGGCAGGAAGTTAACTGTAGTCGGTGACTAAGTAGCAACAAGATTCTATGAATGTGCCGGAAACTGACGGTTATTCGCGCGAAAGCATGCCTACGTGAGCAGGAAAAATTGATAAGATCGTGATAAGATCGGTCTTTCGCGTTCAAAGCCGAGGCAAGTAGCGAGAATCCGTTTTCATTCGTGAGAGCTCGGGCGATTACAGCGCTTAACGGTAAACGCGTCGTCTAAGCTCGCGTTAAATACTAAAGAATTTCCTGGAATCGCCAGATGTTTCGTTCATAAATTACGCCGCGATCGCTACGTCGATCATAAACGACGCCGTCAAAAGATGTCTATTACGTCAATTACGCAAATTTTTCTTTCCGATAAACGATCGGCACAGAGGCATTCTCTTTCCGTGTCATGTCGCGCTAATTAATCGACATAGTAAATGCGTTAATTCATTATTCGGCATCACACCATGTACATATCTCTCCCTCAACGAATACAGAAGAAAATACCGCCCCGTTTTCGTCCTAGAATTATCATCGCTGTTGGTATTAGAATTATTTATCATCGTTATCCCGCAATAATATTTATCACAACAATATTCGTATTAATATTAATTTGTCGGCCAGTTCTACGATACTCGATAGCCACTCGGTTGATTCCGTTCCGTTGTAACCGTGAAAAATCCTAATCAGATAAATGCCACACAAGCTCCACCGCGTTTCCACCATCTGCACCATTTCATCTACACGAAGAAGACAAGGGAGGGAAAGCTGTATCTGCGTCTCCGAAGCGGACGTCGGCGACATCGTCGGACACGAGCGATAAGAAACTCGAACGAAAACCCGGTCGAAAGAGCGTGCGAGCTGCATACGCACACACAGAGAAGAGGACCGTCCGCCGGTGAGGTCAATGACCCGCTTGCTCTCCTCTCTAGTACCTGTATCATCCTCGGCTCTTCTCCTCCTCGGACGGAGCGAGCCTAACCGCTAGCGAGCGAGCGCGAACGCATCCTCTTCCTCCTCTTTCTCTGCCCCCCCCCTCTCTCTCTCTCTCTCTCTCTCTCTCGTGCCCCCGTGCCCCTTCTTCCTTCCAAGCTATGAAACTGATCTTACGCGCGAATTACTCCCGCGAGATTCCGCGTCGTCGTCGAGACCGTTTCGTCGAGTACCGTTTCGATCATTCCGCGAGTTGGCCGCGATCGGAAGCTCGCGAGGGCAGATTCATATGTTCATCGTTAAACCTTCATTAAGATCGCCTTTCAATTAAGCTCGCGAATGCAAGTGCATCGGTGAACTCATTTATCTTAATTATCCGATACTGATAATCCGTGGAGAAACGGGAGGGATTCAATCGAACTTACAATCGTGGAATTACAAGGCAGATAGGACGAGCGGAAAGCCACACGAATCGAGGATTAAATCGCGGCTCGCGATTGTGTTTGCATTAATAATTAACACTTGGTTACTCACGCTGTTGAGTAAAACTCATCAAAGGATTATTTTATAGCCCCACGCTTCGTTTGCTCTTTCATCGAGGTCCGCCTTTCGGCGGAATGGAAATTGCACGGAGGATCTACGACGATATCCATATTTTTACGCCCGAGCGTTAACGAATTTAAGGATCGCACAGGGAGAGATGAGGAAATCGATATAGCCGGGAAAATAAATGCCAACCCCGATGGGGTTACGCGCTTCGAAAGTCGCCGGGGTCAAGTGGCCCGTCGTTTCCTCGCGATTAGCGCGTACGTTATAACGTTGCACGCGCGAACGCGGCGATAGTCGGCGCTCTTAAACCCGTTAGACATATTAATTCGCGCGTGTATCACGCGTGCCAGCTGATCGGCTCGCGTGCGGGCCGAACGGCCGGCCGGCCGGTCGCCGATCGCGAACGCGGCATAACGCAATCGCGCGTAATCGCGATTAATAACTGTCATTACAATCAATGAGAAATGCAAATACGAAGAAAACCAGCCGACACGCGCTGGATTCTTCAGTTTTGCCCGCGTTGCGCGACACGCGAGCTAAACGAAGAACGGATTACGCAATTATGCGTGAATCAGCGGTTCGGAAGAGATTTTCGACAGACATTTTATTTCTCGGTAGAATATACATCGGGAGAATTGTCGTTTATTAATAAAGGATAGTTAATTTAAAAAGATTATAATAGTAAACTAGGATTGGATAGCCTATTATAATAATCGAAGGTTTATTTTGAATTAGTAAATTTGTAAATTTAAAATTAGAAAATTTGGCGGTATTTTATAAATTAGAGGGGCTTGTTTATTAATTGATTAGATTTGTCTAAATGATTTTTATGTACTGTTGTTTAGAATCTGTTATAGATATATTAATGAATGAGATTTTTTTTAAGAAAATTAATTCAAATCAAAGTGTAGAATATTTAGGGTTCGATGAGTTATAATTTATTTATTTGTCGAATGTTTAATTTTTTAAGATTTAATTGTAAATTAATTGAGATTAATTCATTGAAATTTCATTTCTGCTGCTGCGAGTCTTGCAAGCGCCTCGCCACTTTCGCTATTTTGTGCGCCTTTTACTTTCCATTCTTCGATTTCGCGAGGTGATAAAAATCTCGTTGTATAATTCGAAGACCGACAAGTAACGATTAACGGGTACACTTTGCGAGTAATTGCTAATTCAATTACTATCTGGAGCAGGATCATAACTCAATTAATAAATATTTGAAAGTGATAATCACTTCGTACGTGTGATAGAAAATGCTTGCACAACGGATAACCGGCAATTGGGAGCATCGAGAGTTCGTAAAATTAGCGATAGTGATACAGGATTCAGAATCATTCCATCGCGCGATGAAAAGCGCCATTGCACAGCAGACTCGCTTCGTCATTCGTCTATCGATTTTCCGAGCTGGCCTACCGATGATCTCGATTTCCTCTTTTTCTCTTTTTCTCTTTTTCCGTACGCACGCACACGAGAGCACGCTCATCGATCCGCGCGGGCTGTCGAGCCGAGCTTTGACCGAGAAACAGCCAGGGAGCAGTGATCTTCAACTCGTTCAGCAGCACTCTGCGAGGCGGCATTGCCTGAATGCCATGGTCAGCGACCGTGAGATCGAGAATTTAAATTCTGCGCCGACTTCCACCTTCTCGTCCCCTTTCGATCCTTTCCTCCCGCGACGCGTCTCTCTCTCTCTCTCTCGCAAGCGAGCGAGCGTAATCTCGCTCGCGGATGAAAATGAATCGATCCGGCAGAAGATCGACAGAAGGAGAGAGCTTCAACGGAATTTGGAAACGAGAGCAGCGGCACGAGTTCGGCGATTGTGTCAATGACTTGAAATCTCGATCGAGATTATCGAGTGCATGAGATTATCTCTGCACTTCGCGCTTCGCAAAGGTCGATAAAACTTCCGGCGTATCGATCAGCCTCGATATGCGTTACTGGGTTACTCGCATTATCTCGCTTTCTTTAATTATTTATTGCGTCGCAGCCGCGTATATTGTATTAATTAATTCTGAATTTCGTCCCGATGAGATCTTCCGCATAGACATTCATTATTCATTTTAGAGCAATTGTTTATTATTCATCGCGCATAATAACTCGTTTGATAAATGCGTGATGTACCTGCCGATAAAATTATTCTGAAATAATTAAATTCTGACTCTCTTTCTGACTCTTTCGGATATTCGAGCAGACAATATTCTAGCCGAATGATCGAGAGAGATCGGAGATCGGAGGATCTCGCTCCCTCCACCGAAATTGAATTGACTCGCGATCTATTTTTCTCGCGATGCATCTACGTGCGGCCGACAATGTATCGATGACCTTCGATCTTTCGTGCATTATCAGCAACAACTTGCGCGACACTTGCGCGCGATATGTCGCATTTACCTGCGCTTTCGAATGCGTTTTCGGTTATTCAAAATCTTGCTAGATATCACTTTCATCTCTCTCTCTCTCTCTCTCTCTCTCTCTCTCTCTCTCTCTCTCTCTCTCTCTGGATAAGCTCTAGTGCTATTTATCTATACGACATTCCTGAAAGCTCGTTCTCGTACATAATTCGCTCGTTTAAGTATCTAGAACTATTTATAGAGGATTTATTATGAGAATATTACTCAAGGCGTCATTTGGTAGAGCTATTGTAACATATCGACTCGCAAGAGGCGACTTTCTATTCCTGCGATTTGCGTGAATTACTCTTCCGTCGTGTCATCGCGATAACGATAGAAAGTGCAAAGGATGTTTAACGGATCTACTAGAAATGCCAAGGTTTAGACAGTTTGAACTCGTTTCGATCCACGCCTTTGGCACTTCAGCCTTTATACACGCTATTTAGAGCAAGGCCTCATCAAGGCCATGAGAGAGCATAATGGCCGGAAGTGCGGCTTCCACGCGAAAATGTCATGTGCACTGCACTCTTCTTCCTCTCCTTCTTCTTCTGCCTTCTGCCCCCTCTCCTCCTTCTCGCTATGATTACCAACGTTCCTCGCGATTACGAGTTTGCGTGATCCAAGGATAGTTTTGTTGTCGCAGCGCGACAATTCCCGAAGAGGGAAAATATCTCGCGCGTCCGATCCCCGGCGAGTCAGATTTTCATTTGCTCATCGAAGGGATAAAGTGACGACGAGAAAAAAAAATTTTCAGGCTCATCGGCGCTTGTGCACTTGTTCCATGAAAATCGGCCAGCAGGACGTAAACGCGCCAGGATAGGCGAACCATTCGTCAAAACATCCTGTATCCTCATTAAGCTCTTCATCGCACGTCACGTACCGGGTCTCACTTTCATTTTCCAGCCGCGCGATATCATGGCCCCCATGATAAGTCGCTCCCATAAATCTCAAAAGCGAAACAACGGGCGGAGAAGGGGATCGAACAATATTTCGGCAGGGTGAGCGCACGGGGCCCTCCGCGATGGCGAGCCCTCCGAGGAGTTGCGCCCTGCGCGCATGCCGCTTGCACGGCAAAAGGGTCAAAGGACGAGCAAGCCGAGGGCGTACACGAAAGCGTCATCCCCGAGGCATCGATCGGAGGACTGGCCAAAAATTCGCACTCGCAGCCCTGCACCGATTCGAAAGGGGGGCTCTCTGCTCTCTATTGGGCAAGGATGCGGGATGCAACGCGCGGTCGGTTAATAAACCAGAAGCGCGTCATAGAGAGAGGGGGAGGGGGAGAGATGGGGGAGGGGGAGAGGGAGAGTCGATCATAAATGCACGCATGCATGCACGTCCCGGCCAAAGACCGGAGCGAAGTCGCGCATTCGAGTTGACGCAGCGCGACGCGGCGCGATACGATGTGATAGAGCGCGATACGATGCGACGCAACGCGCTGCTAACTTCACGCAACACTCACCATTTAAATCGCCCAGCGGTAGCGGTGGCGGCGGCGGCAGCAGTGGCGGTAACGGTTTAAATCTCGACGCGCGACTCGGCGACGACTCGTCGAACACGGGTCGTCTCTCTTCTTTCCGATACGCTCCGATAAAATGTGCACGTCCCCTCCCGCTTCTCCGTTCTCCTCTCGTCCTCGTCCTCGTGCTGCTGCACTCTTCCTTCTTCCTTCCCCGACGCGACGTTAAGAGACGTTCAGTGACGCCTCATGGCCCCAAAACGACATTCTCGTTGGGTTGTTCGAACGCGCGCTTCCGGCAATATATACATATATATATATATATATATATATATATGTATATATGTGTATATATATATATATATATATATATATATATATATATGCGTATGTGTATGAAGCGTTTAGCACACACGAAACAATAGATGATAGAGGGGAAACACCGCGTGAACACTGTGAGATCGGGCACTCGCACGTACGAGCGCACTCATCAAACATCCAACCTCGTTGTGCGCTTGGTGCACGTTCCGAAAAACAGCGACCCCGCCGCCGTCCGCTGTAATTTCGCGGTGAACGATCGAATGACGATTGCAATCGCGCACACGCGCGTACAAGCACACACACGCGTCTCGACACTCGAATTCCGGCAGTATTATACTATTATACTAATGGCAGTGATGCGTCGTCGCGCGGGTTCGGGGGAAACGAGAGACGGGGGAGAGAGAGAGAGAGCGGCGGTGTTACACACGCGAAGCGCGGGGAGACACCTCCACACGTCGAAGGCTCTCGCGCGACTGACGCGCGATGGCGCGTAGGGCGAGTTGGGATTAGGAGGCGCTCCTTCTCCTCCTCGCGCGACCCTCTCACCCGGGGGTAGGGAGGAGAAGCATGGAGGAAACGCGCATGCGTAACGGCCCTGTTTTAGAGTATCGCGCCGCGACACTCGTCGCCGAGCCACCGCCCGACGCGCGTTCACCCTCTCCGATACGGATGCGGATGCGTTGCGTGGAGTGGCAATATGATGCACCGGGAAACTAAAGCCGCGTGATTCGCTTTACGATTCGATCATGTATCAGTGAAATTTGTGCTGCGACTTGAAAAAGATTTCAAGCTGCATTTTCTTCCTGGCAAATCAATAATGAAACAGAATACGCTGCGAGATACCGATTCTCACTTTTCTCACTTTTTTATTCGTACTTCCCAGTGTGCAAAAAAGTAGAAACTTGAAATAACAAGATTTAATGGCCTTAACAAGTATTATAATTATGTGCAATTTACGATACGATAAAGAAATAAAACGGCTTCTCCGCAGATACAACTTGTAGATAAATAAATCCTCCGTTATCACATGTTCCGCAAATGTTTCCGGGATACGAGTAAAAGCGGGCAGACGAAAGACCAATTAAGCCCGAGTATCAAGTCCTCGATTGCGACTCGAAACGAGAAAGCAAAAAGACAAGCCGAAATATTCGAACCGCAATCGGAGCTGTCGGCGAATCGCACGAGCGTATTTTTTACGAGTGCAAAACTTTTCCATAGACCACATATTAGGCGTCAGAAGAGATATCGGCAGCGAATCGGCTTACTCGGAATTCGGACCTATCATTACGTGAGTATAATCGTCTGATTATATGTCTGACACGACCGTTCGTTCCTCTTCTCTCGCGATATATCGAATTCCACCCCTGCAGCAGCGAACCGCTACGGAATTTCACGACGGCTCCTTCTTGACGCCCTCTGGCACCCACTCCTCCCCGTCCTCTGTTACCGGAACCTTCGTTACCAAAATACACACGACGGCAGTTTCCGGTTTCGTTTCTCTTGTTGGACGATGTGGCGGCAAGTCGCCGTCGTGGAGACTCGCGGCGCACAGTGACTCTCAAAATTTTTTCTCCGATAATACGCATCGCGAGAGCTTAGCGATATATCCGATTATTCAGAGAGACGAAGGAACGCTGTTCGGTCGCTCTCTTTCTCTTTTCTCGATTGTTGTCATGGAAGTGTGTACTTGTAATAATTAACAAATATCGCGCGGCAGAATGGCGAGAAGCTTTCGATCCTTTCTCGCACCTGTCGGGAGTGACATCTGCGCTATTTATCCACGAAATGAAGCCTACAATGGACAATGGACAATTGGAAACTTTCTAGCACGATATTTAAATAAAGGACATTTAAATAATTTAAATGTGTCTCGTATGTACTCAAATGTATTCGCTCTCGATTCCCCGGTTGTTAGATATATCTATGCTCGCCCGCGCAATTTAATCTCCCGATCCGATCTTGGCACGCGTAGAAGCGGCAACACGAAAGATCATCGGAGAACATTCGAATAAAGTGTCATTACGTAAAATGAAAAGCGATAAGGCGTACCTGTGTACACAGGGGGAAAAAAAAGAGAGAGAGAGAGAGAGAGAGAGAGAGGAAAGATACGAAAACACTCGAGCGTATCCTTGATCGAGAGATCAAGTATCCTAATTATGCAACGACGAAAATAACACGAGTCGTTCGGATACTCGCGCGAAGGAAGTCGATTGTTGTCAGAAGCCGACGATTCACAGCGAGCGATGAATTAATGCGGCGGCTGCGTAAGGACCCGTTATCCGAGCGAAGCCGGTTATCGCGTAAGCGGCCGGAGTGCAATACACCTCGCCACGAGCACCAAATAACACTACGAAGGTTAATTGCGTACAAACGCGAGCGTGAGCATGCTCACGCGGTTACTCCATTCGCAAACTTTATGTTAATCCCGTGCCTATAAATAGCGCGAATGACGCATAGAGAATATTACACGGCCAACGTGCGATTGCAGAAAAAAGAAATGCACCTGTCTTGCGCGTTGAGCACGTTGCGAATAGATTAATAAAGGAACAACATTTAATTGCATCATGTAATGTATTATATAGATAAATATTAATGAAGAAAAACATTAATATTAATATTATAATATTAAAATATTGTAATCATATTAATAAAATATTGATGATGCAAAGTGAATGTATAGTTGTTGCGGTATTGTTTTGTATAAGACTAATTTTGCTTATGTAATCCTGCTTAATAAGGAAAACTGGCTTGTTTGTTGCATTAGGATTGTATAACTCATTTTCTTTTTTCATATGATGATTACATTCGTATCCCATAAATAATAAATGTGAAAACTTGTTATTCAATAAAAAAAAGTAGCAATTTGCATATGTATTGCGTGAATATGTTTTAAGATAGTGATATATGTTGAGATAATGCTAATTCATATACATTATAAAAACAATTTAAAAGACATAACATTTTATCAACTTTTCGAAAATATAAAAATCTCTCTCTCTCTCTCTCTCTCTCTCTCTCTCTCTCTCTCTCTCTCTCTCTCTCTCTCTCTCTCTCTCTCTCTCTCTCGCTCTGTTTCTCTCTGTCTACATAACACGCACTAAAACTGTGAATGCGCGCACCTGACAGCTTTGTCACGAAATTGAATTTTACATCAATTGCGTGTTTTAAGTTCTGATTCTGATTTAAACGCTAAAGCTGTCACGAGAAACGAAAAATGTTACAGTAAATGATAAAATGTTGTAACTGCTTCGATGTATGAATGTAGATTTACCATACCATAAAAAGGTAGAAACAACATACATCGAAATTAAAGAATCTAAACTTTCATGGATCTAAACAGTACTCGGAAATATCGCGAGAATTAAAGCGCGTTCGTATCCGAGAAAGAAAAGATGTAAATTCCGTAGGCGAGGGGTTCGTTACCAAAATACACACGCGCAGAGCTTGCAATCTCATTTCGACCGTTTCCTCCCTTTTCTTTTCCTCCTTTAGCCGGCAGTTTCACGATGGGATTAAATTATGTTTAACTAACATCCGCTTTTTTAATTACGTATGCCAAGAATCAAGCTGTGCTACCTTACCAATTAATCCCGCCAATCTGCCGAAAGATTTATAGGAACTTATTGGAATAAGAAAGAGGATCGTTAAGGAACTTATCTTCCAAATTTAAATCCGTGTCTCCGAAAGTAGACAAATGCAGATTAAACGCAATGCGAGGCATTAAGTTTTGCAAGAGGACTATCTTTTTAGAATACAAAAGCTGTACTTTTTCAAGACACGTGTATACGTTTTTAGAAAATATATCAAAATTTATTACAGTTTAAAATCAAAATTTTACACATTTTAAAAACAATCTCTCCGAATCAGTTGTTGACGGTTATTGAAGCATCATTTATGACAAACGTTCAAGATGTGGGTAACCACGCGCTTTACCCCATCCACCGCACACTGCCCTTGAAACACCGCCAATATGAGAAGAGCGGTCGCGCACTCATTAATTCACTTTTACGCGCGGAAACGCTGTTACTTTCAGTCGAATCGATCCGCGTCGATAGTCACGATCGCGACCACAACTAAAAACAAAAAGTTATTTGCAATTTGATCTTTTGATCAAATATCGATAATCTAAAGAAAGCGAGTAGATTACGCATATACATGCGCATGTATCATGTATACTTTATCTCTCTTTACCTACATCTCTCTAATTCCCGTATAATTTAAGATATTATAATCTTAAATTAAATGTTCGTACAAAATGCGGAACAATAGATCTGACAGACGCTCGATCAGTTCGTGCGATGGAAACAAGCACGAGTGATCTCGGGGTTAAGTGCAAGCTCGATTACGCTAAAAGTTCATATCGATAACGCGGGAGGAATTAAGTGTCGGCAAACTTGGCCTAGGTGGTAAGTTCCCGTTGGCCTTATCAGATGCCAAGCCACGTGGTCGCGGCGGCGGAGCGGTAGCGGCACGCACCTCGTTTTGCAAGGTGCACCTTACCGTCCCGCGCATGCAACTCTCGTGCCAGCAGCATGCTTTCATGTCATCCGTTAGAAATGATCGCGTATAAATCGCACAGCAGGGGCTTTGCCCGGATGCACTTGCGCGTGGCAGACACAGGTTTGTAATAAGAGATCGTTCTCTCGCAGAAGATTTATAAATCATAATTAGATGCTTACAGATGCCAGATACTTATCTTTCCTTTCCATGAATCATCAGCGGACACAATCGATATCGAGAACGAAGAACGAGTCGCGTTCCGTTATCCTTTTCAAAAATTTCGATAGCAAATCGATGGAATCGCAGTAAATCATGGCCGAGATCAGCCGCCAAGAGTTTACCCTCATCACTTTCTCGCGTTGAATCATCTGTTGCGAATTCTTGGTTCGCTGTTAACTCTTTAGTTAACGAGTTTCATGGAAAAGATGACTTTAGTAGCACAAATCTTTTTCAATGCTAAAGTCTCTTTTAATTTTTAATACTGCAGAACAGATTTTATGAAGAATGCAAGTGCTAATGCTTTTAAAATTAAAATTCTTTCTCAACTATGGCTCTCAAAAGTGATTAAAATTTTCTCAATATTTCAAAGATTGTATAAAAGTGTATAATGAATAATATATTCATACGCAGATCTTTTTCGTAATCTCAGCGCAAAGTAAATTTTTTTAAGGCGCATCGCGAAGAAAACTTGCTTCGTTGAAGTCAGTGACTTCCACGTGTACGTAATGTAACATCGCGTCGACTAATTTTAACTTCCTCGGCTAAATGCAGAAAAACAGACCACTTGAAACGAGATGCACCGAAATAAAAGCAGATCGATTTCACAGTGTAGAAACTAGAAATTGCAAACCGCGCGGAAGTATTCGCGGAAAAGGTCTGTATAAAATTCTTAAAAAGTACAGATATTCTAGATGTTTTCTGTGACCGTTACATATTACAATGCACATCCTCACTCGTTGTCATCATTATAAAATATCATCCAACATTATCAAATCATTTTTAGATTTTTCAAACTATTTAAATTTCAACTACTTGACTGACTGACCAGATAAGCCATTTGCTTTATGAGATAAAGCAAATTTTACATTAATAATAGAACATTACATTAATTACAAACACTACATTATTAATAAAAAATTAAAAGAAAAGTGATAAAAGTTTATCAACTTTAATGTCAGTTGAGTTCGAAGAATAATACGAGGTATCTCTTGATTATAATTAAATTTAAAAATTCAAGAAATTATAGCTAAAATCAAACAGGAATACATTAGAAAAGATTAAAAATTAACGATTACCTTCACGTTTAATATAAAACTTGATATAAAATCTTGTATAAAATAATTCATATAAAATCTAAATTTTTAAAACAACCCAAATCTGTAACAGCATAAAGAAGACGTATTGAAAAAGAAATTTGATTGAAGTCAACTCATCTTGCGACTGCTACCGAGAGCTGCCGCGCTCTGCACGCATAACGCGAAGAGGAAGAAGAAGAGAATAGACTAGGAGGAGGGAAGAGGCGCGGTAGAGGCTCCTTCCTTCCACGGGAAGAGCGAAACATTACAAACAACAACGAAGGAACTCGTCGTCGTGGACTCGCGCGATCCGCATCTTCGTCTCTTTTTCGCTCTCTCGTTTTCTCGCTCTCTCTTTCCGTATGGTCGCCGTGGTGTATTGAACTCAGTCCGCGGGGTTATTCACCTCCGCGCGCGCGGCGTCGTTCCCCAGCTTCGAGTAGTGACGTCACGTGACTCGCCGCTGTCTCCGACGCGCGCGAGATACGAAACCAACGAGAGCGAGCGAGCGAGCGGACAAGCGAGTGCGCGAGCCAGCGGAGGCAGGCAATGACGTGGAGTGCGATGATTCGTTCGGCCACTCGCGGCCCGCTGACGTCACGGACTCGCGAACGCGGACAGGAGAGTCCCGAGCGATGCTCACCGCCGTCGACGTCACGGGTTACAATGTCGATAAAGTCGTACTTGCCCGGCCGGCTTTAGTTATGCACGCATAATCCGCGTCATTCGTGCCTCCTAAAGTTAGATATTTTCGGCTCTTAAACGCAGGCATATCATCATTCATATACATTATGACAATTGTTCGAGAAATTTCATGTTCATTCGATATTCCTCGGTCAATTTAACATTAATGATGCAATTAGTTATATTCATTTATAACTTAAACTTACTGATCAACAAAATATGAATAATGATAGTTACCGCTTAAGAATTGTAAATTTCTGAAAATGAACTGATCGCGTTTCATCATTGTTCAGCTTTCGTCAAAATGTCGATGAATCGGGAACCTGATTCACTTGTCGAAAGGGCCGTCACGCAACAGAATCGTGCTATAAATAATGATCGCGAATTATTTTTAGTTGGATGCGTCGCGGATCGGGGAATGGGAAGAAGTAAGAGAGGATGGAAGAAGAGAGGAAGAAAGATACGAGCGAAATCCGCTACCGGTAGATGGGCTCAGCCGAAGAACCAACTTCTGGTCGAGGTTACGTTTGTTGCGTTGGTTGACTGGCTGATCGTTCGTTCGTTGGTTCGTTCGTTGGTTCGTTCGTTCGTTGGTTCGTTCGTTGGTTCGTTCGTTCATTCGTTCGTTCGTTCGCTCACCAGCGAGCCACCGCCGCCAGAGTTTGTTGACTCTCGGTTTCAGCACGCTGCCTGACCATGACCTCGCCGAACAACGCGCGAAGTGACGAACGCTGCCGACACCGAGCGACTCGCCGTCATCCTCGTC
This sequence comes from Eciton burchellii, assembly GCA_020341155.1. Classification (NCBI taxonomy): domain Eukaryota; kingdom Metazoa; phylum Arthropoda; class Insecta; order Hymenoptera; family Formicidae; genus Eciton; species Eciton burchellii. Next base: position 266,039 of record JAHMML010000082.1, read on the forward strand.
GTCGTCGTTAATGTCACCATCTATCATCTATCAATTAATCGCATTTGAGACAGGCAATTCGATGCTTGCGTGGTATTCCCCTGGTATTCCCCTATCCTCTAACCTCAATATTGAGAGTTCGATTGGCGACCATTGGCGCAACAATGGTCGCCAACGTCTCAAATAATAATCATTGTTATCGACTGAAGGAATACTTCTAATCGCAAGATTGCAATCGATACTTTCCACTGGGCACCGAGAGTTGTCGCCGAGAAAATTCAATGCCATTCAAAATTCAGCCAAACATTAGTTAGGCAGTTAAGAGAAGGGTTAACGAATAAAGAAAACTAGGAGAAATGTCGTGCGTGGCACGGCACAATGACAGTGATCAATCGTTGTCGCCGTTCTTGGGCTTGCGTGAAAAAAATATTAATCTCAGGAAGCAGATCTGGGCCAGGGAATATCGACCGCGCAATCTGGGTCAGAGCTCGCATGCACCTTGCACCTCGCCCTGCACTCTCGCTGCGGGGTGCACAACCCGTCCGTTCAACTTGATGGTCGCAGTCCGCGCGACAGCGCGAAAATCACGTGAAAGAGTGCGCCGTGCAAAACCGCAAAGCTAAATACATCTCTGTGTCGAATGAAAAAACATCGTCAATAACGAGACGCTGAACTGGGTCGCCGAATCTCGGGAGCGTATCCCATGCATGTTGATGCTGATAGGAAGGGTCAATAGGTCCGACAACTTGTTCCTAAGCGCGAATATTTTGTGTTCGTGACGAAATTTCCTCGATAACATCCGATTGCATGCACAAAAAGGGTTATTACTGAATGGCGCATTATGCTTGTATCAATGCAACCGGAATATTCAATCTAAAATGATATACTAAAATTTATATATTAATCGACAATCGATGGATACTTTATTGAGATTCTCAACCTGGTAATATAAAAATTCACCATATATATATAAAAAAAATTTATGCAATCCTCTTTGTCGATCTTACAGATAAATGTATCGCAGTTAGATCAGATTACTTGAATACTTTTGTAATCTATAGATAAGTGCTCTATCTTCCAGCAGAATTCCCGTGCATAGAAAGATTCTATCATCTCGAAATAGGTATTGTACTTCAAAGCCCTTTAACGCCACGAATACTTTCGAGGTTAGGAGGCACGTATTTACGCTTCAAAAAGAAAAAAGCATTGCGTGAAATCCAGATGCTGTTATCCAGATTCAATAAGCGAGAAAATATTTTACAAAAAGATATTCTCCATTGAAGTAATAGCAGGCTGGAATAATAGAATATTCAAGTGAAAGAAAATATGCGGATAATAGAGGCGCGAGTAATGAGAGTCCGCTGTCACATGGCTTTAAATAGGCACTGTAAATCTTATTACCCTTTCGACACCATCAGGTTTCCCGTATAGCTCTAATGTTTTCACGGTTCGAAAAGTTCGTTTTACTGCGTTACGCTTTAACTTCGTGCTGCGGCGAACAAAAACTGCGCAACAATGTGCAATCTTCGGCATACATAATAAATTTTAGCTTCCAATATCACAGAGAATACATATAATTCTTGTTATCTATTCTTATTATCTTATTATCTTATATCTTATAAATTCTTATTATCTATTGCGTTTTTATTCATAATAATATGAAATTATATATTCATCCGTTAAGCCAGTAAGATAACATTTTCAAATATTATAAAGATAGATAATAAAGATAGATGGATCAGCAAAAGTTCAACGAAATTCATAATAGCTGTCGAGAATTAATATCTAATTTAATATTTAATTTAATATCTGACATGATATATCTGACGTGATATCAAATTGTCCACTGATCGCGGATGGTGTAAAATAAAAGGATAAAAAAAGAGAAGCTGCGCAGAAAAAAAGGGTGCAATAATTTTTATTATTTTTATTAAAATTGAGCATTGACACGTGAAAATAAAATTTTCAAATAGCGCGGACACATTTCATATCCCGATTAACGAGAAACTATGGCCGAAGGGTTGATTTCCGGCAGGATTCTGCCTCCCTCGATAATGAATTTGCTATTGTATCACGCTGAAGCACTTTTCTTCGAGTCTTTGTACCCGTCTCTTTATTCCAAAATGCGTTCCACACGCGTGTACTCACATACACATGTATAATGTTCGTAAATAAAATCGCACATGTTGCGCTTTGTGCTCGTCGCCCTCCAGTCGAATGGACGGAAGGGTTGAGAGAGAGAATTGAATGCACATTCGTAGGCGATAGGCGATGACTGCTTGAACTTCGTAACGGGATCGTTTGAATTGGTAATTAGTCGCTATCACGCCCCCGTTACCCTCCACCCTATCGATTATTCTCTCCTATTTTTAGCATTCATCAATACGAACTGTGAGTAAAAAAAACGCGTAAAAAAATTGATGGACCATTTTACGACGAGGGATTAAAATTTCGTCCACAATTTTAGTCCACAATTGCAAATGCGAGAATAGACACATATAGATAATAAGATGTCTTATGATTTGATGATGAACTTGATGAAATAATCTGAATAGATAATTGCGGTGCAAGCCGCGAACGGGAATAACTGATAAAAATGCATTTATGTTCATAAGAAATCGTTCCAATTCATTTATTATTATTAAATTATTCAAAAGTTTATTCCTTTTTCGATACATGCTAGAAATGATTGTAGAAAATCACAAAAAGACAAATTACAAATAGTAAAATTACAAAACAAGAAATTTGGGACTCGGGAATCACACGATCTTTGTGTGATTTTTTTCTGGAATTTTTAGAATTTAAATGACATTTAACTTAAATGAGACGTGATTCATGAAATGCATTAAATTGTAGAAAGTTTAGATTAAAATATACAGCGCAAAGAGAAACGTGTCTCGCACGCTGTACACATGACGCAACTCTTTTGTCAACAAGCATTTTTGTTTCCTCTTACTCCTGGGGATCAAACTGAGACGCAGCATCTCCCTAAAGGTGATTCATATGCCGCATGGCGTGTACTCGCTTTACATGTGTATTCTTATATGTGCATCCTATTCAGCTATTTCTAAATGTGCCTCATAGTGTAAAAATATAATAAAACTAGAAATAACACAGACATATTCATGATAACTGCATATTCTGCAACGCATTCATGATCATTTCTTTTTCCTTTTTTCGGGGGGGGAGGGGAAAAACCGGGGGAAAAAATCGTATCGTTCTATTTCACGATTGCTTTTGACGAGTAAGGAGACCACGGTAACGAACAAATTTAACATTCAAAGCAGTTTCTGCTTAACCTCATGTTCTCTTGAATTTCAGGTAACGAATTCGGAGACGGGAAATTTTCGGCGATGAATGTCGCGTGCGAACAGTGGCGCGCGCGCGCGCGAGAGAGAGAGAGAGAGAGAGAGAGAGAACCGCATCGGAAGAACAGGGGGATTTCAGCCCCAGGCACGCTGCACAGCTTTTCGGGAGCGGAACGGAACGTCCGTCCGCCATGGCGGAGCGCCGCTGGGTCACGCGCGACGCATAGAGATGCGTCGCGGTAGCAAAGCGGCGAACGATCGATTTTACGGCGGCCTCTACTTCTCTCTCTCCAAGCGTGCACGTGTTCGGCGACCCTGTGTGCTCTACACCGCTCGTAGCACATCTACACCGGTCAACCGCAACGCGATTCTTATCCCCGCAGCGATCCGAGCACCGGCCGCCTCGCTCGAGAATTTCAAGGTCCTGGGTGCAACTAGCGGTGTTAATACTGTCGATACCATCATATCGAAATTTTAGTTGCGCATTCGTTGCATTCAATGCACATTAAGGCATCCGTGCAAATGAAACTTCAATTTAACTTTAAATTCATATGCTCAATCGCTGTGAAAGATGTCTGATACCTGGGAATTTGAATAATTCGATGGAAGATTGTTGATAAATATATTAAAAGTTAAGAAATCATGTGAAATTTTAATTTTTGATTTCGATGTCACAGCAGTCGCACTTCGCGCGTTAATAAATAATTAACTGAAATATTGAATACCATGATAGCGTTACAAGCAAGAAATTTAGAAAGAACGGTTTAAATAAAAATATAAATTAATCTTGAATAAATATATTAGAATTTCAAAATATTTTATGCTTTCCAATGATGAAATTATATTTTAATAAAGATACTATTTTCTCATGTTATTCGCAAAACAACAATAACGCGTTCATCTTATCGGGGAAACATTCAATACGTGCGAACTCTTGACCCCGACGTCTGATTATGGTGGAAAACGACGAGTACGCACGAGTGCACGCGGGGTGATGTCCGGTATCGCGCGCGCAATCTTCCGGGTAAATCGTGGGTTATTTTTAACGCGGCAATTAGGAGTAGTTAAGTGAACCGACCCAATTTACAAATTCGAACGATGCGTGTGTGTGAGCTGCGCGGAATGCGGCGACAAAGAAAAATAAAAGGAAATCCATATGAGCGAAGAATGTATGTCGCGTACGAAGAAGTTTGAAAATCGTTACACTATCGCATCGTACAATATCGCATTATTGCAATGCATCATTGCGATAATAAATTCAATTATCAAAGTATCGTATTTTATACGCATTTTAATATTATATATTACACATTATACAATAACTTTATTATATATTATTATATGTATTATATATTATAAAAAAAACTTATGATTATTGTAATCATATTTGTATAATTTATATAATATATAATTTGTATAATATATATTTGTATAATTACTTGTAGGAACTTGTAATATATAATAAATACATTAAGAGTTTATTTTTCATTTATTTCCTCCTCTTTCCGATGCTTTGAATTAAATTTACTTTCGCGTCGGATCATCGAGTTATTTCGATCCTAAATAATCGTGCAATATCTACATATCAAGTACACAAGCTGTGTCTCCTATTTCCATAATGTATACTCTCGCGAATTCGGTCGCAAGTATGTCAAAATGTACATGATAAGATCAAAATTTCGAGATGGCAGAATTCAATAAATGAATTCACCACCGAAACGCATTTACAAGAAAGATGTAGTTGTAGGGAGAGTTTCACAGCGCTTCTGAAATTCTATTTCAGTTCCACGAGAGACGTGCATATTTGGCCTATTATCGCCCGTTCCGTCCCATTCCCTTCCCTCCCTCAATCACTTCGGCTGCCATGGCTGCACTACTGTTTTGCACGTAGGCACTTCAACAGCTCGAGCAACTTGAACTTCACTCACAGCGACATCTGCCGTTCGGTACGTAGGTATCTCAACAGTTTGGCAAACTTACGTTTGCTGGTGGCGGCACCTATCGTTCAACCGCAACGACGCGTATCTCGGCAAAAGTACTTCTTGGACTTCATCACAACGACATCTATTATTAACTTTACGATGCAACAGAACACTACAAATATACTATTTTTCAACGTTGCATCATTCGAGATATATAAAAATACGATATTTCCTTCTCATCAATGTCTGTTAATACTTTTGTCAATATGTCAGCAGACACAAATAAATACGAAATGCTATGATGCGTGAAATAATTGGAAATTGCAAAGACAATTTATCACATCAGAAAAGAGCATTTACAAGACGCATAATACAATTTCGTATGAAGAGATATAGAGTATGAGAGATATAGATAAGATATCACATTGAGCAATTACCAAACAAGAAAACAATAATATTAATATCGATATTAATATCCAAAAAAAAATCTGGAATACAATTTCAAAATTAATCAAAACAGGTTTTAAAACGATCATTATCGACTGAACGAAAAAAAATGTGTTTTTATTTTATCGACGCTCGAAATTATGGTTAGCCTGGTCGGCAATGTTATCGGCAACGCGATGATCGGTGCGCAGTGTAAAATTGAAAAATAAAGGATGTAGAGAGAGAAGGGGAGAAAAAGAGAGACAGAGAAAGAGAGAGAAAGGAAGAGAGAGCGAGGTGAGAACGATGAACCCTGTATGTGTACATCGGCCAAGGGCCGACGCCCCCTTCTCAAGGCGAGCAACTCTTGTGAGAGAAATTATGGCATTTTTCCAACGACGCCATTTTTGCTGTTCGTCGGTCGGGCCCTTCGCCCTTAGGATCAAGCGAACGCACGATGGATCCACCACACTAATATTATGCGTGTCAAATACTGTATAAACTCCATACCCCCTTCCCCTCCCCCTCCCCCCCGCCACCGGGCTGCAACCTCACACTAAAGTCGATTTAACGAGCGACATCGTTCTACAATGCGCAAATGACGAAACGGAAAATTTTTATTTGGACTCACCATTGGAAGGCATTGAAATGGAAGTAGACAAGGCCAAGCCCAAAGAGAAACGAAGCATCCTTCCAGTAATCACCTTTCAAAGAGTAGAATTTCTGATATGCCGACATTGCTACAACAAAAGGGGGAATGAATGTAATTTTTTTTTGTTTTCTTAACAAACTTCTCGAGCATTAAAACAGCTGTAATTTTTTACCATTACCAACGCTTCTTAATATTTCGTAACTTCGATATATACAAATATTTATCTACTCGAGTACGATTAAGGCCAATCTACTGATTTGAAAATGTTATGACTTATACAAATTAATTAAAAGCCAAATTAAACTGTAAACTTCAGATTGGAGTTTGCAATTTGAGTAAATGCAACATGTTATCGTGCATGTGATATCCCTAGATTTCAGATTACTTCAAAATGGGAAATGATACCTTTACTGTAATCATCCAAGAGCAAATGAAAATGCCCGAGCTTGCAATATGTCTTAGGATCGATGCTTATTCCTTTATCCTCATCCTCGTTCTCTTTAGAATCATCGGGACTGGCTTTTATATTATCCGCCTTTCTGCGTTGCTTTTCTGTCTGTGCTTGAACCAGCATTCGCTCCAAATATTTAATAGCGCGAACCACTAGAGTCTTCTTCTTCGCCTGTACTGGGGAGTTCAACTTGAGGAAGCCAAACTGTCGACTATGCATACACAATGCAAAAAATTATTCCTCTATTATGATTCGCGCCACACTTTATAGCATTCGCGATAAGCATTCGACCAACGCAGCGATACACTTCAAAATATTTACGTCTCATTACTTTTTGTATGATATTAAAATTTCTCATTTTTTTATCTTTTTACATTGTTTACAGTGCATAGTAGATACTGCAGTATCCAACGCGCAATGCAAGTATTTTAATACTATGCATTTGTTTTGGTTTCTCTCTCAATTCTTCTGAATGACTTGATCTATGAATTCTGGGTAAATTATGTTCTCGTGATGGGGATATCGCGTATTAAAAACTAAATATCTCCCTTCCATGATCTCTGATACAATATTAGCATTAATATAACCGTTAATAGAATTGTCATCGCGAAAATTTCGCGATATGTTCGCGGAATGTGGCACACTCGGTAGTGCAAAAAGGGTGTCAGTAGGTTGCGCGAGCGCGCTGTCAAACGACATTTCTAGGTTATACCATAACGTGATCGCATTGATGAAACATTCCCCACTTCGCAGAAAGGATGACAATTTTAAAAGCGAACGAGGACTATTCATCGAAATGAAGGAAATCACCTGTCCAGTTCCGACAGCGTCTGCAGCTCCTGCGGTGTAAAGTTGATGTCGTCTGTGTCTTGTGCCATTTTCGGCGCACTCTCGACTCGTGATAGACGCGCGTGTCATTCACCCGTTTGCCCGCGCGTAAACGGAGACCGGGAGATGACTGCGGCGACTCGAACTGCGTCGACGAGGAAGTCGCGCCCGGCCGTAAGCGAGTCACTCGCGCGGCGCCGTCACCTCATCGCGGCGAATGAATATCGGCGGAGCAGCGGCAACGGTAACGTTGGCGGCAGCACCATCGATTGCAGCGGTGGCGGTGGCGGTAACAACAATGCGAATATGCAACCGGCGTGCAATGTGCGTTTGCTCTTTTCATTTGAGCTGGCGACACTTCCTACACTCAGAATGGGATAAATAGAATAATGTATGATTACAAAAATTATAGAAGCGAAAGTTATGTCTATGGTAAAGAAAAATATCAGAATTAATAATATATCAAGAATATATCGTGAACGTTATAATATATGTTATCATTGCGCAAGATAAAACAGCAAATTGAAACCGTTGGAAATGATCGAGTGTAAATTAATATCAATAAAATTAATAAATCGTACTTTTGTTGTACATTTAGTAGTGTTCGATGTATCTCAATATTTACATGAAATCTATGATAACATATTAGAATATTGTAATGTAAATAAATCAAAGTTCACTATTTTATCTTTTTTTTTCTACACTTCTAAATAGGGATTTCATGATTTCTCTTATTTCATATCATGATATAATCGAATTAAAACGAACCATCGAACCTTGATAGGAAAAAGAAAGAAATGGAAATTTATAGGAAAAGTGCAAAAAGCGAGGATAAAAATAATTATATTATTTTCTTTTCTTCTCTTCTTTTCTATAAATAAAATAAATTTAACGTACTTTTATATTCTTTACAGAACGAAGACGAAAAAAAGAAAAGTGCAGCTTTATAATGAAAAGTGCGAAAGTGCAATTGAAACGTATAGACTTCTGCACTTCGGAAGCTAACTGCACCGACGAGTTAGTACATTGCGTTAGCGTTCGATTTATTAATATATGACAGCAATTGTATGACATTGCTTCCAAAAACGTCTGAAAGGTGAGTCTCGCTCATCGAAGAACATCGTATATTCCAATCTCGTTTCACAAAACGATGTAAGTACTTGAAAACGTTCAATAATTATGATGATCAAAAGTGCCTGCCGGGAGTAGTCATCAAATAGTAATAATTTCTTATTTTGCTTTAATGCGTCGTAATTGTCACAATATCCGTAATCTTATTTCCTGGCGCAAAGATAATCATCGAGATGAATTCTTTGAGATTTCATCGTCGATATATTTATAGCTTTTCTTTCAAGTCAGATAATGATTGATATTTTCAACGACGATAGTTCTTCGCATTCCTTCATCGCACGAAGTAATGCCGCGTGATCATTATCAGTTTAGTAATCAGAAGCGAACTTCGATATTTTCATATCAAGTATAAAAAATCAAGTTGTTAAAGTATAAAGGATTAGATATATGTATACTATATATAAAAATATATAAATATATTATGTATTCATTCTTCCCACATCAGCGTCATACCTATCTTGGGCATCACATTTTCAGTAGGAACTGACATCATATTCAATTTTAAAATTAAAATGACATCAAACGCATTTTAATAAAAGTTTCTATAATAGTTCTGCGTATTTGATCACTTTGATTGTGATCAGAATTTTTATTTTAGCATTAAGATGCATACGAGTAAACAGGATAAGGATAGCATGAATATCGAACCCTATAGCTCAGATGCCTCGAGAAATACGAGATCCTATTTAGAGAAGATTATGGGTGAAATAAGTAAAAGCTCAGCAATGAAACAAATTATCATTGGTAGCACATCGGGATGGTATAAGAAATTTTATTATTTAAGTTTATTTATTTATAAGTTTATTCTATATAATTATTATATTTATTATTATTAAAAATTATTAATCCTTATATATCTTATTTTTGCATATATTTATGAATAATATATTAATAACTGTTTATAATTAACTTCATTTTTATATATTGGAATATCTAATACTGTATACTTTCATATTGATAATAAATATTCCGTTAATTAGGGCAACTGGCTTTATCACCATGAGGATCGGAAAGATAACTGCCTGTGCAGTAGGGGGTGGAATTATCATGTTACAAATTGCCGCACATCAAGGTTACATAAAAATTGATTGGGATAAGATAATGAGAAATGCAAAAGAGATCACGGATAAAGTAGAAGAGAAAGTTACTGGTGAAGGACCAAATTTTATGGACAAGGTGATGCCAAAATTCATTCTCCTATCAGAGATTTGAGCTTCTTTTGTATTTAAAAAATGTGAAAAAAATGTATATGAGAAGAAAGTTGTTGCATAAAGTTAATATAATTATTTTGGTTATGAAAATTATATTTTAAATCGTGTAATTTTATTTCTAAAAATCCAATTTTTATATTAATTTAAAAGTCATTTAAAAAACATGTTGTATATGTTTCTTTCATCTTTCTTTTCACAGATGTAATATATTTTTCTATTGCTTACAGGTAGGGAAAATCTGGAAAGCAAATTCGTGCATAACTACAAGTTTCCTTGGTGGTTTTATTTTTGGTCTATCTTGGTGAAATAGATAACAGTAATTTTAAAGTTTATGCAATAAAATAAATAAATATTTAGTATGCTAATAAGTTAATTATAATTATTATGTTTAATACAACTATTTTACAATTCTATAACTCAAAAATTATAAGATATAAATATTTTAAAAATTTTGATAAATCGACATGAATGCTACCGAGAACTGATATCAATAACGAAATTATTATCGATATTATCGATATTATCGATTTTTTTTGTATAGTTCTCAATAAAAATATGTAAGAAAATTGATCTTACCTCAAGGAACTTCTCAATTTCACCCCGATTATAATCCTGATTTACTGACAGAAATTATCGCGTTGCAGGTCGAGAGATGCATTGACAAGAAGTTAGATAAGGCAGAACGATTGTTGAAACAGGGGAAAGCTCGTACTCGACGCTGGTATCATACATTAATCGGCGAAGACAATTTCCAATTGAAGGAAATTCACTTCTTTCTAGTCTCGTTTGCGGCGGGCGTCGCGATCGGCATCGCTTCTGCTAACTAGATATTAAGTTGCTGCACTCTGAATGCAACCAATAGAATCGATATTGACTTATTTCAAAAAGTGATCACTCACCTTCGATTATGACGACGTCAACAAATATCTCAACACTATTATGTATGAGATGAAAAACAAGGTAAATGAACTGAAGAGATGGATGATGCGAACTACGCTTAATCCTAGATAAGTAATTTTATTTTTATTTTTCGCTATTGTGTAAAATTTGTTTTTGTGTCATTATCCTTAATCTTTTGTAATGTAAATGCATTTACAATTGTCGCACATTTTCAGACAAAAGATTTTTAAACATACGAATATATATTTATCATAAAAATTTTCAAAAATTTACAATGAAATAAACAAAAGCAAATTTTTTTCATCATTATATCATTACAAATTAATGTTAATATTGAATTAAATCAAAAGTTCATCCGGATTTTGAAAGAAAATTAAAATTCAAACAATTTCCATTGTTTCCAATATATATATATATATATATATATATATGTATATTAGATATCTCAGATAACGATTGTTAATTATTAATAATTAATATAAATTATGAATTATATTTTATTTATTTTTATATAAATTATTTGTACATGCATAAAAATAAAAATCAATTATAAAATAACGTATTTAAATCCGAGTGAACTTTTTTGTTCAATTTAATATATGAAATAAATGAAAGTCCTTAATCTTCTTCGTGCAATTTGAATATTATAAAAAGAATTTGCTTAGAATAAGCGCCGCACACTGTTGAAATTTAAGAAGCAAAAAAGTAAAGCAAATTATTTCTTTTTTGATACTTCATCTTATGAATATATACAGATTAGAGTGTTTTTTATAAAAAAATATAGAAAACTTCGGAATCTCATATTTCATCATGCATAAAACACGTAGAAATAAAAATGTGTAATGTGTGCATATAATATGATATAGAAATTTCTTGTTCGTTTAGAATGCAGCAAGAAATTAGTTATATTATAGGATATAAACATTAAACATTATATTGTATATTATTATTATTATTATATATATATATATATATATATATATATATTATGTGTATGTATGATATATATATATATATATTCCCGGTTCTCGATTATCGATTCTCGATATATATATATGCTATAAAAGATTATAATCCTTGTTTTTTTTGTTATTTCTACAATTTGATTCTCTAATCTTATAGTATTCTTATCGTGCAATTTATGTGATCTTATATATTTTAATCAATAAAAACTATTTAATAATATCTTATTATTTATTTCGATAACCATCTATAATAATAGGATTTCAATAGCAATTTAATTTGCAAAATTAATATATCGTATGTGTATATACGTGTATTGTAATATTATTAAATTCTTTTTAAATCTATATCTTGATTTTTCCAAAATATGTTTTTTTAACATATGTAAAGAAACATTTATTTAGCAAAACTAATTAATAAAATGTTTTAATCATAATTAATTAAAAAATTACTTATATCTTATTAATAAATCGATATTACGGGATGAAAAAGAATAAGCATATAGACATTTTTTAAAACAATAAATTATATTTATGCATAGCATGCGTTGCAACAGTATAAAACATTGTTTTGCCTGTGTGAATAATACAATATTGTCATAATATCCTCAAAATCTTAGAAAATTTCAAAAATAATTTCAAAATCTTTTCAGACACTGCATTATTATAGTCCTGAGTCGTCTACGGATCTTTTGATCGCCGTTGCAGAAAATATGCGTAGAATTATCGCCAATCTGAATCAGAGTATCTTCGTCTTGCTGTAAGATACATATATTTAATTTTTCAATAGAACTTGTATTATTTTAATGCTGTTAATATTTAAATGTCGCTGTTAAATATCGAAAAAATTCATGTTTATCGAGAAAACAAGTCTTACTAAATGGATACTGGTGGATGTAGGACTGTGCTGTAATTTAGCACCCTGGAAACCTTCCTGATTGAGTTTCTGCAGCAATTCCTGAACATCCAGATTCCCATATTCATGTTTCCGCTCTTTCAACACTTCTTCCTTAATCGGGGCGGGCGAATTTGATGTCATTTTCCTCTTTCCACTCGGTCTGTCCTCTATATTCTATGAATTACATATTCAGAAAGATTGAATACACAAACAAATAATATATCGCGATTTGTATAAGTAAATCCTGATTTAATAAAATTATACGAAAAAAAGAGCTGCAAAATTTATTTTAATCGTGAGATTGACATTCGTTTTCGAGATTAATATTTTTCTGCATATAAAAATTACCTTTATGGTATATACATTATCCTTAACTTCCAGTTCTGCGGTAACAGAAGCGAGGCTCAATCCTGACCGCACTTCAGTCGGCATAATATTACTGGCTAGTTCCGGTTCAATGAACACACGACTCTTTTTCCGTTTTATCGGCAGCTTTATCACCTCTCCTCGTTTGAAAGTAATTAAGGGCTTTTCCTGAAGCAGAAAAATCGCTAACATAAATTACTTTCTACGTTATTCTACAAGTCACATTACATTTATCATTTTCATAGACGTGATAAAATATAGTAAAAATTGATATAAATTATAAGACAAATTGAAACATGCTAATTGAAAAATGCAATAAAATGATACGTACCCCAACAGGTTCGATAACCAGATCTGCTCTGTGTAGTGCTGTTACAGGGGGTTGCGTGTAAACTTCTGGGATAACTAAGTGCTCCGGCTTCAAGTCGCGTATGAGTTTGTTAGCTTGAGTGAAATTGAGGGAAGTATCGATGGGACAATGCACCGCCTTCATAGCCAAAGGCTGAAATGGTGCAAGAGCATCCAAATATGGAAAATCTGGTTCTGCAGTATCAAAAATTCAATAAAAGAAAAGCTAAATAATACAATTTTATATAAAATAAAAAGATATTAATTCAAATCAAATGCTTAAACAATATGGAATGAAATTGATACATATCTACGTAACATATGAATAATATTGATCATATATATTTCAATTACCAGTAAATATAACAGCGTGTAAAGGATTATTGCCCCACAATTGCACAAAATGTACGGCGTCGCCGAATCTAAGGCTGGGATGACCACAAAAGACGACACATGGTTGCCGATAGTCGTTGCTGAATCCTTCAGCATATGTGGACGTATAATGTTTCAATCGGGCATTCTTCACGAGGAAAGCATGTGGGAACGGTTCCTCTGGAAGATAAACTTTGTTTTGTTTATTTGTCGACAACCTAGAAGCATAAAATATGATAGTAAACAGAAAAAGAGACGATAGTGTGCAAAGTACATTCAAGAATTAAATGTTCTGATGTTCCATTTATCGTACCATTCGGCGAGGATATTCGAATAAGCTAAAGATGTTTCTGCAACTGGTGATATAAAGAACAAGGGGACTTGCGAGAAGCCTGATTTGTCTAAATGCGTACTCAAGCATTCAAATAGATCATATACAACACCAGATGGATAGCAAGGTATCAAAACGCATCCCCCTGCCCTAAGAGTAACAGCTAAAAGATGTTCACACAATGAAAATTATTATTTTTATTATTACATAATAGTACACTGTGTTTTTTAAAATATGAATCCAATGAGCGATATAACTAGTAAAAAATTTATTCTTGTCAAATAATAAATAAATGTAAAAGATAAAATTAACTTCTTTATACCGTTAGAAAAAGATTTGAGTCAGAGTTAGAACTTACCGACAGTCATACATAATTCACCCAGCATCGTATCTGGATTAGCGGTTGGTGTTTGTGTCAAGCCAGTGAGTATCAACATGTTAGCATATTTTAATGTGGCCTGTTCCATAGGTCTCGGATGAGTAGTCAATGTAGATGAGCCACTAACAAAAGCAACTTTTTCATAATCGGATGATATCAACCAATTACTACTACCTAAACAATATCCTGAACTAATAGGTGTAACTGTTAAAGCGCCATATACGTCCTATATATAATTGGAATAATAAGATATTAAATCATTATGTATGAAATTCAGTAATATTTCACATATTTCATAGCAACCTATCAGCTTACCAACTTCTGATCATATCCAACCATTTGGATATGCGATAGCGCTGAGTTCACAGCTGACATAGAATAGATCTGCCTCCAGGATTTAGGCTTAACGAATTCTGCTAACGGAAGTGGTAACATATGTAGCATTTCTTTCCAATGTTTTGCCATCGTTGCTTTTGGTGTTCGTTCAATAAATTCCACCAGTTCTTCCATAAAAAATCGTCCAATTTGCAATGTTGGCTCAGTGGCATATACTATACCTTTAGATATATTTTGCTATATAAGTATTTCAGTTTATAAATGTATAATATACTTATAAAATATAAAATCTTTTATATATATATATATATATATCGTTTATTAATAATATATATTTTATAAATTACCATTATATTTAATTACATATTTTAACATGTATACCTATACCTTTGAAACCTGTACCTTCCGTTATAAATGGCAGTGCGAGCATACAGGTATAATTGGATATTAGAATAGCATCAATTTCTGAGAAATCGATTATTTTCTCCAAAGGAGGAGAGAACTCAGGAACCGAATCCACAAAGACTCTGCCACAAGATTCCTTCAATTCCTTAAGACAAATATAGAAAACACGGATGTTTTAAATTGCTTTTTAGAATAACTTAACGAATAAATATTTGAAAACTATATTATAAATGTCAATGTTTTTCTCAGATGTGATCACTTACTCCTTCGATTTGCCAATCTTGTTGATTGTCACGTGGTAGCCAATTCAGCAAAGAACTGAACTTACTGTTGGGGACCATGAGTAAAGGCATAAAATGCAAAATAGACTGCATATTTAAACCGCAATCCAACATCAGTGTTATACCTTTGAAACTTAAAACCAAACATGGCTTGGTTGGTTCGCTGGACAAGCAATACTAAAAATCAAATCGTTAATTATGTGAATCAATATCCTGTTATTATTAATAGTATCAATTGATATTAATTAATGTATAAAAATTAATTAATGTATAAAATAGGATAGTGCGTTATAAGTATTAATATTATTTTATTATTATTAATTAATATTATATCATTTATTAATATTAATTATTTTAATTATTTTTAATATATAATTATATAATATATATTATATAATTATTAATATTAATTGCTACCATAATATCTTGTCAATTTGATATCAACTCAAAGATTATGTTTGCATGATTATCTTTGAGGTTAGTTTGATGCAATTGCTTCACCATTTGATGCAATGGTTTCACCATGCAATAGTGAGTGTGTTCATCGCTGTCATTCAATTAAAAATATCATAATTACCAATCTCATCTTGTCTTGTATATTTGCAGATTTCACGGGAAAATATCCAGTCGTTGATTCTTTCGGATGTTAAAGACTCATGTGCATACAACTTGCTCTGATCGTTACATATCTACATGATCGATATCTTCGATATCTTACAAAACATTCCTGCTTCAGTAACTTAAAATACATAATACTTAATACAATTAATATATTTATAATCTAAGAGATTTAGATAAACAAGTAATATCCCGCGATAATGTGTGAAATCATTGTTTTGTTTGATGGTTACTCGAAACAGTTGGACGATGGCACGATGGACGCTAATTGTACATGCACTCTGATAAAGAGCTCAAAGTTGATCATTGTTGATACTATGACTGCATGGGACCGTGAGAGAATAATAGAGGGTAAACAAAATAGAATACATCTGTTGTAATTTTGATATTTTGCATTAACATGTAATATATATAAATTATATCATATATATTATATTATATCATATATATTATATTATTATATTATATATATTATATAATTATAATATATATATATATATATATATATATTATATATTTTAATATATCGGAAATTTTTGTATATTTTGTATATTACTTATTAATATAAATAACTTGTTAATATAAATATTCTTAATATGATTTATTTTATATCGTTTATATATAATTAACTGTAATTAATTATTCATATTGCCTTTTATTAGATTAGATTACTATAAACAATTTTTTGATACATTATTAGATAAATTTATCAAATAATATAATGCATTTTCGTGAATAATATTTAATGTTAAGTTAATAAAAGAGATAATAAATTCTTAGATAATATTCAATGGATCAAATAATAAAATTCAAATTCTCTGATATTAAATTTTCCTTCTCAGCGCTTGCACAACATAATATCGAGCCAGCACAGATCGATTATGTCGTTTGTACTCACAGTCATGCAGATCACATAGGAAACAACAATTTGTTCACAAACGCCGAACATATCGTAGGTCGGTCTGTCCAGCGTGGTACTATCTTTTGCGAGAAAAACGACATTTTGCTTGGTTGGTTTAATTAAAACTTTTTACGTAATATTAAATAATATACATAATATTAAATATGTATTTTACTCAAAAAAAGAAATTCTTTCGTTAATTGTTCTTGAAAAATTTTTAAAGATGGATACGAGCTCTGTCCAGGCGTTAAAGTCATAGCTTCAGCAGGGCATACGCCGGAAGATGTTACCGTTTTCGTAGATACGATGAAGGACCAGAAAAAAATACGTTTCGCTGTCACGGGTATTTTTCTAAAACGTTTAGAGAGTATTTTTGTATATCTTTAGCGATCTAGATAGATCGCTATCAGTATTGATTGGAAAATATGATTTTCTATGACTTTTTTCTTTATATTTTATTATCATATATTTATATAATTACATGCATATTGCATATCTCTAATTAATTAGGAGACTTGTTCGAGAAAGAGGAAGATATTCTTACACCATCTATCTGGAAATCACTGGGCACGGCGAAAATGTTAAAGTGTCAATCTCGTACTCGTTTTGACATAATAAATCTCGCGGACTTTATAATACCCGGGCACGGTCCAATGTTCCGCGTAACAAACAATATGAGAGAGATTGTGAAGAGTCAAATAATTGAGTGAAAATATAGAAAATATTATTCTGTTATTTATTATATTTTATTTATTTTAAATAAAAAATGGAACAGAGTTGTTTAAATCATGATATTAACAATACATCTTTCCCTGCGATCAATGCGTCCATAATATTTTTAAATAAAATTAGTCTAATTTTTTAGATTAAATCGATGAGATTAGAACCAATATATTTTTACAAATACTTTATTAAACATTGCAAAGTGTGGTACATGGTATCACAACATTATTATACTCATCGTATGTATACATTGCAATCATTATACATTATACCGGATTCATAAACATATATATTCATATATAGCGATACATTCCCACATCGCGATTTTATTCGCTATAACATAAATTAAAATGTAACTTATTTTAAAACGATCTTATCTTTCACGATATACATATGCTTATTTTGGGAATTGTATTTTCGCAAACTTGATAAACACGTTCTGATATAATATTATATTTATTTAGACAGCCATTCTATAAGGATTCGTTCTGCTACATCTACGCCCTACATTCGCAAACAATTTTATCAAATCTTCACAGCCAACGATTAAATTAAGAATCCTTTCGCACCTTCATTCAGCATCCACATTCATATTCAAAAATTATCTGATAATCGGTAAAACTCCTTTTCTTTCTTTTTTTTAAAGAGAGATAAAATACATCTACCTTCATTCTATTATATAATCGAAATGCGTAAGGATGGAAAGCCAAAAAGCTAATATATGTCCTTCGAGAGTATAATAAAATAAAATCGAAGAACAAATTATTGTTTTGTATATTGTTGTAATTTCATGCAGAAGAAATATGATTCACGTTAAGATCCCTGATTAAGATCCATTTCAATTACTTAGATCATTAAATATTAAATCAATATTAAAAGTGGAGAATTGTGCATCTTCTTCCTCTATATTATATATTGCGATAAATTAATCTTTTCGATGTAGGAAAAAGCGAGAAATGTCATGTAATTTGACAATATATCATAATTCGGTACGACAAAAGAGAGAGACTACGAATCTTAAAGTATTATAATGCAAATTGAAAAACGACGAGTGCCCCGCACTCAGTAAGTAGTACACTTAGGATACTATGTACAGAGTGACGAAATCAATTCGTCGATTGTTTCAGGTATCTAAATTAAGTAGTTCTACCAGAGAGACCGAAAGATTCGTTTATGCTTACTTAGCTTCTCAAAGCAACAAAAAATTCTTCTCGAATATAATAGAATGCACACACAAAACATTGATAAGAAACAAACGTTGAATTCTTTTGGATGACTGATCAATGTTGATCGCTATTATATGTTTCTAATGAGCTAAGTTAGCTTTCATCGAACTCTATCGTTCTTTTTAATTATGTTCAGACGCACAATGCATATCGATTAAATACAACTTGATTTTTGCACTATAATATATATTTTCATTTCATCGGTAGCTACTGCGCATATATATATCAGGATTGAATCAAGATTACTAATATTGAATACTAGAGTTAAGGTTTGCGCAAAAGTAACTAATAGTGTTATCAAAAAATTAATCTATTTACAAATCTAGTGAAACCTAGCAGACCATCAATAAACTCGTAATATACACGCACATAATAACGAGAATCTTTCATGATTAAAAATGTGCTCCTTTTTTCGATTCTGGCATATATTAATTATCGCAGGAAGCACGACTAGCTTCTTGAAAGCGCTGACGGTACCGCGAGCTTTCTTTGACCAATGTATACATCTATCGTATATGCGATCTCCCATCAAGAAAGGCCCATCATCAAAATCGGCAACATCGTAACTCTCTTTTTCCATTTGTCATTTTGACTAAAAATGTATTTTAGTAATCATGACTTATAGCAATGATGATAGTTTTTAAAAAATCTTCTCGCAAATTTACCTAATCCATAAAATCTTTAGCGAATCTACGAAATCAAGTGTGCAATGTATCTTCGAAATCATCAGATTTCACAGAATCAATCTCGCAAGAAGAAAAACGTAAGTAAACTCATTCGATTATCCTTGTCTTTATGAAGTCTAATAAGTATATTTAATCGCATATTCTCATCGCATCACCTAACGTAATTCCTAATTTAATAGAATTTCGTAAAGTTGATCGAGAACATATCCGATAGAATCTCATCGATGATTTTACAGAGAAAAGCATGAATTAATCACTCTTATTATATATCGTCACACATTATATGTATATAAACGTACACGTATTACACCGTATATACACATATACGGTCACCGAGTTATCGTGCAGCCGATTTTGATCTGGTCATTGAATATTAATCGCGCGAGAACAGAGCAAAGTAAAACAGAACAGAACAAGTGAGATGGCTACAAGAATGGTTCTACAAGTGTCTACCGACCAGGCCTGGCAGAGCGACTCGTGTGTGCAGTGGTAGTGGTCCCGGACTAACTTCTCCCATCATCACAGTCCCCAACTGTCCCACAAAGTATTAAATATGCATCAAGAATCGAATCCAAATCATTCCATTCGCGTGTATATCGATGAGCGAGACATATCGATCACATTCAACAACATAAAAATCCGCGAATAACATTCTGCATGTCCGTACATTGATTTGGCCAGAAATTATTATTATTATTTATAGAGGGACCAAACGGTTCAACGATTGCGTCATTAGGATAGACGTACAATCTACCTCGAGCCAACTTAACTCCAAAATAAAACTAATTTGTAAAGCGAGTAAACCAAATCGAAAATAAAACTTTTTTCGCTATTATCATTATTGTTATTGTACGAAGACCCGTAAGAAATATTGATCTTCTAGCTGAGAGAGCGTATTACATTGTATTTCAATTCTTTAGTTTAATATCTTTTTTTTTTTCTTTAACATGCGTAATACTGAACTCCGTTATTATCCAAAGAAAAGAAGAAAAGATAACGACAGCAATCGAACAACCGAAGATCATGGTTTCGTTGCCTGAAGTATCATGCCTAAACTACATTGCATTTATCGCATTGACTTCCTTATCGGATTATAATTATAGTAGTTTATATGTATATTAATACAAAGTGTATGAGCCTTATCGGCGTCAGCGATATTTTCTCATTAGGATATATGTATTAAAAAAATTAAGTGTCTGATAAATTCTGCTATAGCATTAATCATTAAAACTCTATTATTTTCAAAAAAATATCTCACGCTTAACTAATATCTAATATTTAACTATAGAAATGGATATGTGTGTGTGTGTGTGTGTGTGTGTGTGTGTGTGTGTGTGTGTGTGTGTGAAAGCCGACAGCAAACGTATATGTATATACAATCGATCGTATATAAAATAAACGTAAAACGCCAAAAATCATGTTTCATAACTGCAATCTACGTGCAGAGCTCCTTATTCATCTGTGAATAAATAAAATAAAACAACTAAAATGGGAACAACGTAAAGTAGATAAATAGGTACATGTGAAATAGTTACATTGCAGCATGCAGAGATATTAGATGTATAAAGTTGGCGGCGAGCGCGATTGCGAAATAATTAGTGCCAGCGATTTTTTGGCTGCATGCAAAAAAAAAAAGAAAAGAAAACAATTCGAAAAGTATAGTGAGTAAGAGAGATACTTATCCATCTTTATCCATCCTTTTAGAACAATTTCGCGCAAAGAGAAAACGTTTTTTCTCTCAATTATATGTTATCTAATCTACTTACTGACATTAGAAAATATGTGCCTTATAATAGTATTTCTCTTTTTCGGGCAAAGTTGTTCCATAAAAGGATGAAATGGACGGGCCTCTTCGACTCACTGTGTGTCAGTTTATAAGTAAACATAATTTCTTTTATACCAATATCGCACGAAGGAAGAAATTAAAGATCACAGCAGCAACAGCCTTTCTTCTCGTCCTAATATTGCTAGGCGCTATAGTTTTCGTGCAATATTTTAGAATAATGAACACTGAAAATTATGTTTAATGCTCGGTCGTTTGAGTCGGTCACGAGAAGTTTGGCAAATCGACCGGCCGGCCGTTGAAAAAGAGGAATTCCGGAATACAAAAGGGTGCCTAGTGCTCATTAAACTGAATTAAAATAATGCTCTTCCTTTCTCTTGATCGAATAGAAATAACCATCGGCAAAAAGCATTCTTCCATTCAGTGTAGTGAGCGCCGCAACATTTGAATCCCGTTTCTTCCAACGCTTTATGCATACAATTCTTGAGACAAAAATATACAAAACTCGAATAAATAATAAAAAATAGCTAGAGAATCTTCTCTGCTGTCTATGTTAATTCGTAGATGTTAATACTTTCGGAAAATCGCCACGTGATTCGATATCTAGCCTTGTGATTATTCAAGGAATCTGTCTTTTTGCCATACAGGTTTTAGGTCTTTCACGTGGATCGTTCGTCGATCGCTTTTCCAGCTACAATGTTCGTAACGGAATGGATCCCTCCATTCCGATGATTCTGAGGTCTTCGTCATCGGAATCGGAATAATCATCATCATCATCATCATCGTCACCGTCACCGTTTCTCTCTCTCTAGAAAAACCGGTTAAAAAAACGTGCCGTCAAACGTGCGCTCCGCAAGTATGTCTAATTGTCAGCTTTCGCTGCAGAAGTAAGATAAGGTACAAGCGTAAATATAGAAATTATTATGGAAGCTTGTATACCTCTGCTATACATTAAACATAATTTTCCGATCGAATATTCACAAATAAAACTCGCCATATTATGATACAACGCGCGTCACACGCTATGATTTCTTTTTATCCTTACGCATCTATTCATTAATTTCCTTCACATATCTGTCACATGGGCAATCACTGACTAGAATAATTATCTGCGCTGCACGATTATTAAGTAATTTTAACAGAAAAGGATGCACAGCTCCGAATGTCACGATGCGCAATGCTGATCGTTTTTATTTTACAGTAAATTCTGATATTAGTAGGGAGATCAAAACAGAGCGGGGAGAAGTCAGTTGTTAATAAACAGCGATATACACACACATTCCTTTTATCTTTAGGCAAGCAGATTTGTTAAAAATTGACAATGTATTTACAATTTTCATCCTCAGAATCAAAGAATTGGCGCGATAACAGAGTAAAGTTCAAAAGTTCATTCGAGATCCGTTATCGCTACTACAATCATTATAAATATAGATGTAATATTGCTTGGCTGTTAGTTTTGTCACTTATCGCTAAATTTTATTAAGCTTTGGATGTCCGTTGAAACTATTTATTTCTGAATTTTTATACTGATTTATTTAAAAATATTATTTCTCGAATTGCTCCATTATCGCAGCCGAACCCTCGATTGCTTCTATCAACTGTTACTATTATACTCGAGAGATCAACTTGGAAGTCAGAAACGAGAAAAATTATGTCATCCAAATAAAATTGATTTTACATGCAATAGACATCCAAGCTCACGTTTTATATGAAAAAAATAAAACGAAAGAAAGAAAAAGAGACAGATAATATCGAATATTATTGAGAAAAAAATAGTGATTAATATGATAAACGCGAATGCGATATAATATTATTTGTTTTAATATAAAACTAAAAAGATACGGAATTTTTAATTCAGATATAACAATCAAATACATATAAGTTATATGAGAACTAAATACAAAATATGCGTTATTTTTTTTCTGTAAAAAAGCTTTCTCTCTCTTTCTCTCTCTCTCTCTCTCTCTCTCTCTCTCTCTCTCTTCCTTTCTCTCTCTTTTTCTCAGAAGAATTTAGATACATAAGAACTGGTGTGTTAGGCTGTTAGTTCTATCTTCTGTGTAAATTAAGAATTACATAAGGCTCATCCGGATTAGTGCTGATGTCTGTAGTGCTGTTGTTAGGCTGATAGCACGGGTTAACAGTGTAATTGAGATTAGGCTGATGAAAACTCACCGGCTGAACGCTGGTCCTACGTCGTTCCATCTCACGATCTTCTAGACAGAAGTCGGAGTCCGAATCAATTTTCCTTACGATGTCGTCCTAACGTGAAACATTATTAGATTTTTCAACATATTGAATATTATTCAGAAGCGATACATGCAATGAGAATGAATATTATAAATTGGATTTTTTCTATCTATATAAAATGTACTGACATTCGAAATTATACCTGCGTCATTTGTTGTGTAGTAGTAAGAATTCTCGCTAACGGACTACAGCAGACTGGCAACGTTTCCAGCAACGTAGGTCTGGAATGCGTAAGCAGTGGCTTCATATATTTGGTATCAAAATCACCCCATATCCTAGCAAGTAATGCCTTCTCGTTAGGTTTCGCAACACCAACTCCGCTGGCACCACCACCACCGCCGCCTGGCAACGATCCATCCTGCATAGAATTATACTGTGAAATGTGAATAATGTATCAGTTATCCATCCTGTATGATTCTGTGAATTCTCCATCTTTAATCTTTAACGGAACGTACAATACTTTTGTTCATTATCAAATATTTATCACATTTTTAAATAAAATCTAGATATTTTTAATCTCTCCTTCCTTAAGCATAAATGCTTTATGAAAATACATTGTTGATGTATGACGTTTATAACAAGAGCATTAATAATATTTTCTTTTAATTTGCAATTATCTTTATTATTAGTGAAGGGAAACATCATGCTTTATGTATTATTATTCCCGTATTAAATATGTTTCTGGATGGGTATTGTTAATGAATGATATTTCTCAGTGTCCTCCAGCATACTTTTCAACATACAGAATGGATAACAAAAACCATACTGGAAATAATAACTAAAAAGATATGCGATCAACGAATTCAATTGAAAAGCTATAATAAAGCTCCAAAAAGAATTTATAAATTATACAAGATTACATGCGATAGCTATGACAATATAAAAAAAGAAACAAAAAAAGAATATGTTTATCTTAATAAAAGTATTTTTTAAACAGAGATTATACATGCAATTGTTGTTGCAGAGATCTTTATGAAGTCTTTATAAAATCTACTGCTGCGTGAGTTGTATACATACATACATACATATATATATATATATATATATATATATAAATATATATATAATATATATACACACACACACATATACTTATATGTCTCATATGCTTGTGAAAGTAATTACCTACGAGATATAGATGAATCATTGAAATTCAGAATGTATTCAATATATGATGAATCAACTCATCTAAATTCTTAATTCGTCAAATGAAAAACGGTGCATTAGACAGTTTTCATAATTTTGATAACATATCGGCAGATTTCTCTCTACGCGTGTCCAAATTATTATAGCTACTCTCACCATCAGATTATCAATATTGATAAATTAAATTATCTTGTAAATTGCAGTGCGTTTATTCTTAGTCGCATAATTCTCATCGTCAGACGTTTACAATAATGTAAAAATTACGCTTGGCAACTGAATAAATTCGGTAATATGGGGATATAAAACCGGCACAACTTTGGGGATGTAGAAAATTTTGCCAATTCTTTTTTTATGTTTGCACGTATGTCATGTGTCCAAAAACCGTGAATGTTATTGTTGCAAATAAAATTTTATATGCAAATCAAACATTCGTTATAACGCAAGAAAATCCAACTGGTTATATCAACTTCCATGACAACATCGCCTAACTTTTAGAATTCGAGATGATTTTCAAAACAAAAAAAGATAGAAAAAAGGATACTATATATAACTGAAAACATTTAACGAAATCTGACTATAAAATACGCACTGCGACGGTATCCAGTGAATCGTATACCTGAATAAAAGTAGTACCGTGTGAAAAGGAGGATCAAACCCATTAAGCTGACATGCATAAATATCTTTTATGCTTATGATCCCAAAACAGACATTCTTATACATGATTAAACTTATTTTTCACATGCATATTTAATTGTTCATAGTTATTCTATATATTTAATTATTTTTATTCATTGTTCTTAGATTTTTTGTTTGGTTTATTTTATCAAGTATAAGAAGATCATTCATGCGTAATTTTGTTGTATAAAGATACTTATTACAATTCTTGCTATGTACTTAGTTTCATTTATATTGAGTATCGAAATTATACAAACACATGAACATATTAATATATATATGTATAATTCTAAATGCAAACAGTATAAAAATGCAGCTATTTATATCCTGCATTACTTATACAACTGTTTACTAAACAGCGAAAATCTAATCTAATTAAAATTTAATGTCATACTTACACTACGCGTTCCATTATGAGAGAGTCCTTCTATTTCCTCGTCTACCCCGACTCTACATAAATGTAAAAACAATTTAAATGCTAATGGAACGTTCAATTCTCTATGTTTATTAATTAAATCCAATAAAGTACGGAGGTACGGAACAATAAATCACTAAATTGAGAGAAATTTCGATTAGTTATCGCAATTAAATTTCATTACGATAAGAGATTTAATCTGTAACTACAACTGTGGCTGCTGTTCGAGTTAGATTCAAACACGTATGTAACATATATGTATTTACTCACGGAATATTAAACCAACTTAGAAATTGCGTTGTTGCGCCGCCCTGCAGAATAACTGTCAATATTACGATCAAACTCGTCGTTGTTAGCATAGCTTGCCTAGCGTCCGATACGGTATTTCTAATGGCGAGGGCGAAGCTCATAGCACCACGCAGTCCAGCAAAAAAGAGCATATGCTGATAATTCAATGATATCTTCGGCTTACGGGCCAGATTTAGAATGAAAGACAGCGGATAAACATTAGCCGCGCGACCCAATAATGCACACAACTAGAGACAGATGCGTTAAGGATATATTGATCCAAAGATCTTAAATTCTAGAACTTAATATTTTTTTGATAATTGAATAATATTATAAACTAAAAATGACATTATTTCAAAGAATCATATTTAAAAAAAAGAGCATTAATTGGGACATTCCATATATGTGATATGTTATATATCCATATATATTATATACGTAGTATGTTAATATAAAAAGAAAGGATACAAATCCTGCGAAGATGAAACCAGGATCGAAATGGTGTTTCGGGAAGGTAAACATCGAAACGCCGATGTAACTAAATATGAAGTTCTCAGCTAGAAAATTCAACAGTTCGAACAACTGTTTCGTACGTTGCCGTGAATCCGGACTCAAATTGTTATATGTGTAATGAGCCTGACATATCCCGCAGAATAAAACGGCAACTACGCCTGAAAATTTATAATGAAATATCTGTCAATTGATCAATACAAAGTTTTTTATCCGATTTTTTAGTTAAATTAATAGTTCTAATCCTTCAAAAAATCATAAAATTATTATCAAATTGTTTTCAGATAAAGTGCATTATAAATTTAATAATGATGAATTTGATTAATATATAAATACATCAATATCATAATATAAATATTTTCCAAAGAAATTTTTTATAAATAAACTTCATCGTTTTTCTTGTAATAATCGAAAATGATTGTAATAAAAATTTTAATATAGCGTTATGCATTACCTGTAAGATCGGAGGCTTCGGCGATTAAGAATGTGCTATAGGACATTAAAACAAATAACGCTGATTCCAAGAGAGGAAAGTCTCGCACTCTAGTAAACTTTGTCAATAACGCAGTAATGCATCCCATAGTGGCACCGATAAAAAGAGATAAACTGAATATTCCCACAAAATCTCCAAAGGCTTGGAAGAACGCCACTGTCTCGAAACCACCTGATCCCGATTGATATCGTTCCGCATAGTTCTGTATTGAACTGTAAAATGGAGTATAAATGTAAATTGAAAATTCATTTTATATGTACAATATAGCATATATTCATATTTTGCGATAAAAAGAATTAATGTAATATTAGTCGGCAAGTGTAGAGAAAAATCAAAGAAAGTGGCGGTATTCTTACCCGCTAAGTACAATAGCAACAGCATCATTGAGGACACTCTCACCAAATACTAAAGCATATAGATTAACATCAACGTGTAGATCGTTGAAAATTGATATTATTGTGAGGGGATCCGTAGGCGATATGAGAGCGCCAAAATACAGGGTATCCAAAAACGTGAAAGATGTTGAAAGATGTGGTATTAATTGTACAAATCCGTACATTAGGGCACTGCGGAAAGAAAATTATTTCTATTCATTGAGAGAAAAACTTTTAAACGAATCGATAAAATATATACCCTTACTTATAAACAGTATAAAAAGAAATTAGATAAGTCAATCAAATGACCTATGTACGGTACGATATGTAGCAGCTTCTGTAAACATGATTCTTTACTTGTTGATAACCGTCTGCATTTTCTTGCATTTTCTTTTTTGTATATATTGCGAAGTGAATCATAGGGATGAATATAATGATTGATAAATAAATGATAATCTTCTCCTAAATGTTTGCACAAGAAAAAGCACAACAACGTTAATAATGAACTAACAAAAAGAAGCTTACCCAATAACGAAGGCGGATATAGAAGTTCCTAATAGAGCGTACATAAGAATCGCACCCAGATTTCTGAAGAAATATCTCTGCAAAAATTCATTGAAAATTATTGAAAGAAGTACATGTTACACTTTTTATCTTCTTATCTTTTCTTATCTTTTATCTTACTTATCTTTTCATAAGGAATGGAAAACGGGAAATACTTACACGTTTCAAACTATATCCTGCATGGAAAATGATAGGTGGCAATATGATATTGAAGAATATCTCAGGATCGAAAGTCGCCTACAAGCCAACATCAACTCGAAATTACAAAGAACTCGAGTTTTTGAAAATTATTCAAACTGATCGTAAAAGATTGATACAAATAAAAACTACATGAAAAATGAGATTTGTTTTTCTTCGTTCACCTTCAAATCGATTTCGTTATCTTGCTTGTAGATTTCACTACGAAACGAATACGCAAAAGTCTTGTTCTTCACTATGCCGCCGCCCTTATCCTCGGGGAAGCGTAACCACAGAGTATCCGGTGGTACCGACTGATTGTATTTGCTATTATTATCAGGTACAACTGGCATATGTAGAATAGTACTGCTCGTCGTAAAAGCATAGCGTATTATTGCACCTATAATTAATCCTACAACAAGATTTGATTCTGGATAGAAAAGATGTCGATTGATAGCAATAAGTTTATAGAAATTATAGAAAATTCTTTGATATAGTATATTTAACAATTCTTAAATTTTTAACTGAAAATGTAAAACCGAATAGCAAAACAATGTTTATTTTAATATATCTTAAATAAATGTCTTAAAAACCTAATGACAAACGACAAATTAATAATAATCAGTTTTAACATTATTGACTTAGAATTAAGTTATATTGAAGCAATCCAACCAAAACTAACATAACATTATTAGATGTTTATTGGTTTAATTATGAATGATAATTATATCCAAATAAAACGAATGATAAGATTTTATTACAATAATTTTGTTAAAATAATGATATAAATTTTTGTCATGCTCGTTTCATAAATTAATTTCTAAATTTCTAAAGATATTTTTATTATTAATTTTTATTATTTTTTATATTATTAATTGCATTAATTGCATCATAATTACATATAATCTCTTTCATCCCTTGCGTCTTAATTGCATTATAATTTCTTTGATCCAAACAAAAGACAAAATAGCTTTAAAAAAACTTATGCAACTGATATTGAAAGATCTCCGGCGTGAACATGTTTAAAAGTTAAATATGCGTTAAACAATTTGCAAGTATTATAAAGTATTATAAAATATTATAAAATTTGCAAGTATTATAAAATATTATTTAAAAAGGTATGATACTGGTATATCCTGTGCATATTCATACTGTTGAATATTATTAGCATATTCATGCTGTATCACTCTGTTGAATAATTGTTCATGATTGCTCGAATTTGCTGGATTAAAGAATTATAATTAAAAGTCGATGATAGCAGACGACTCACCGTAGATGACAGCCAAGCCAGTTTCATGGAGGAACCTCAAGCGGCGATGCTTGAACATCCATATCGTTAAAACGGTTAAAATCAGTAAAATGGTATAAAGGAGGAGATTCAGGCTGTCGAGCCGATGTAATAGCTGTGCCTTGGCATCTAGCTCGATGTCCGTCGCTGCACCGTTGCATAATTCCAGGAAAAAAATACAGAGAATTCCGAGGAGCACAAGTCGTACACCGCCATTCCTCGCCATGTTCACTTGAGAATGTCAAGTACATCTAATACACAAGATGTTATTTTTATCGAAGCCAAGCCAGCCAACGCAGATAATTCGAAAGGTCACTAAACGCTGGAACGAATTTGTGAAAAATCATTTATCTTGGTAGCATTGAATTAAATAGTTTTGAATTAAATTAAAATAATCGATAGTAATCGTACAGGAAAAATATATATATATATATTTTCTATTTTCAAATTTAGCACGAAAATTTAAATCTAATCAGTAAAATTGTTCGCTTTAGATGCTAAGAAGACACTAAAAATGTAATTTTTTTTTTGTTATTCATTAAAAATCGAATAACGCGGATTAAAGAAAAATACATATATATATTTTCATATTTTTAATTACATTATTATCATTATTGTTTGTGCTTATTATATAATAATAGTAAGTATTTTAAATAATTGAAAGAAAAGATTAGAAATTGAAATAAATTATTATATACAAAAATATTATTATATATATAATTAATTATTATATATATATAATTATATATACAAAAATATTATAATTACTGACATCAGCACCAACAATTAAGAATAAGAAATATCGATAAGAAATATCATAATGTAGTATATATATATAGCAAAATAGATTTATTATTAATGAATTCATAAATAATAAATAAAATTAAAAGATCATCGAATTAACTGATAATTTTCATATATTTGAATATATCTGAGCTTATCAATTATAAGGTATCAGTCAAGTCTTTACTGCAACTCATTTCTTTTTAATCAGTCTTATTTCAAACATTTTATAGGAGAAAGTGTTTACATGTATCACATTTATTATATCTGTGCAATATTGATCATCAAAGTGTATGAAATATAATAGAATTCTGTTGAATTTGATAAAAAGCATCATTTATTCGCTCAATCAATGTCTTCGTGGTATCAACTGACGTATATAGCTTGACATATTCTTAAAGAAATAAATCAAGAAATGTTAAATGATCAAATGATCCTGCTGATGCAAACCAGCAGAAGATAATTAACAGATAAATAGAAGAGAATGCACGAATTGTTCCAAAATAAGAATTATAAAAGATAAACAAGAGAAGCGAAAGAGAGAATGAAGGAATGAGGAAGACTGATGAATACAAATAAATTAAGTGACTGATTAACCATATAGATAAGTCTATGTAGAAATGATGGAAAAATGAAGTAGCTGAGATTATATATATCTTATCTAGTTTATCATATATTGATTTATTAAATAATTATTGTCAATATATTATCATCACTAAAATTATAAAAAAATTAACTACAAAAATAATTTCATGCTATTTAATTATATTATAATTTGTATTATATATTAATTATATTATTATAATTATATTATCATTATTATTTGCACTTATTATTATATAATAATAATAAGTATTATAAATAATTAAAAGAAAAGACTAGAAATTGAAATAGATTATTATGTACAAAAATGGCTGACACCGACACCAGCACTCGAGGACATCGATAAGAAATATCATAATTATAGTCTTGTATTTGTATAATAATAATACATTAATTACATTATTTACTTTTTATCGATGCCGTTAAAAGATATCTACGATCTATGATAATCTTCTATAATTATCTTGCTGAGATGGCGGTCTAGACGTCAGCATAGAATAAATAAATGGCAAAACGGCTGTTAACGCTAACGCTAAACCAATTACTGGTCGATACCATACCCAAGCAAAACCGATCACTAATAAACTGATAGACATAGATACTGAAATAGTCAGAGATTCAACTGCTATTATACCGCAAAGAAAGGTTGAATTTAATATAACAGTCTTCAGTATATTCGTTAAACATGTCGCTGCCACAAACAAGACCAACCAGCCAAGTCCTCTACAATGATTATTCAATTATTAATAAGTTTTTAATAAAAGAAAATATACACATATATACACATATGTATATATATATATATATATATATATTTATAATAATATTTTAAAATTTATAATATTTTAATACCTATTTAATTAAATACTTTTTATATTATGCTTAATATAATATGTAATTTTATAAAAAACAGATTCAATATCTCTTAATAATATTAAAACATTAAAATGTTAAAACATTAAAATTTTAAATGTTCCATTATAATTACAGGAATTATCAATACTCAAATATTTATATCTATTTTTGTTACCTGATAGTCCAGGTTCGCCAGTAATTGTGCACATGTTCCAAATGAAACATTTGATCCACCGATATTTTATGTCTTCGTTGTAGCAAAATTTCTTCATTATGAGATGTATAGTATGGCTTAATGGTATCTTTTTCCAATAAACCAATTACTGAATAAACGTCTCCACTTTTTCCAGCATAAGAAAACTGTAACCTGAGATCTCCTACCTATGAAAATAATATTTATTTTATACTAACAACATAAAAAGAATGAAATAATCAAACTGAAAGTTTGCAGATTTAAACATTCCGAAAAACTCCCAATGTAGAGATTTTAGATTTTATACAAATTTTCTAAAAATTGAAAAAAAATAATGAAATAATCATATTTTAAATTTCTCAATCATAGACATTTTAATAATATCTTTAATTTTAAAGTAAAATATAATATAATATAATACAAAATATAATATAATGTAATATAAATATAATGTAAAATACAAACAGCATACCTGTGGATTCCATAAATCAATACTATGATAGTATAATCCAGAGTGCATCTTAATATCTTTCCGCTCTGGTCTCTCATCACTGGTAATCTCCACAAAATTGTTAAATTTTTTCTTTAATTCAGTACTAAATATAAACGCGCCGATCTTTACTTCATCTGCGATCTGCACTTGGCTTTTGATTGGCATTTCTTTTGGATTATGATGACCAGTACGAATATAAAAATGATCCGAGTCCACAAGCTTGTCCTTCCATTCTGTTGTATAATAGTAGTGCTTCTCATTTTCCCTTCCATTAAAACTAAAAATATAATAACAAAAATAAATAAAGATCTAATGAGACATTTTTCATTATCCTATCAATACACAATATGATAATAATATATTTGATTACAATAATCCCATAAAAAATTCCAAGCTAATGAAATTCTTGTTTTTAAATAATATAAATATAATACATACAGCATATAAAATTTGATTTTGTATTCATGTTTTACCTTTGATCTTCTTCGATTTCAACCCATTGATACATTTGAACTCTCCTCTTTAGTTTGATACTAGACATAACAACTCCATAATCTGGTTCTGTTAATGGTTCAGAAACCACTAACGGTCCTGAAAGATGTACTAGACGACCTTCGTATTCAGGCAACAGCATCATTGAATTAGGAAGCACAACCACGTTGCGTAGAGCTTCGTCCAAAGAATGCGCAATTTTTACAGCTCTTCCCTAATAAAATAAATAACACATAAAATTTGATCAATTAAAGTCCAAATCGATGATCAAAGAAATATTATTCATAAACCTCATTCCAGAATAGCAGACACATTCCAGTGGCAAACATAATTGATCCAATTATAGCTGTGAACCACGATTGTTTAAATTGCTCCGAGATCGTCATTTGATTCACGGAGATGGTTTGTCTCCCATTATGATAATTCTGGCGAAGTTCATCCATATTTCCCCTTTGGGGCTGACCATTTCGTTACAAAACGTATGCTACATGAGTCTATCTTATTTTATGTATTTCGTTTATGTGGAGCATTAATAATGCAAGATTATACTCACATTTGTGCGGTACATCTTGACACAACTTTTTGAGTAATTCGCGCTATTTCAAAAACTCAAGTTTTACCCAATGAAAAGTTAAATATTCTTTCCTCAATATATTTATGTTGGAAAGAGATAAAAATTAAAAAAGTACATGTATATATATATATATATATATATGTTTATATATTTATATATATTTAATGAAAACAATTATTTTGGAAATAACAACTCTCGCGGTTCGCTATACAAATCGCGTCATCTGAAGGGAAATTCAATCAACTCGATGAATTTTTCTAGGGGTCCTTTCATAAACTCGCGCAGAATTAGAGGTTATGACGATCGGATCGCTCATGCTTCCAAAAATATCTATTTAAATAGAAAAGACAATTATTTTGCAATATAGCAATGTCAACACGATGGTAAGTATCTAAGCTTGTACACTATGAGTACAATAGTTAAAATATAAAGTGTTTTCAACCTCTTAAGTTGTCAGAATGTTATGAGCATCACAATATTGATTCTCTGCCATAATGATTTATATAAATTATGTGTATAATCGACATAAATGCATACATAATATGATTATCTCTTATCATTTAGAATTATAAACTTTATTTTTCATGTTTATCTTATTAGGTTAAAATTTTAATTTTGCGTAAAATCTGATTTAGGTATCCATTGTATCGAAAAGGCAATCCGCAGCTGAGAATATTTCTACCAAATTTCTGGATGAAGCTGATAAGGCCTACACATAAACAGCCTCCAAATGTGGTACAATTTGAATGTTCTATGGAGATGACCAGATATGATATCAAGAATTATCTAGAAAAAATTTATAATGTTAATCCGGTTAAAATCAATACAGTAATAACCATGGGAAAGTTCAGTAGAGACAGACTGCAAGGTGCTGTCATTAAAGATGACGACATTAAAGTAGCTTATGTTATATTAGTAAGTTCTTATTTTTCTTATATTTCTTTAATTTAATAAATATTTATCTTAAATTTATCTTGAATTTAAGATTTACAATTTCTTAATTTTTTCAAAGATAATCTTAAAATTAATTTTGTTCATTTCTTTTAGTCAAAGAAGGAGAAATTCGTATTTCCTAATTTATTCGAGGATGTAAAGGAGGAATTAAATAAGGATAGCATGGAAGAAACTAAGAAAGGCTTACAAGACTATATAAATTCTAACAAATCACCCGGATTACCCACTTGGTTTAAAATTTAGTGTGTATATACATATATTTAAGGACTTATATTTAATAAAACATTTGTTGATATTATTGCAGTGTTTAATCTTTAGCAACCTGATATTTTAAATTAATTATATTTAAGATGAATTTTGTATCACTTTTTTCTTCCTTGCTAAGGAAAGTTTTTAATAATAAGTTTGATAAAACTTCATCATTATCCATTTTCACTCGATCGTATAATTTTCGACGGTTAGAATCGATAATCGTAATTAAACATCTGTATTGATCAAACAATATGAGTTAGGAGTTTCACGAACATGGCGTTAAGCGCATCTGCAGAAAGCAAACGATCTGCAAATTCGAATTTCTATGCCGTACATGGCAGGTAAATAAATTTATAATGTAATTTTGTCATTTGGAAAGATATGGAATCATATCTTAAAAAATTTATAATACCTAATGATATCTAGTATTTTGAAAATCTCCTTTGCTTTCTATACTTGATAATTATTAAATGCTTGACAAAATTATTCGCTTAAAGATTATTTTAGATTTATATTTAAAGATATGGAAATAGAAATTAGTCATTTATCTCAAATTGTTCATTTCATCTAATTTATAATTTCCGCGTCTCTATTGTAAAACCAAAAATTTAATAAAATAATTTGGAAATTCACATAAGTTCCTCAATTTATCATTGATATAAATGCATTTAATTTAGTAGTTTTTAATAATAGAATTATTATATGTATATAGTATATGTAAAAAATAGCATGCCTTAGATGCTCACATTACAGTCTGAAAGAATAATATTCGCTTACTCGTATAATGATTAAAGAAATTTGCATGATAGGATGCCATCGGTCGTAATGGATCGAACGAAGATCACATTTTGCACCGACGTAGACAAATCTATTATCGTACATAATTTCGAGAAACGCGGTTGGACACAAGTCGGTCCAGACGATGATTGGAATTTTTATTGGTAATTATAAATTATGATGACTAATTACAAATTCGTTATCACGTAGATATGTTGCAGGGCCGCTACGCAATCTTGCAGAAGTATCTTCAGCGTTGAAACTGGATACAGAATGGAAGACAATCAGTAGGATTGTGTCAGAGATATTTCGATTGCGCAATTTTATAATGAATAGATTTAATTGATAATCTTGAGCAAAGATTATCAATTAAAATAATTCTAATTTTAGTTCAACTCATTCCAAACTAAATCTACATTTCCCAAAAATTAAAATTTGTACTTTCATACATATATAAGAATATGCAGAATTAAACCTAACGTTTTAATCATTTTAAAAAGAACAGATCGAAAACATTTGAAAAAAATAAGCTTTTCTGTGCTAGAATTATCAATCACTTTCCGAATCACTATGAACTCACGCGCAAAGATCTGCTGGTAAAGAATATCAAGCGGTATCGAAAGGACTTAGAAAGAGAGGGAAATTCTTTGGCAGAGCGTGCAGATGGTCCAGGCAAATATCTGTATCTCGATTTCATACCAATTACTTTCGTTTTGCCCGCAGGTAAAACAATCTCTAAATGTCTTATTCTAGAGAATTACGTAATCGAAAGTTAGGTATTTAAAATGCAAAGATTGCATTTTAGAGCATATAATCTGTAATATTTCTAATTCTTTGATTTGTTTTTACGATATTCTTACAGATTACAATATGTTCGTGGAAGAATATCGCAAATCCCCGCAAAGCACCTGGATCATGAAACCATGCGGCAAATCACAAGGCGCTGGGATATTCCTCATCAATAAATTAAGCAAGCTAAAAAAGTGGTCGCGTGAAGCGAAGACTCCATTCAATCCAAATCTGACGAAGGAATCATATGTTATATCCAGGTAATAATTCTAATCCGAAGTATTAATCATCGATTAAGTATTTTCTCAATAAATTGCTGATGATCAAGTCGCTAATAAAGCTGGTCTGACATATGCTTCCCTGTTTTATATTTTTCTTGGATTTTCTTCATGATAGATACATCGACAATCCCCTACTGATTGGTAGCAAAAAATTCGATCTCCGATTGTATGTTCTTATCACATCGTTTCGACCGCTCAAAGTATATCTCTTTAAATTAGGATTTTGCCGATTCTGCACCGTCAAGTACGATACCAGCGTTCAAGAACTCGATAACATGTATGTGCATCTAACGAACGTGTCTGTGCAAAAGCATGGTGTAAGTATGATACATGATATATATCAGAGATATTTGTCGTTTAATAGAGAAATCTTAAGATTTAAGATAGATAAAATTCTTACGTAAGTATATGTATATTTTAATACTTTTATATATATATATATAATTATTTATTTATTTATTTTCTCTTAAAACTTATCTAAAAATTGCTAATGCAATAAGGAAAACATTTTCACAGAGAATTTGTTTTTGTGGAAACAATTTTGCATGTAATTGAAATAAATTCATTGGAAATTGGAAAAAACTTTCTGGACACGATCATTATATGTTTATTATTATTTCATTATTATATTTATTATTTATTATTTATTTTATATATATATATATATCTGTATTATGTATACAGATGAAAATTTCAGGATGAATATAATAGCAAACATGGCGGTAAACTAAGCGTACAGAATCTGCGTTTATATCTAGAAAGTACACGTGGAAAAGCAGTCACGGAGAAACTGTTCTCCAATATCTCTTGGTGTATCGTGCACTCATTGAAAGCAGTCGCGCCAGTGATGGCGAATGATCGGCATTGTTTCGAGTGTTACGGATATGACATCATTATCGACAATAATTTGAAACCGTGGCTGATTGAAGTACGTCTGTCTGTAATCTTGTAAATTCTATATCATTATTTCAGTGATTCTATCTGTCTCTAATTTTTTTTTTCTTTTGCCTTATTGCATTATTATTTGCATTATTATTGGAATAATTTCTCACAATGTGATACACATTTTTAATATAATATTTTGTTTGTTGATTATTAACAAAATATGTATTGCATAGTACTAATAGAATTAATTATCCTTCAGGTAAATGCCTCGCCATCCCTAACATCTACCACGGTGAACGATAGGATCTTAAAATACAAACTAATCGATAATATCCTGTCAGTAGTTTTGCCTCCAGATGGTATACCCGAGTAAGTACATTTACCAAAAAAACTAAATAAAAAAATTATAAAAAATTTGTTAATGAAACTGGATGCGGTTGATATCCAATTAGCGTGAAATGGAATAAATTGCCTTCTCCGGAGGCTTTGGGAAACTTTGAACTATTGCTGGACGAGGAACTGGCAACTCATGATGAAAGAGAGGGTTCATCAAGCAAATATCGCAGTTCCATCTTCAATAAGTGGAAATAGATCTCATTTTTCTATATTATTTGCTTCAATTTTGATAAAGTCAGTTTACGCTGAAATAATTGATCGACACTTAATTTCTGTCTGATATTAAATTCATTTGCCGTGACGATCGACATAAAAAAATATGCAACGCACTCGCTCAAGCATTAGAAATATTTCAAAGAATTATTTGAATTTACATTAACAAACAATTTTATTATACAAATATACTACAAAGAATGCGAGACAACACGCGCATGTACGCGTGCGTGTCGACTGCGAAGATATAAAGATAATATATAAGTATATAGCAGTAAAATTTCATTCAGTCTTTTGCGTATATGAAACGAGAACAATAATAATCTATTAATATGTATTCGTTTCTTGATCAAGACGGCTTCGAAATTGCAAAGTGCGAGGTAAAAGATCCTTGTATTTCTCGCATACAAGTTTTTATACAAGTATACCGTATATACGGTTACGCAATTACGATATCGTACAGGATTATTGTACAATCTATGGCACAGTATTTCAAGTATGATAATTATGAAAATACATGTGCGCTGAATGAATATGTACTATTCGTTTTTTCTCTTTCCTCTCCTCATGACTGTTTTTTATATCATATTTTATATTATTAAATATTATATTTTCTTGATCTTTCTGCGTATAGAAAAAATGTGATTGATATGAAGAAACGTGAACGCAGAGTTCATCCATGATGATCATGTTAGATTATCTCTTTCAAATTTCGTTATCTTTTTCAACTTTGTTGTTATTTGTTAATTTTCACAATTGAAATTTAAAGAATATGTATGCTATAGCGAATATAAATAGAATGTCTTATAAATATTCGTTTCTTGATTCATTTTACAATTATCGCGATATCAGGAAAGTTTTAAACAATTGTAACTCATTTGTTCAGCGCACACACTACCTTTATGGGAACGAATGTATGTCTTAATAATACGCCGTGTATTGACACGATATGTACATCGTATAATGTGCGTTTGAATTACAATGTAAATGTACATGTATAAATGCATTGGTTATTGCAAAGTTTTTGATTGATCTTACATGTATACTGTTATTAATTAATATACACATTGTTTACATGTACGAATGTACATAAATATACATACGGCATATGAATTATCGCGCAGTCCATGAGAGATTATAATAACATTAATTATCGAAAGAAAATATTAATATAAAATAGATTAGTATCCTAAAAGGCAAGTATTGCCATCGCTTTTTTTAAAAATAACGCTTACTTTTTAAATTTGATTTACAATCTATGGTTAAAATAAAAAAGAAAAAACGAAAAGCATCAAAAATTGAATAAGAAAGTATAAAAGGAAAGCAGCCTTTGGTTAACTGCTCTATTATCGATTATCAGATAATATAGTTTATAATACTATTAATGATAATACAATAATGATACGATATTTTGATATCACAATTAAAATAAACTGCAAATAAATGTTTGTTTAATGACATATGCTTGGATATAAAAAAATATTCGCTCAGATGTTCTAACATTTTTCTCTTTCTAACTATGGTTTATGGTCATGTACATTTTTTACATTTGTACGGTATGATATCTATAGAATTTTATAGAAATTAACTTAATTAGTCTACAGTAAATATTTACAAAATTCACTGCAATAAAATCATCTTTTCTCTGTACATTATGAATTATCAAATTGTAAATTGTATAGGCACTAATGGTATAATTATTATGCATATAGGTAACTTACGCAAATAATATTTTTCTTATCAGTCTATAAGTCTTGCTTGCTTTCCCTTCGTTGCTTTCCTACTTAATCCATTAAAGATTATTTAATTATAACACGAAGTATTATAATCAGACGAAAACAAAATTAAAATTTTTTTGTTTTCTAAAGATTAATATACAATATGTATTTATTATAATATTAATATTAAATATTGAGCAATAATTACAATGACAATATCTTTACAATATTACATTATATTATTGCGAATTACTATCTTTCGTAGAAAGATAGTATACGTTCCAAACTTAACAAGTTCATAAACAAATCATATTAAAATTAAAGTTTGTTTTTAGTAAAATATCGAAATGTATCATTTCGTGTTATATTAAATAACTATTGTATTGAATAGCCGTTAATGGATCAGAAGAAGCATAAGTTGTAAAAGTATTGAGACAAATTTAACAAACCATAAACATTTTTCCGCGCGAATTATTGCTGTCATCACGATTATTTGCAAGTTAACTTTGAAATCGAAAACCAACAGATACAAAACAACGAGTTGTAAAATCATTATTATTGTTCTACTTAAATAGAATCTTGCTCTAAAGCATTTTATACGTCATTGTTCCACGCGTAGAACAAATTTAATATACCTTAAAATACTTTCTAAAATACTTAGAATAAAACTTTGTTGTATCATTGTAGAACAATTAAGCGAACATGTCTCTGTCATTCTTTTTATATAATTTTAAAAAACTAAATTTAAAAAGCTTTATATTTTTGATCATTTCATAACTCAATACTCTTATTGAGCTCTCTTGAATATCTGATGATTAATTTAGCGACTACGATTTAAAAGGATTAAGGCACCATTGAGTGACATGGAACAAAGCAATGGAATAAATAATCGATAAATCGTAGAAAGTCAGCATGTTACCTGTTTCTCAAGGTACCGGTGATGGCGGTGGCGGTAGAGGACTAAAATATGTAGATGATCTGGAGCTAGGTGATGGCGGACAACTCATAGCCGCGTCGCTATGATAAACAGAGCGCGGTGTTGGCGGTGGGGGAAACGGCTCGCTCTCATAGCGATAACGTGCTGGATAATTGCTATCAGACTCGTCACAAACATCGGTACTGCATGGTGTTGGCGGTGGTGGCTGATTAATACTTCTATAATGTCGGTATGGCTTGTAACGCGATGCGTTGCTGCTCGAACAACGCGTGGAACTGGCGACTGTCGCTGGACTTGGGGGTGGATTTAGCGTCTCTTGAGGATATCCACCTGCAGAACTGCCTCTAGTAGAGCTTGATGCACCTGTAATATTAAGATATAAAAATATATAAATTATACGATAATAAAATATAAAAGTAATAATTTTATATCTAAACATTTTCTTGAT
The DNA here is from genome assembly GCA_020341155.1 of Eciton burchellii. Taxonomy (NCBI): domain Eukaryota; kingdom Metazoa; phylum Arthropoda; class Insecta; order Hymenoptera; family Formicidae; genus Eciton; species Eciton burchellii. The sequence goes on from JAHMML010000082.1 coordinate 307,285, forward strand.
TTGTATTTTCAAAGATGTGTTACCTGTAATATGACTGCGATCATAGCTCGAACCGAGACTATTCCTATTCAGCATGGACATTCGCACTGCCTCCATGCCGGCCTTGAGGCTATTTCCTCCATCTTTCCTGTTCTTCTGTGATATGAACATAGATTTCGGCGTATGATTGTTGGGTTTTGGCGACAATGGATCACCGGCCGAATCGTGCAGTATATCAGGTAAACCCTCATTTCCAACGAATCTTGATATAATAATAAAAAATATTAATAATCTTATATTAATAATAATATAATAATAATAATCAGGCATATAAATATATATTATATTGTTATAAATATATAAATACGCATATCTATATTTATAAATTATAGATAATAAATATAATTATATAATAATAACCTTCTACGGCAATAATAGTAGCTCAAAATGACTACAGTAATTGCAAGCATCACAACCAGAATGATAATTATGTAAGTCATTTTGCCGGATTCACTGCCGATTCTGGACCCAGCATCTTGGCGATGCGGATCATGCGGCCCGGGACAAGCCGGCGGTAATTCATCGCTACCATCAGCGCAATCATCCCAACCATCGCATAAAGCTGTTCCAGAAATGCAGACGCCGCTTCCAACACATTGAAACTGACCAGCTCGGCAACAGTGTGCTTCGTCCGAACCATCAGGACATTGCGCCGTTCCATCACAAACCCAGGACATATCTGCGAAATAATTATGGTAAGTAATCATTCATATGCATATTATTTTTCAATAATAAACTCCTTTATTAGATTAGATAACTAAATTATTCCATATTAGTATGTTGACTCGCCCTGATATGTATGAACTGGCACAGTTGTTTTTTTTTATATATTTTATATATAGAGAGAGAGTATCCTGTAATTGATGATACAATCGGAAAAAAGATAATTCTGAATGCAGATGAAAAAATGAAATTGAAAATGATTAAAATTGAAAAAGTAAACATCTTGTTTTATTATATTCTTGAATCTCTATTAAAATATTTAAAATATTAAAAATAGTCAATCAACATGTTCATCAACTATGATCCTTCAATCTGGCTTAAATGTATACTTACCGATACAATGATTTTGACATTTAAATTGATCGCGACCGCACGCAGGACAACCCAGCTCGTCACTTCCATCAGGACAGTCAGTCTGACCGTCACACTTCCATGTAACCGGTATACAATCCTTAGCTACAGCTGAACTTGGCGCAGCGCAGGTGAAATGATCGCTTCCACAAGCGGGAGCCGCACGACAAGTACGACCGTCATCAGAAAGAACTAAAGTTCTTGGACACGAACAACGTGATGGTGTTGTAATATCATTATCAGAAGCAATGCAGAAATGTGAGCAGCCACCATAATCATTAAACGGACTGCATAGATGTGACTTCATAAGCGAATCCTCAGGCGTATTGACGGCAATAATATCCACGAGTGCGCGACTTGTTGACATCATTGCGCTTCGTTTCACGCTCACGCCCGTAGTCTTGTTAACCCGTTCAAGTATCTGTACCACAGATTATACATAAAATAAATATATGGATTTTTATTGAAATTCGCCAATTCGCAGATTAAAAGATTCTAAGATTAAACGTTTTATCAGAGACAAAATAAGAATCAATATGATTTATATTTCAATTTCATTTGTATTGAATTCTAATTTCTTATTCATTCTTTTTATTTTCTTCCTTTTATATATTTTTTAATATTATTTCAATTTCTATTTTTATCTATTTCTATGTAAAATATGCAAGGATTTGAATCTTGCTGATCATTTCATTCAATAATATATTGCAATGTACATATTGCATACGTAATTATATTAAATTATATTAAACATTATTAAATCATAACATTATTAAATTACATTTACCTGTGCATCGCGATCGTACCAATACAGATAACTGGAAAGAATGACTAGATGGCTCGTTGAGCCATGTTGCGTAGCGGAAGCTACCAATGTCTTGCGATTGCCACCGAGAAAATCGGAGTATTCAATCTGTTTACCATACGCCCAATAAATGGTATTGGTCATGATGTCGACGGTTAAACTAGTTAGCTGCTCCGGCAAATCGCCAGCAATCACGTGACGATCTTTACCATCCATCTTACTACGCATCACGCGCATCTTCTTACTCACATCTGTCCAAAAAAGCAATCGTTGTCGCGAATGAATCGCGATGTTCCGTGGTTTCTCACCATCGCCTTTTACTACGACGCCAAGCGCTGAGCCATTGTCCAATCGAGTGACGTTTATGGCATCATTTGTTATACATGTCCAGAACAACAACCTGCCAAGCGGGTCCAATGCAAGATCGTATGGGTGTCCCGAACCACCGGTGGACACAACTATAGTGCTACTGTGTTGCTGTTGTTGCTGTGTCCGGTTTTCGAGAGCACGGCGAATTGACATAGTGCGACCATCAATCCAGTAAACATACTGTGTTATCGGATCGAATTCGATCGCTCGTGCATTTTTCAGACCGGGTACTCGCATTACCACATCCGCGCAATCATCTGGCTGATCTGGCAAATAACGTGCCATCGCATTGCGCATGCTGTAAATCATAAAATGTCGGGGTGCTATGCATGTGCGATTGTCACGCGCCAAAGTATAATGCGTGGGACATATACATTTATATGAGATGGACATACTGTTGATGGTTGGACCCGGTAATGCGATACATAGATGACTGCAATTGCCATTTGCAATAGCGCACGGATTCCAACCAGTTTGCCGCGATGAATGGAATATGTGCAGATCTGTCACAGATTCCAACTTATTATGGATTCTGGTGCGATTCGCTCCGGTGAATTTGTTTGCTCGCTCGACATCTCCGGTGTTCCAGTCAGCCCAGTAAATGTTATCTCGGTATTGCGCAATACCAAACGGATATACTACATCGTGTGAGATAATCATGCTTCTTTGTTGCGTTAGTAAATTGTAAGAATCAATCGCAGGCATGGACAAATCGGCCCAATACATTTTGCGGGAGCTGTAATCGATGGTCAAACCACTAGTACGACCTATGTGTGAGAGTAATATTTGCCTTTGTGTACCATCTAACAACGCTTTCTCTATGCTGCCCGCTTCACCTGAATCAGACCAATACATGTAACCTTGCTCAGGATCTAATACTATGCATCTGGGTTCAAACAAGTTCTGCCACGCGAGAACCCGTCTGCTACCAGTTTCTAATCTGATCATTTCGATTCTATGCATATTAGTGTCACTCCAATACAGATTGTGTGTAATCCAATCAAGCGCAATTCCTTCTGGTGTTTCCAAACCGAGATCAATTACCTTCTCCACGTCCGATCCATTAATAAAAGCACGTGAAATGGATTTTAGCTTAATATCCGTCCAATAAATGCGATTTTCGGCTATATCAAGATCCAAAGCAGTAGCATCTTTGACACCAGTGACCGGTATAATGCTGTCAGTATTGGCATTCTCGATACTAATTCGACCAATATTCTCCCGCTTAGTGAATAATAGGAAGGCATCCGGCACGATACATGTTTGTCCATCCATAGTCAGTTCATAACCAATTTGGCAAGAACACACATATTTATTGTCAGGTTTGTTGAAGCAGAGGTGACTGCAACCGCCATTATTATATGCACACGACGAGTTGCTGGGAGTTATCTGCCCCAGGTGCACAGCTTTCAGTCCCATTACATTAGGTACCTGATCAATAATAACTTCTCGATCACCACCGGTCAACTTGTGCGCTCGATCGATGCTACGTCGTTGCCAATCGGTCCAATACAGATAATCTCCCAACAGGGTCAAACCGAATAGATGCGGCAAATTATCCGTGATCACTTCGCGCCGATTACTGCCGTCCATGTTCGACACTTCAATTTTGTCCGTCTTGGCATCGCACCAGTAAATTTTCATACGTTCCAGATCAAGAGCGATGCCGTTCGGCCAAACAATGTCTTTTGTGACAAGTTGAATCCGATCGCTACCATCGAGATTACTGCGCTCGATCTTTGGTCGTTTTTCATTCCAGTCAGTCCAAAACATCCAACCATATTCAGGTGCAATTGCAATTGCTCGCGGCTCAACTAGATCTTCATTTATCAGGACACGACGGCTGCTACCATTCAATCGAGCTACTTCAATTCTGTCCGTGCCCGTGTCGGTCCAATAAAGATTACGTGCAACCCAGTCGATTGCAATACCATCCGGATTCGCTACCTGCAGAAATAATAATAGAAAATAGTAATGCAACATGATGATCTAAAACAATAATAAAGAAACTTTGCTGAGTTATTAATATAGTCTTCGAAAAGAGTTCAAAACAAAAACAAAACATTTAAAAAACCAAAATATAATATAATTATTTAAAATTAACTTACAATTTACTCATTATTAGTAATTTACACATTATCAAATTTTAAGTTGATAATTGCTCGATTTGTATCATTATTTGAAAATCGCAGAATTTGTATCTAATAATATTAGATTACAAAGATTCTAGTTTCACAAAGTTTCACCAGAGTAAAGCAGAAATTAAACTAGAGAAAACTAAAAATTGTATGTAAATTCCTTTAAATTCGTACTATTTTTATATTTATATTACATACCTCGGTAATAATCACATCCTGCTGGTTTGAACCATTTAGATAGGCACGTCTGATAGCGTATGCCTGCTCATCGGTCCAGTATAGCATTTTGTCCACAGGATCAAAATCGATTGCAATTGCATGCTTTACACCGTTGAGAGGCAGCACAAAGTTGGTATAATCGGGAGAATCCAGTGATATCCGACAAATCTCAGTTCGCTGCACAATCAGTAACAATTCCTCAGGTCCTTTGGCGCATGTGTAATTGTCGATCAGTTTGACGCCTGTTGGACATGCACAGGAATATTTGCGCTTATTTGTGCTTAGTAGACATAAATGAGAACAATTGCCATTATTGTGCCTGCAAGGATTATCGCCATAAGGTTGTCTCTTCGCATCCCATACTTTAATATCTCCTGAAAATAACAGAATTTAAATTTTATACTAAATTTTATATCATGGTATTTAAATTAATAAATATTTTGAAAAAGATATTAAAAAATTCGTATAGAGAAAATCATAAATTTTAAACAAACAACATTTTCAAGATTAATGATGAATTCAATAAATGATTATTGAAATAAATAGCATAAAATAACTTGGAAATGTTTGAAAATGTGCAAAGCATGATATAACTTCAAATATCAAATAAGAACATATAAAGCAACAATTTAAATTAATATTCATAAACTGCATATAATACAGACCTTACACAGTCAATAATATGCATCAATAACTTTATTATGTAAAATTATTTCTGTGGTCATATCATTTACGTTTATGAAATTTAATGGAATTTAATGGAAATATTGACGCGCTTTATATAATTAGAATTATATTCTGTACAATAATTATTGATGTTCGAAAATCAAGAATTTGTATTACCATCAATATTCTACATTAATCAATCAATATTACCCACACCCACATAATTATCAATATTTATTGATTTGAATATATATACTGACTGTGTAAAATCCGTATAATAATACCAGGTATGTATTCGCCATGGAACAATTCACGTGGATGCGATTGTGTTTGGCGAACATCGTACGAATGGATACACCAGGTCTTCCAGTCTGTCCAATACAGCCGATTGTCAAAGAAGGTAACGGCGAATGGATAATCCAGACCTTGACTAATTAGCGTACGTCTGTTATGGCCATAATAATCCATCTCAGCGATAAAACGCAGTTTACCATCCGCCCAATAAATTCGTTCATTTTCGTAATCAACCGTGAGACCATTCGGCCAGAATATATTATCAGATACAATAACTTCTCGTGTACTTGGATCACCATCCATGGAAGCACGCTCGATCTTGGGTACATCACCCCAATCAGTCCAAAATAAAACACTCCGCATTGGTGCTAGAGCTATTGCACGAGGTTGATAAATGTCTGTCCAGAAAAGTACTTTTCTATGACGGCCATCGATACTAATCACCTCGATTCGGTTCTTCTCGCCATCTGTCCAATACAATTTACCCGTATACCAGTCACAAGCAAGGCCATCAGGTGATATTAGACTGGAATTTACTAAAAGCTTTCGCTCGCCGGTATGTGTACCATTATATTGAACACATTGTATTATTTCCAGATTACTATCTGACCAACAAATTAATCCATGTTCATAATAAAAATCTAATGCTGCGCCTTCCGATAAATCTTTGACAATAATATTAAACTTATTGCTGCGAGATACATTCGTCATCCTAATGTCTTTGTGAGTGGCAAACACAACAACAGGTAAGCCTGAAAGATAATAATAACAGTTCATTTCATGCTACAATATTTTTTCAAGAAATAAAAATATTACATTAAAAAAAAGATTTAAAAACTTTATGATGAAGTAACATTAAGTTCTTTAGACTATCCCATATATGTATGATACATAGTTTTGCAAACAATTTCAATCATAGATGACAGTAATTTAAATAAAAATAATTTTATTATTAATATATTTATAGAGACATCGAATTAAACACAATTTGTATAATATACATTAAAATAAAAAAATTAAATGAAATTAACGTCATTATGTACTTATTATCGAAATTAGATGGATAGTTAAATGTTGAAAAAACGATAATGTATAGAAAACAGAATTATATAAAAATAATAAACAAATGAGTATTAATAGCGATGCAAAGAAATTAAATTAAATGGAACAATCGATTTAACAGAAAAAGCTAAAGAGAGGGTGGAAAAATACTGCCGTGTGTCTCGAATTAAAAGCAATGTTCCTTTACAAAAGAAAATGAATGGATAGAAGAATTGAATAACGAGTAATGTCACATACCATCGCAAGAAAAGGTACCGCAGTACAAAACACATATGACAAAGAATATGCTGCTTGTAATAAAAATAGAGGCCATTTTAATTATAAAATTTGTACATCTTCAAAAAACTCAATATTTACGATATAATATGCGATCGAAATCACAAGTCATCTCATCGCTACAAACGGACGAAAAAATTGTCTGTACACAACGTTATAACTTTCTTGCATCCGCGGCCATTTATACGTAGTAGGGAACCAAACAATCGCATACCATGCCGCAAAGCTTTTTATCTTCGACTATCAGCATAGAAAGCGAAGTCAATATGGACATTTGAAATCTAAAGCCTTATGTTCATGATGTCAGAAGTTGGTCCAAGTTTAGAAAAATTAATAGCAATCATGATAGAATCGGATAAATCTTTGTTTATATCTTATATTTTATTATACTTACATTATTATATTTATTTCAAATATTTATTCGCCTGTGATAGTTGCAATAGTGGTATCTATGAAAACAGAACTTAAGGCATACGAATATATTAGATATACAAATTAATTGCTACTTTTTTGTTCAAAATTTATTCAAAATTAAAAATTCATTTATAAAGTGATTTATCAGATAGCCAACTGCAATAGAAAATTGAAGATTTTAAATCATCGATGCTTGAAGTCTAAAGCAAGAAATAAATTCCTCCAAACAAAATGCAACAAAACGCAAAGTCGGTGAGATTTATTATTAAACGTGATATATGTGGAAAGTACAATCAACACTGAAATTTCAAATTTTGTAATTAGTAATTACATTGAAGCATATAAGATGTAACCAATTACGCGCGATGATCAATCAATCTCGCGCTTTTTCACAGTTAGTAACATGTAATGCAACTTGATTGGTTATGATTTCCCGCAGTATAACGAGCGTTTTATCATCTCGTTTTCTCGAAAGTATGCATCTTTGACATATTAGCGATGCTTATATGATAACTTCATGTATTTCGCTGGTATTCATTTGTATTGTTCCGTCCGCGATGACTGGCTGTTAACGTGTGTTGTTATCACCGATTATTTTGCGTGATAACAATGTACCCTCGCGAATGTACATGATTGCTTGTCCGATCGTAAAGAGGAGGACGTCGAAAACAACGACGAGAACGAAGGTGCCGTGGAGGCACGCACGGAACAGCTGATTGGCGAAGGCTCACATCAACGAGTCCGAATCACGTCGTCGTCGTCTCCAGTTAGAGGTTGCTGATTATAATCATGGCAGGTTTCGTATTGCGGGTAAAGACCAAGTCAGGTCAAAAGGTCGTCAGCGGCCTCACTGCCCATGATAAAGTATCCCAACTGAAGACGAAGCTCGCCGAACTCACTGGCGTACCCGTTGCCGCTCTCCACGTGCTTGCTGGTTTCCCACCTAAGCCCGTCAACCTAGATACTGCCGATACTATTGAGCATACCGGCATCATCTCCGGAGATACCCTAATTGTGGAGGAAAAGCAGGTTCGTTGAGTTGCCATATGATTGGTCTGTAAAAGAAAACTAACAAATATATGTAAATATTATTTCTTTTACTTCAAGTATCTGCATAATTAGATATAGCATATTATGTAATCTACAGCAGCATAAATTCTTCAGAATCGTATAGTAAATTGTTTATTACATTATTGATTATTTTTGCATAATTTTTTTCCTTTAACATATGTTATGTATCTTTAATAATGTTATGTGCAAATATGAAATAGGACATAATCAATGTACAGTATAAAAGTTGCAAATTAGAAATAACTTTTTATAATTTATTTTCATTTAAATATGAATATGTAATAAGTATATAATTCTATGCGATTGTTTTTTATAATACTATTTTTATAAATGTAATTTCATTACTCAATAATGAGGCTTGATATATTCTCTATTGAACTAATCTTTTTATAGCATTTGTCACATGTCATATGTCGCAATATTTATATTAGAACTAATAGTGTTTGCTCATAATATATATCATATATATTTATATATAATATATATTATCATTATAATATATAAACATATATTTATATATGATTATACATCTTCATATTACTTAAACGAAAAATTATGTTTAAATTGCAATTACAGAAGAATACAGAAATTGTAATTATAAAAAATTGTAAAATATTTTATGTATTTTATGTATTTACATTTAGTAGAGAAAATATTAAAAATATTAAGTCTAAGCAGAAAGTTCACAAGAGAATATATATGATTCATGCAATAGGAAGCATATTTATATAAAAAATATATTTATGTGAATATAGATCATGTTCAACGGACATGAGCAAAAATTTAACAATTTTGCTCGGTCGCATATCGTTGACCAAGAGAGCTTTACTGATTCTCCTGGTGTTCTTATGAGGAAAGTAGTTCCTGCAGACAACTCTTGTCTTTTTACTAGTGTGGGTTATGTCCTCAATGGTAAGTAAATACTAAACAATATTCTCAGGTTATCTCTTTTATATATTAGATTATATATTAGATTATATCCAAGACATTTCAAGACTAAAAAATCTGAAAAAGAATTGCTAAGATAATTGCTAAACTTACAAAAAATGTGAGTTAATTAAAAGTGTTTAATATTTTCTCAGGAAAGGTCGATACCACTTGTGCTAGTTTCATGAGAGAAATCATCGCTAATGCTGTATCAGCGGATCCGGACGAATATTCTGAGGCCTTTCTGGGTAGGCCTAATGATGAGTATTGCAAATGGATCCTCAAATGTGACTCCTGGGGTGGCGCCATAGAGCTATCAATTCTTTCCAAATTCTACGGCTTGGAGATAGCAGTGATTGACAGCATTAACGCAATTATCAATAGATTTGGTGAGGACCAACATTATGCTCAACGAGTTTTTCTCATATTCGATGGAATTCATTACGATCCCCTCTATCTAGAACCACTCGATGTAAGTATTGACCAATCGATATCATAATTCAAAATTTTTATCAGGTCTTAGAAGAATTGATATTATTTTTACTCAAATTTTTACTGATTCTATTTTATAGGGTGGCAGTATCCAAACGATCTTTCCTAGCGAAGATGAAAGAATATTATTGGAAGCCTCCCAACTTGCGAAAGAAGCAAGATCAAGTCGTCAATACACGGATGTGCAAAAATTCACGCTTATATGCAACGACTGTAAGATTAGACTGAGCGGACAAGTCGCAGCACAACAACACGCCAAGGATACTGGCCACATGAGCTTCGGCGAAGTAGCGGCATAGCCTCTTGTATCATCAGCCCATACGATTTAATTCCTCGGTGATTATTCTTAAATTCTAAACAGTATATAGAATTTTTGATAGCCATTTTTTCGATTCGAAAATGTTCCGGAATTAAGTTTATTTATTTTCATTATATCCATTATAAAATTATTGTAACTTTTATTTGGATATTTATTATTGCAGATTTTTAATCTGTATGATGGAAAGTTTATATTACTTCTCATATGAATGCTTCGAATTGAAATTGACAATATTCGAGAAGATACAATTAAAACATAATTTTACATCATATTAGATAATAGTCTAAATTTTCTGTGAGTCCTATTGAATTTAAGGTAAGGATTTACAATTATTATTAGTGACTAAATTTAATTCGAAACTTTCAACAAGTTTATTTGATATGTATTATGTATAAAATTATATTAAGATTATAAAAAGATGATAAAATTAACATTCTGTTATCTTTTGACATGCAATTAAGATAAATTTATTTTGTAAATATAGACAAAGTTCAGCTTTTCTTTTTGATAATATGAATATATGATATACAAACATAAAAAAGAAAAAAATAAGAACTCACATATTATTTTTATAAATTCTATTCAATTTATATTGTATAATTCTATTCTAAATATTATTCTTATATATGTATATTAAATTATATTTTAAGTATATCTGTATAATATATTGTTATAAGCAATTCTATTATTATTATAAGCAATTCTAAAGCAATTGTATCTTAGGAATATTTTATACTGTTTAGGATTAAGGATAACCATTTCGCAGTTAACCGATAATAAGTTAACAACGTTTTCTACTCGAGCGAAACATTGCAAATAGCAAAGCACTTATTATTGTGAATCGTTTGTGGCGCTTTGGATTGTTGATACGTATAATACACGAATTATTGACTTTAATTATACGCTACATTCATTATAGATATCTTCAATCCTATATCGATTGTCATAAAAAAAAGTGCATATTGATAATATTCTAATTTTATTAACCTCATAAATAACAAAAAAATTTACATAAAGAAGAAAAACAACTTTATAATTTGATTTGCAATTTCGAATATCGCGCCAACTAATCTCGATTCAAATTTCCATTGTTAAAATTCAAATACTATCATAATTCATCTTTAATATTCAACAAAGCAGCCAGTTACCTAGAGATCAGTAACTTTTTCATCCTCGTAAAATTAGGTCGCATAGATCGCGATTCTTTATGCACCAGCGACATCGAGCGGAAGTTACGACAACGTGACGGCGAACTCTCGATATATCATTTGAATCCATCGTTAAATTCATCGTTACCCAGTACGCGTCAGTACGTTAACAACCGTGGTGATATTTGGTTGGTCGATATCGCGAATATACCATGCCTACCGTTGCATAAACACATCAGAAACGCAAACGGAATCCCCCCCGTCTCTGAACGCGCGATTTGTCGCGTCATTTCTCGTAGGAGTGCCGGAGCATGCCGCGCGTACCTGAGTGAGACGAATAAAATGTCGTTGCCGTTGTCGGCTGACCGAGACAATCCGCTGACAAACAGGTGAAGATGGAAGATGATGCTGATCTCAGGGAACAATTATTTCATAACACCGTACGGGAGAACATAGTGAGTACATGCATGTACTGGCCAGGTCAACCTGGCCAATTATTGTCATTAATCCACGTCTCACATGGTTGGATCTGTGCGGGTGGTTTGAGAAATTAACCTCCAAACTTGACAACTCTTAATTCACCACGTCGGAGATGCGGTTCAAGATAAAACTATCCTGCGAGAGATCATCGATTCTGCGAGATAGTGCGCAATCGACGAATTCGAGATATTATTAGAAATAAGGATTCATAGATAACTTCAGATTGGATTGTAACGACGAAATCTGTATCTGTATCACACGCTTCGCTAAAGTTAAGTCGCGAGGTCAAGTTTCCTTTTTGAGCATATGAGAGATACACATGGGAGCCGTAAGCTTCAGATTTTCCGCAATGAAAATGTACCAAGGGAGCTTCCAATCTATAAGAGAAGGGATTCATTCTCCGAGCGAAGATTAGCTCGGGTATTGAACCGACTGAAAGTGGATCTTATCATACGATCCACGAACGAGATAACATTCCACATTGTGTGCTACGTGCCACACACGTTCCTCCCTTATCGCCCATTTTATTCATTATCTCCTAAAAAGTTCAGAGTCACAAACATCTGCCCGGAAAGTTACGAACGCCTTCATATATCGCATTTCTATTGACGAAATATTTGCAGATACTTCTGTCATGTCCCGCCAAATCTTCCAGACTTGTGGATGAAGCATCTTGAGCCTTTATAAAGAAAGGTGCAGCTCAGATCAGATTTCGTGAGATCTCTGATCTCATTAGAAGTCGGATCTCGTCAGGCCTTAGTTAGTTCTCTTAATTCTCTAGTTTGATTCCTCCCAGAGGAATCTAGTTCTCCCAGAGCGATACGCATAAGCCCCATTAAAGTATCTGTCTTGCATCCTCATTTTATTTCATTCTACTCAGTCATCTGTCACGTTACATTACGCACGTAACAGCTGATATCGCAGATTCCGATGATTCGTCACGGTCGTGACGTGGATGGAGTTCATTTGTTTATTTTAACGGGAACTCCGGCAAGACATTCGCTCCTACTCAACCTGCCTCAATATTTAAAAAAGTATTATTCGTATTACGTGTACGATTTTACAGAACCCTAGATGTAAGACCACTCTTACATCTGTCAAACGTATTTAATCTTGTTCCGGCGACCTGTTGAAGCGTGACACGAATATCGTGCTAAAACGAAAGAAAAAGACAAATAAGGGGCACACTGCTCCCAATGTGTGACGTTCGCTGTACAAAAGATATAATCGGTTTCGTAAATAACGGAAAACACGCGCCGGGATCTTTGTTTATAGAGAGATATGGTTTGTTTATCATCCTCTCTTATTCCGTTTCTCTTCTTTTCCGTTTAATCCCGCGTTAGTCCCCAGTAAATACTAGCAGAGCAGAAATTACTATATAATCTAAACACTAACAATAAAGATCTGTCGCTAGATTCAAAGAGACACATTGTGGGGCGTCTCTGCAGTGGATAACGGAAGATTTCCTGATCATCCGGTCTCTCTTCATCTTGACGATGATGTCGAGAAGAAAATCGTCAAGAAATAGCGGCAAGAATTTCAGCCAGTCGCGGCACGGCAACCCGTCTTCGTTCAAGCGCATTCACCTCGCGCGTTCGCAAATGCAACGTGTAGGATGCGGATTTTTTGTCGCGGACGATGTCTTCGTTTTGCGGATGCCGCGCGACGTTGCCGAGAAACCGGTCGCTTCGCCGGCAACTCGGTATGTTGCACTCTGCAAACTGAGAGAAAGAGAGAGAGAGAGAGAGGAATACGAGACCATCTAAAGAACTTTAAGAGGCCACTCGGAAAACGCATCGTCCTGGATCTTGCTCTGTTAATTTTAAACGAAAAAGAAGCGTAACAATGAAGAAGAAAAAATTGAACTCGATCGAACTTGCTGCGAATTCGATTATAATAAACATTTGATCGGCCACAATCGGCTATCTGCCAGAAGAGGAACATTTACCGTTTATCATTCCGCTGTCAATCAGTTCTTTTTCAGCGTTCTCGTTGACTTGGAAAGTATCGTGAAAGCATGTTCCATTTCTTTTCCCATCTAAATCACCGAGTCCACACGTCTAACGTTTTAATTGTTCACCTGTTTAGCTGCCCGCACGCGTAGGAAAGAGGCATGCAGCGTTTATCATGCTTGCTAAAACAAAAAAATGATAAGTCGTAGCTTCCAAGTGTGATACTTTAGACAATAAGTTTATAGACAAACACGGTATGTGGAATATTTCAAGTGGGTGTAAGTGAAGAAAGAGAAAATAATGACTGAAGATAGAATTAAAAACGCAAGCATGAGAAGAGATGAACAGAAAGATCTCATAATATTGTTCAAATATTTATTTCAAGCCGATATAAGTCAAGAATGAGAAAACAGCAAGACGACAGAGATAATATCGAAGAACAAGAACGAGAAGAGATTAGTAAAGAGATCTCATTTTATCTAATAATAATCTAGGCTTAGGATTAAAAATAATTTAGAACTGTCGAAACTTTAGACGCAGATAAGAGAGACAAATGTATGATGCATGGCACACTTTGACCAAGCAAGGTCAATAATCAAAAATTGCGATAACTGTAACATATCGCCTTTTCCTGTTGTCTTTTTATAATTAGATCTCAAATGTGACGTCAGCAGTGCGGTTTGTATGAAGAAGCATTCGTCTTTTTCGGATTACTTATCGACTGGAACTGAATAACTTCCTGATGCAATATAGGAAAAATTACAAAATTGTTAAACAAATGTCATATTGACGATGCATGTTCATATTGATCAATATTGTGCGATGTTAATCAATTCTGTGCATACTACGCGTTACAATTGTACTGCGTTGTAATCAGTTTGTCGGTGGTTCCGTACATGCGACTTAATGAGCGAACGATTATTTCAATGCAGTATGAGGGAATACAAGGCAGGGAAGGGAAGAAGGAAAAGGAAATCGGTCTCGCACCGCTTCCGAAATAAGATAAAATTCTCGTAGTATATGGATGTATTATATACCGTATATGTCGCTTTTTTTCTTTCTTTCTTTTTTTTTTACGGTCTTGCTTTCGTCCCATTTTTCTGTCGGCTATTCTCAGCCCGCAACGAGAAAGCTCTCTTGCCAGCCGCGATGCCGAAAATGTCACGTGGCACTATTCCCGGCTGTTCGCCCCTAATTATATGGGCTGCCTTATTATATTAGTCCCCGAGCGAATTAATGTGTCGATGATATGCACGTTATAACGTGATACAACGATGGCGAGGAGTGAAGTAACGCAAAGCGAAAATTTTAATGCACAGAGCGTTTGAACAAACGAATTGAGGGATAAATAAATGAGCTAACGCTAAATGCGTGAGATATCGATCGCGAATATGTATATATAAATTCATACGAATTCATAAATTAAAGTAAACGAGCCGAGATCGATCACTAGCGAATGATACAAATCGCCATTCGTACGAAATAGATCATCGCTGACAAGGCCAATTGCATATTTATTATATAATGTATACATTATAATGTATGTAATAGTCTATTTATTTAAATATATATAAATGAACTATCAGATATATTGTATGATAATAAATCTAACAATTTATCTAACATGTATCTAACAATTTTATCTGCAATGTATCTACAATTTTATATATATAATGTGCAATAAATGTTAGATGTTTACTTAAAGATGCGAATTTGAAATGGAAACAATAAAAATACAGAAAGTAGAAGTTTTTAAAAAATCTAAAAAAAGAGCAAGGCCTTCAAGCTAAGCAATCTTAAGCACAATCTTTATTTAAGCTTGAATTCTTCAATAAGGCTTCATTTATCTATATACTTTTATATTTTCCTGATGTTCTAAGTATTCCGTTAATCCGTAAATGATATTCGGAATTATTTGTGTAATGTAAATGCGATTGCGATCAGAAAAATCGTCGAATGTCATTTTCAATGACACATTGAAGATATGTAAAAAAATTTAATATCGTATTCAAAACATAGTTACATAATATTCTGTATAATCCATACGTAGACAAATTTTTAATATACGTTATTATTGATCTAATATATTAAACATTTAATTATCAAAATCACGATTAACAGTATAAAAATATATAAGAATTTAGCAGTCCAAATGTAATAAAAAGCAAATAATAAGAATTTTTTAATATATAATAAATAATATATAAATACATAATCGAAATTATTCATAATCTGAGTCAACAATATTATTTTTATATTTACAGATATTTCTGTTGCTTTTTCTGCTGCTCTACATTTCCAGTTACGCGTTGATCGCACGCTTCAGACGCCGCGATCGCGAAGATTATTTATCAGTAGACGAAGATGAGGCTACCGTATATAGGATTAGTCTCTGGCTGTGCACAGTCGCCCTGGCGGTCTCTATCGGCGCGACCCTTCTGCTTCCGATATCTATCGCCAGCAATGAGGTCCTTATCCTCTATCCGAACAGCTACTACGTCAAATGGCTCAATAGCTCCCTTATCCAAGGTAAGAACGCGTGTAATTACAAGATGATTTAAAGAAATATATTTTCATAAATTACATTAATATATTCGAAATGTATTCGAATGAGATATATGTAAACATTGGAAGATTTTGAAGATATCGGTGCAAGCAATTATTTAATTGGCTATATTAGAACATTTATCATTTTCTTAGATTGGCAGTAACATCGTCTATTATACAGCTTGCATACGATTAAAATGATAAGTTGTGCATCAGATTATTATATGATTAGAACTTGTAATTTGCATCTTGATTAGATGTTATGCCTTGTTTGCATTTTCCTCCGTTCTCTTCTTTCCTCCCCTCTTCCTCTCCCTCTCCTTCTCCTTCCYTCCTTCCTTCTCTCTCTCTCTCTCTCTCTCTCTCTCTCTCTCTCTCTCTCTCTCTCTCTCTCTCTCTCTCTTGCTCTCTTGGTCATTATATATATTAATAATATATCGATAAGAAGATATCATTATTGATGACTATTTAAAAAAGATCATCTGAAACTTCTAATTTGCATTTCCGCGCGAGCATTCTATCATAATAAACATGTTTTTATCATCGATAGGTCTCTGGAACCATGTGTTTTTGTTCTCGAACTTATCGCTCTTCATGTTTCTACCCTTTGCCTATCTCTTCACGGAGTCGGAGGGTTTCGAAGGCCATAAGAAGGTAAGATACAAACAAACGCTTCTCAATAATCATAGAAAATTATAACAAATCGACAATCTTCTTGTAACTCATAGGGCGTAATGGCAAGAGTGTACGAGACTGTGACGGTACTTTGTCTTCTGGCTGGTATGGTACTCGGAATGATTTACGTACTCTCGGCTCTGTTGGATTACCAAAAATCAAATTTGTATACATTGCTCAGTATGTATATTGTATATGACAACATTCATACATTATAACGATAAAATTTCATGTCAATCAAATATCAAACAAAAATTTCGACATAAGATAAATTCCTTTTTCAGATTTATGGAGTTACTATTTGCCTTTCCTATATTCCTGCGTCTCATTTGTCGGCGTAGTAATGTTGTTATGTAAGTAACGCATAACATTATGCATTATCGTTTATTCAATGGAATAAAGATATATTTGCAATCTCTATCCTATGAAAGTTAACATTTCAAGCTATTTAATCTGTCGATTACCTAATTCTAGTGTGCACTCCAGTGGGATTTGTAAGACTGTTCGGTGTGGTGGGGTCGTTTCTCGTTAAACCCCAATTCCTCAAGAATTTAGATGAGGAATTTTATGCATATAGACTAGAAGAAGATTGTATATGCAGAAGGTAACTTTCTTTTTCCTTTTTTTTCTTGTTAAAAATTTATTACATCAAATGATGTATAAATCTCACATTATATTATAATCTATGCTATAACATATCATGTACAAAATAAAAAATAGAAATGCTATTTCACGCAAGGCTAACTAACATATTACGGCATTTACGAATACTAAGAAAAAGATGCTTCTATTTCATTTAATGTCCAATTTAAAAATATCAATAATTAAATTAAAACAATAAATATATAAAATAAATTTTGAAAAAAAAATAAATTATATGTAATTGTGTGCATATGCATACGCGTGCGCGCGCACGCGTACATACAAATAAATATCTTTATTTATATAATTAAATATATATAATTAAAAAGCTTCACTATATATATAAAATATATGAAATATATCATATGGATATATCATAATTATGATATATGTTATATTATATAATATATTATATATTATAATTTTTGTGCATACGATACAGTGTTTCATTTCTTTATTTAGGTTACAGCACGTTAAGACGACAGGAAAATCATATGTATCACCGACACCAATGACGTCGGCGACAAGCTGCGATACGCCAATACAGGAAGAGGATGAACCATTATTGAACGTAAATCCAAATTTGTTATGTTTGAAAAACGGTGCTCTACAAAAAGGTCTCACTCAACGTCTGGATGAGGTTCAGAAACGACGAAAGTTATTAGATCAACAAAGGAGGACTTGGTGGGTGCGTCGCACGCTACTCTATCCAGTAGCGATGTTAGCGTTGCTCGTGTTATCTACTGCTACAGCCTTCTTAGCAGTGCAAAATACTTTGGAATTGCTAATAGGCATCAAAGCATTACCGTTGAGCACGAGGGTTCGTATTCCACATCTTTTCGTTTAAATCGGTCGACGAATTCGTTTCACTTTTAATTCAATACTAGCGGATAGCGTTTTTACGCTTTCTGCGTTTTCTTCTTGAATATAGATGAATATAGATTTTTTCTGTTTGAAAATATTTGATCTTGCTTCTAAAGTTGTAACTTTCTATCTTTGCAGCAATTCACACTCGGTATTAGTTCTCTATCCAAACTGGGTCCCATTGGAGCAACCATCGAAGTGGCAGTGATTCTTTATCTTGCTGCAACCAGTGCGATTGGCCTGTACACTCTGCCGGGCGTGAAAAGAGTTCAACCGAAGCTTAATTCCACGCCACTTACTCATCTTATCGCAAATTGCGCCCTTTTACTCGTGCTTAGTTCGGCATTACCGTTATTATCACGAATATTAGGTAATATCAGAATATACTTTTGTTACGTAAACATTAAAAATTATATTAACAAGAAAAAATTAATTATGATATTTAAATACGATTACCAAGTTCAATAAAATAATTTAATCTAAATATGTTTATTTATAAATTATTTATAGATATATTATTTACAAGATTAATAATTTGTTCATAAATAATACATATTTTTCTAATTTTTTCTTTTATGCTTCACAGGAATGACGAACTTTGATCTGTTGGGCGACTTCGGGCGTATCGAATGGCTCGGTAACTTTAAACTCGTGCTTCTCTATAATCTAATCTTTGCGACGGCGGCGATCGCCTGCCTGGCCACCAAGTTTACTGCTACCGTGCGTAAAGAGATCTATGCCCGCTTGAGGAGTAGTTTATTGGGCATTTTCAGAACCACGAGCGCCATCGATACGAAAAAAAACTCGTCATCAGGGCTGTTTTCTACAAAGGAAGATTAGACTGATTTATTATATTAATTATATTATTAATAAGCAAAGAGAAAATGAGACGTTGGGACCTTGCGAAAGTTTGCCTGGTTTCTCAAGATCGCTTTATCAGGAAAACGGAGAACTCTTCGAATTCTCGAAGAATTCTCTTTATCATCGATAAATTTTTGTCTTGCCGATCTTAGTCGAAAAAATTTACAAATACTTCAAATTTTTATAGTTATCCTTCGATGTTTGTAATGCATCGAGTTTTTAGATTATTAAATTATCATATATCATAACCGGATGTTTCCCGATATATCCAAGTTTTCTACATCTCTGCATTTTGTATTTATCGTTTCGGAAGATAATTCTGATAATTTCATTTCCGAAATTATTTTTCAAGAATTTTTAACGTTATTTTTAATGTTTCTTGTACCTGAGATTAGTTTTTCAAAAGATCTGCGTCTCGTTACGTTCTCAGAATTGAAATCATTGAGTAACCGTTTGTCTGTAATTTCGATATAATCTAAGTCTATGCGTGCACGAACTTAACTTTTTAAATCTTGGACATTCTCATATGCTTTTACTTTTGTATTATCAAACATCATCGTGTCAAAGTCAACTTTCGCGAGAGTCTAAAATTTTATCGCTTAAGATCGATCAAGCGAGCATTAATGCATCTGCAATTAAAAAGCGCGAGGCCAGTTAAGGACATGTCCGACATGGATGTCAAAATGATCATATCCGTAATGTGTACCGATACTTATTTATTTATTATGTTATTACATTATTTTTAAGAATATATATTTATGAGGACTTAGGACAAGAATCTAGCCTTGAGCGAATGTGTATGAATGTTGTAATTAAATAATTATACAGCTCATAATGTGGAGACAAGAGTATGTACAATGATATGCATGCATGCAGGCACGTTTAAAGAAATTTGTATACAAGAATTCGTCCAGGAGGAATCTTTGACGAATGTTATTTGGCTTTAAACGTCCCCATTTACAATTTCTCGTCGCGTTTAAATAGAAAAAAATACTTTTTGAACAAGTTTCTATGACTGCTTGAGATTAAGAAACCTAAGAAATTGTTCTTAATTAAAATGAAAGCTTAAACAATTATTTAATAACTTGTTACACGAAATATGAGAATGTTCTTAGACTGAATAAATCGCAATAAAAACTAGATTTTTAAAAAGTTATTAGTTTTTTTAATTACATATATATAATTATATTATTATATGGTTTTATATGATTTTTTAGGGACTTGCCTAAACTCAAAAAAATTATTAAAAGAAAATTTTATCGGTTTTTGGCGAATAATAAGTCACACTAAAAAGTTTGAGACAAAAAGTTCATCTAAAAAGTCCTAAATACTTTAAATTCCATATGATTCTTTTTGGTAATAATGTAAGAATGATTAATTATTCTATTATTTATTAGAAAAAAGCTTCATAAAAGATTAGAATATTTATATCTTTAAAATCACTTATCATGAATTATGTTTTTGCGAATATTAATATCTTAAATAAAACATAATTTTCTGGTAATTATTATGGTTATTCTTGTTAATCAAACAAGAAGATTGCAAGAATTCAAATAAGATAAGCTATAATTCATTCAAGAGAGGGGAGAAAGAATATATTGATATATTCAATTTCGAACGAATTGTTTCATTTTATTTAACAATTCTTACCATTTTCTTGTAAATGGATAAATAAAATAAAATAAAAGAAAAAAATAACTAGATTATATATCAACTTTAATTCTTTAAAAAGATACATCATATTAAACAAATTATATAAAAATCTATTAATTGCTATTAATATTAAATTGTACTATTGTTTAAACAAAGATAAAGAAATTAAAATATTCGTACATAAATATTCTATTTATCTTCTATATCTTTGAGTCCATATTTCTTCAATTTTTTAAGTATGACATGTGAGTCAATACCTTGGCGCACCATTTTATAGTAACCTGATTGGGACAGATCTATCACAGTCGAACCAATTCTATAATCATCCATTTCTTTTATCACATTTCGTGCTTGATAGAAGATACCATCTAAATCAGGCCATAACTCTCTAAACTCGTCTGGATGAAAGCTGCTTGGCTGACCACTGAGATTAGCACTAGTCAGTGCAAGTGGACCAACAAGTTTCGCAACACTACGCACAAATTTGTTGCCTGGTACACGGATTCCTATAGTTTCAATCCCTGGGTTCAAAGCTGGATTCAAAGCAGCTGTACGTTGTAAACATATTGTGTATGGTCCTGGAAGCAAATTCTCCAAAAGACGAGGTGGTATTTCATTCACGATACCCCATGTGTTTATTTCATTGACATTGCTTAAACAAATAGCTAGTGGTTTGTTTTCGTCTCGTTTCTTGATTTTATACATCCGTTGAATAGCATTATAATTTGATGCTAAACCAGCCAGACCATATATAGTATCTGTTGGTATTGCAATTATCTTGCCTTGCTGTAACAATTCTGCTGCTATTGCAATACTCCGGTTACCACCACAAAACCAGTGTTTCTCGTCTGGTTCAATTAACTTTAATTCATTTCTTGCCTTATTCATATTGACTCTCATTGGACCTAAGGTATTAGAATCCATTATTCTACGTACGTTTTGTTGTAGATATTTGTACTGCAATAAAAGAAATTGTTAAAAAATATGAACTATAAATTTGATAAACATGAAAAACAACTAATAGGAATAATTAATAATTACAATTTATTAAAATAATTCAAGAAACATAATTCTTTTGATTTAACGTTACTATAAGTCACAAGTTTTATTTGATAATGCAATAGCATGATGTCTTAAATAATTTATGTTGGATTAATTCAATTTAGATCAGATCATGTTAAGCTTTCTAACGTTTCTGATGTCCTCATATTTTTTGAGCCTTCGATATATTTTTTAATAATTATTATATTAATATTATATTACATCAATATTATTATATTATTTTTATAGCTATTACTACTACATACCTTTGATATTAATCGACTCGCCATATGTAGCCACATACGTAATTGCAACATTTATAAAACTGTGACATAGGTTCATCTCCTGATCTAATCTGTATTTGTTTGAAATAAGCACGAGGATGCGAACACTTGGGACAACGTTCGTCCGTCGTATCTACGCCGCTCCAAGTAGATTCAGCATCGATAACATCTACTCGCGATTTACCTTGTAGATCTATGCGTCTTCTAACGAGTGTTATTTTATATATATACGAGCAGACGGAACATGCAAACTGATTACCCTCAAGATCTTGCTTGAATTTCAAGAGATAACCACAAAACGTACAAAAACAAAATACCATATTTTTACCAATCTAATTTCAATTATATAATTCACTTTAATAATATTGCTATTATATTAACGTATTAAATTGTATTATAATTGTATTTAAATTCTTATTATAATCGGATGAAATATTTCTCTTTGTCAAACCTTGACAGTTTTATAAATTCATAATGAATAAATGAATGACTAAGGCAATACCAGCTTCCTTGCTCAATATTTCTAGCTAGAAAACTTTAATTCCTTATATTGGATAATCTGTTATTTGGTAATGTTTTTCTTAAAATTATTATTATTCAACTAAATTACTGTTATTCAAATAAAATTCACATTCAAATTACATTTCAATATTTCTTTATTTTATATCTCTTAAGATATGTTTTCACATTTATACATATTCTATGTATATTCATTTCTATAAATTTAGTGACATCTAACTGGTAAATTACTGGAATTATAACCCTAGACTATGGTTCAACTTTTTGTGTCTACTATCTATTTTTACTTCGGTGATTGAATGAAGGACTCAAGTCAAATCGACATTTTCTTTCACCATTCTCTTTGCAGGTATCCTTGACCAAAATGGTGAGTGGAATATTTAAATCGATTTACTTTACAGCAATCTTAATAGTTTATTAATTTATTAAAGTGAATAAATATTCTGAATTCTTCTAAAGATGATATAATTGAATAATATTAGGCAAACAGAAAATATTAATATGTAATACAGTATTAACGTGCAGGTTATAACTATTTATGTATTAACACGTGAAATTTTTCTGTAGAAGATATTCAGCATGTGAATATCTGTTATGTTAGAGAAATTAATTAAATTAATTAGTTTTTCTGCATCATTACCCATTGTTACATCTTTTAAATTTTATCTTATCGATCTTGTCTTATTACGGGTGATCATTCCGTCTTCTTTATATTTATAGACGAAAGGAACTTCTAGTTTTGGTAAGCGTCGCAACAAGACGCATACATTATGCAGAAGATGTGGACGTAGTTCGTATCACATCCAAAAATTGAAGTGCGCACAATGTGGATATCCAAGACATGGATTGCGATCGTGTAAGTTGCTTTTCTTTGACATACATAGATGGCTTAATAGATACAGATGATTACATTCGAATATTGGAAAGATAAATGTTTAATGATTGTTTGATAATGCTATTAAACCTGTTTGAATTTTTATAGATAATTGGTCAATCAAAGCTAAGAGGAGGAAGAACACTGGTACTGGTCGTATGCGTCACCTTAAAATTGTACGCCGCAAATTTAAGTAAGTTTGAATATATCTTATTAATATTTACCAATAATCGACTTTATAACGATTAAATTATTAGAATAATGTTGAGGAAATAACAAAACATGCGATTAAAAAATAAGATTTTTTAGTTTTGTTATTCTCATATTATATTTTATTTGTATAATGAATTGAAATTATATATCATTTATTTTATGCTCTAATTTATATATACATATATATATATACATATATATATCTCTGATTTTTTTTATAGGAATGGATTCAGGGAAGGTTTGCCAAAACCTAAAGCTGTTGCAGCCAAATAATGAACTTTTTGTATAATGTCTGTTATACAATTTTCAGTATGAATAAAAAAATTTAAATTCTGTATTACAATGTCATAATTTTAATAAAAATTCTTTATAATTCTATTGATTATGATTATTATATTTATTAATAATAAATGATATAACTATTGTATTGAATGAAGTTTATAACGGAAATCGTGAAAGAATCATGTAAAAGAAATAAATAATTTCTTCTCAATAAATCTGTTTTCTTTTTATAAAATTTGTACACGAAAAAATGTGAACATTTTCTTCTTCCAAAACTTAAAGCAATTTTAATATTTGTATTTTTGGATAAATTTAGAAGAAACTTAAAACTTAACTTAAAATATTTTCTCATGAGATTTTTCTCATACATTCTTTATATAATTATATTATAAAAAATGAGAAAGCAGAACTTCGAAGAATTGAAAATTTAAATAACGATAGAAAGAGAGAATTCATAGCTAGTTTTATTCTATTCAGTAATCAATCCTTTTAATCTACAATCTTCACGTTAACCAATCCTAGACCAGTAATAAATTAATAAAATTTTTATTTTTTAGCGTAAAAAGTAATTTTATAAAATTCTTGCAGACAATATTATTGCAAATTCACAATTTATAATTTTATTGTTATATGATTCTATGTTTTAAATATAGAACAGATAATATTAATAGTTCATATTTCTCACGAGAGGTTTCTTTTCTATATACACTATGCGATATATGTCTGATCATTCATAATCTACCGGCATTCGGGTAGGCTAGAATAGGTTGGGATAGGTTGTAGAATTGTATGGTATTTGGCGGTATTTTGATTGAGTAATCAAATCATTTTAACATTTTATCGCCAATGATTGTTGTGTAAATCTGAGTCAAATCTATTCTCTTCTATGTGTCAAATTCGATTCTTACTGAAGCACTGGCGGAACTGCGAACATGTCGCGAATATCAGAAAAAATACGCGAAATTTTGAAGTTGGCGGATAGTTCCAAAATAACTGACAAGAAGGTAATTATTGTTGGATTTATACTTTATACTTTAGTTTATTATTTAAACAGTTAACATTTTGAACGGTTATGATTTATATTTATCTAAAAATTATTTAATCTTAATTATTTAGAATCATTTCAATTAAACAATAATAATAACAATAAGATTATTTGTTAGATATATATAGAATATTTCTCCAATGACTTTTTTGAACCTTATATCTTACCTTATATCTTTGGAAAAAAATTAATTGATTAAAGAATTTATAATTAAAAGTATAATTTAAAATTGTCTATAACAATAAAATATTTTTAAATCTTTTCAAATTCATTGTTTATTTGTTGTTTTTCCACAAAAGTTTCCTTAATTTTTAATTTTCAGAAATGTGTAGCTGAATTATTAGATTTGTATCAAAATGATGATGCTCTTAAAGAGATATGCCAGAATACAGAACAAAAAATAGGAATTGCCAGTTGGTCTCATATTATACATACTGCTCATAAACTAATTCTCGATGTAAGAAAAATTACGCATTAAAATTCTTATACAAGACTTTTCTCTAACATTACTTTACATAATCTGCTTAACATTCTGCTAACTTTCCAATATTTTGTTTGTAAAAAATTAAAGGAAGCAGAGAGACCTAGTAAAGAAACCAGTACCAAGAACAATGAAAGACAAGCTATTATCAGTTTAGTTATCAATACAATCCGTCATTCCAATGAAAAATCAACCAATCTTTTAAAAAGTAGTGAGATGATTCCCATGATATTGCAGATATTAAATAGCAAGATTTATATACATTATCAGGATGCATATTTGGGAATACTGGTTACCTATATATTATCCAAGAATACAAATCATAACAACATTACAGCGGAACAATGGAAGGAACTGCTGATAGTTTGTACTAAGTTGTACAAAAAACCACATCTGAAGAAACACATTGTGCTAGATGCATTGCAGATGATTGTGGAATATTCTTTTTTGCATACAAATTTGCTATTTTACATAAAGAATTTATTACTATTTCTTGGTATGCTGAATGAATAAAATTATGTATCTTTTAGTATGCAGAACTAATATTGAACAAAATTATTTCACGTTCTAGAGAAAATCTTTGAAGATGTGAAAGATAATAATGAACAATTAACAGAATCATATTATAAGCTTAGCAGCACTATATGTAGACAAATTGCCACTGAATCTAGGATCACATTATGCAAATTCAGTGAGAACATAGCAATGGATGTCATATGTTTAAGTGGCTCAAAAGAAAAATATAGATTGCTGTACATTTTTCTGCAGCTTCATCATCCAGAAGGTACTTCTAAACATGATAATGGTGCGTATGCTCATGATTGGAGCAAATGGAGAGATTTGTTGCGCAGTATGTGTCTACTTATTCAGGAGAATTGTAAATTGGATGTGCAGTGGCCTAGTTTCATCGAATTTGCCACCGAAGGTATTATTTTATAATTGTTTTGACAATAAGACATACTAAAAGATGTGCAAAAATTATTAAATATATTATAATTAATATATCGGAAGAAGTATGTTTCAGAAGATATAGATTATAGAAAGATATAAAGAAACAAGGAAACATCATGCTAATAAATGCTTTTTTTGCAGTTATAAAACAAATAGTGGACAATACAATAAGTCTTGGTTGTTCTCTCGAGACAAATTCTCTTGAAGGCACGTGCTGTCAAACTAAACGCAGACGAATAATGAATAGAATGGAGAATGTTGTTGAATTGATAACAGAAAGCAATCCCGAGGAAGTACGATCCTTGTTAAAAATCCTAACAGAAACTTTAAGAAAGTATCCGCAATGTCTAAAGCCACAAGATCTCGCGCTTCTGTTGCAACGTTTAACAGAGCTTGCTCAATCTCGAGATGAATCTATAATGAACAATTTATATAATTTAGCTGCTGTCCTTATGGAGAATGAAATATCCAATGGAGAGGAAATGCAAGATATTACAATTCATTGGAGCAAGATCTGGGACATGCTGCTTAGGTGATGCTACATAGATTTCTTGCTTGATAAGTTATTTACGCTTTTTTATTTTTATAATTTTGTTACAAACTTATTCACAACACAAAAGTAATTTCAAAATAAGATAAATAATCTTTTTTTTTTTCATTTTTAGATATATATTTTCCAGATAAATATTAAAATTTTTCAAAAAATATTAAAATTATAAATTATTTATAGATTTTTGCGTTTCCCAAAAAATTCAAATATTAAATGCAGTTACTATCTTTTTTTATTTGTGTTTTAATTACAATTATGTATAATAGGTCTGTGGGAGCAAATCAGAACGAGGAGATGGGATATTCGTTGATCTGTTGCTTCATCCGATATAATAAAATGCCAAACGCGAACGCTCTCCTCAGATTATATCTGACCAAAGCGATCCGCTGGTCATTGAACAGTGTACGTACTTTGCGATACTTGTGCGAACGCATTTCTCTACCGGAAGACGCATCTACATCTGTGCTTGATTCATCACCTTCAATGATTACACCGGTCTGCGATAGAACGCGCCTCTTAGAGTGGCTATTGGATGCGCCATGGCAGAAATTGGCGACTCGATTGCCCATCGCGGACATGTGCGCGTTATCGATAAATCTTATTTTGAGTTCTCGTTGCAGACAAAATATCAAGATAGATAAAAGAACTTTACAGAGCCATGAAGAACCGCGCAAAATCACCTATATGTCGCATAAAGATATTTATTCAACAGATCTTCCGCAAATTTGTCATGCATCCTTAATCTTCAAAGCAGATTTATTGGCGAACCCGAAGAACAGAAGCATCGAACAAAATTCTGGAGTGATATTTAATCGTGGAAGTCATATCTCCTATGTTCAAGATGCGTTTAATTTCCTGAAAAAACGACTGCATAAGATTTTTCAAGAAGAAAGCTCTAATAATGAGGTTTACATTATGCTGATGAAAATTGCATTTTTAGCGAGATTATTGTCAGCTCTGAAATTACTAGGTGTTGTAACATTGGAAAATATCACCGACTGCCCATTGATTGATGTTATGAAAAGCCATTTGACGAGCAGCTTTGAAATTCTAACAAGAATCGATCCAAACAGGTATAAGATTAACTTTTAAACGAATTGCGAATTTTCTCACATTAGATATTTCTCAGATCCAAATATACGTATTTGCTGAATGTGACCAAAGCGTTAAGTGTGCTTTATGAGGCAACCTATGATGTGAACATCGCCAAGATGATCGTCTCAGCATCCACAATAGAAATGTTGCGAAATGTTTTCGACTTACTAAATTTTGATGACAATTGCCGCAATTGTGATTATAAGGAACATAACATTTTTCAGGTATAATGAATATGTAAAAGATTTTATTGGAAAATTCTTATAGATATAAGAAACTATAATCATGATATTTTACTTTTAATTAATAATTTTTATTTAATAACTTCTTAATTCTCTTAAAAAAATATATACATACATACATTTTATGTTTTCTTAATATTTTATTTTCATTCATTTTATAATCACATTTGCGACAATATTTTCTAAAATACTTTAAAGTTTTAAAACTTTAAGACTTGAATTTTTTAATTCTACAATTCTTTCGAAATTTTTATATAATGCACTACCAGCATGTACATGATACATTCAATATTAGAAAAAATTGAATATATTAGACATTAGACATCATATATTAGACAAGAATTTTATATTAATGTAATATAAATATTTTGAATAAATGAATTTTTTTTCAAGGAGCGACGCAGACATTCTGATATGTATTCAGAATCGCCTAGATCAATGAGCTTCTCGCGTGAAGGTGCAATTCGTTTGCAAGTTGTGGAAGCTTTAGCACTCTTCTGTGCATTGAATATTGGCGCGGATGGCAAGTCCACATTACAGACAAAAATGATGAAAAATCTGTTAAGCATGCAGCAGGATTTTACGAACTTTATAGACTCCAAAATGTCGTTGATGATTCTCGAGTCGCTTACAACACACGACCAGAGTGAGATCCAACGTGAATATGCAGATACACCGCTGAAGTTTTTACTCAAATACCAAAAGGACTGCAAGGATCAAGAATCCTCGTGTCAACTATTGAATCTATTACCATACTTCTTTAAGTACGCGACAGAGTACAGTTATTCACCAGAAAAGATCATTTATACACTTGCGGCATTCTATAAACGCATTCATCAACAGAATTATAGTATTTTGGTGCACGTAAATTACATGAAATGCATCTGCAACTGTATTCAAATCGATCCGGACTTTTTGTGGAGTACTTCTAATGATGATATCACATCGATGCTGGATAGTATACTCGATTACATTGGTAATGAGCTTTTTCTATTGCGTTCGCAAGCGATACAATCCTTACAAGAACTTTTATCTTTTGGATGCATTGCTAATAAATGGAAGGAACGAATATTCATTAAGGTAGAGGAGATGGTATTTAAACTATTCGATGAGAGGACTCAGCAATCTACATCCAATTTGCAAAAGTATGAATATTAAAATAAATGACAAAATTGTTTATAACAGTTAAATTTGAAATTGCTTAAAAATTTAGTTTTAATATAATTTAAATTAATATTTGATATAAAAGACTTAATTTGAAAAGAATTGATATAATATAATTGATATAATTAAATTTTAATATTCTTTTTCATATAATGATTAAATATTCATATATGATTTTGTGTAATACATTATTTTATTAATTTATATTTTGCATTTTCATTATATTTTTATGAAACAATAACAGTTTGGAAATGAATCAACAACAAGACGAAAAAGAAACTAGAACAGCCACCGCGTTGATCGCGTTGACTTCCGTAGCATGCGCTAGCGGCTTTCTTCAGGGTTGCGCTTTACATGCCATACTACGACTAACAGTCGAAAAAGAATTAAATATACAGAAGGTGCAGAAAGTTCTTCTGGCGGCAGCACAACACACAACAACATATATTTCTCTCATCGAGGATAATTTGAACTATCTGCTGACGACTTGGATCAGCGACACGCAATATCCATTGGAGAGATTTCCGTGGACGCTCGCGGGTAAAAAATAGATTTTTAAATTAGAATAAAATGCAGTTACAAAAATTATAAAAATATTAATACAGGATCAAAATTATTTTATATCTAATCTTAATCTAAATTCATAAATCCCATAATTAAATATATTATGAACAGGCTGTAAGACTGTGGACGAATTCTTCAGAAAACATGTTAACCATATAGTTCCAATTCTGTTGCGCACTTTGGATCTTACCGAAGCTATATCGTTTTGCACCAACTGCGCCGGTATGACTTTTGATGACATTTTCGAAGATGTGTTTCCTTCTTATTTTACATGGTTGATATCGTCTGATCAATGCACATTTGACAACAATGGTCAGCAGATGTTGTGGAATTTTCTGAATAATACAAAATTCAAGAAGACACGCGATTACAGCGGACTGCTTTACGATTCCATGCAAGAAATTCTTGTAGAATTAGTGCGACGGCTACATGATGAAGATGACTTCGAGCGGATTTTGTCAATCTCAAACGTGCGTTTCCCAGCGATGGATCCACCGCATTTTACACGAGCTACAGTGGATCAATGTTTTGATCGTTTGGAATGTAACTTCCTAAAAAAATCGTTGAATCGTATATTGGTCGAGCAACCGGCAGTGTTACAAAAAACGCTTCTGCATTTCGTGAGTGCCGTATATTCCTCACGTTCTCCCGAAGGGCAACTTAAACGGCTATATCAATACATATACTTCTGTTCTCGATTAACATGGGATCTGGCCGAATCCTTTTTCGATAAAATGGCTGCGTTCTTAATCAGAGATATATGTTATAGCCTGTTACATTTGACGAGAAACAATAATGAGGTTCTCGTTACTGCGTGCTGTAAATTCTTGAATCTGTTTCTGAGATTGGTTTTGCCCATAAGAACTGCCGAAGTCCGAGATATTCTCAGGTTCATTGTAACAAACTTAATCAGTTTGGCACAAAAAACAAATCAAACTGGTGATATCGCCGCAAATTTACTCAGATTTCTCATAGTCGAACAAAAGAATGCGTTATGGCAAGTTATCGCAAAACTCAGTTCGTTCCCGGATTGTGAAGTCTTTCGAGATGCGAGAGAAACGCACAACATTATCAGATCAAAAAAGAATGGTGTTGTGCTGTGCCTCGACGATGAATTAGAACGTTTCTTGAATGCCATAGATGAAGAAAACGCAGAATGTACGTTCGAGGACCTCGCGGATCTCTTACAGCAGTTGTCGACGAAGAAGAAGGAATTGAGAGAGCTGTACCGAAAGGAAAAACTATATCCTGAAGACAGCGCTAGTATTTTGCATCAATTAATATTCAAGTAATTAAATTTGTTTAATAAATTAAATATTATTTTGTTATATTCCTTTTTTGTTTTTTAACTCTTCTTACTTTCAGTTTTGATAAAGAATTTAATGAAGAAAGAAAGAAGAAAAAAATATTAAAATGATTAAACTTTCTTATTGATTATGACTTTCATTATGATTTTCGATCATTTTCACATTTTTCGATTGAAACATTTAATATCTTAATATCTTAATTCTTCATCTTGTTTATTCTTTATATATCAAAAATCGCATTATCTAAATTTTTAATTTGTCAATCTATCTTTTAAATTATAACAAAGCCTTTAATTTCATAATAAGCAAAATCAATTAGAGTTATCATTGTTAAAAATTTCGTCTTCAGGCTTATCAAACTGATAGAATCATCTAATTCACGTATATCAATGGAAGCTACTAAATGCCTCGGCGAATTGGGTCCAACAGATTCCACGATGACTCTGCGACCGATTATAAATCTTATTCAAGAAGCGGATCACGCGGTAGAAGCCCTAACGTATCGATCAGTTTCATTATTGACGACATTTCTTGTGAAGAATACCGTGGAGCTCCGCAAGGTTTTGCATTTTTCTATTGCAATTAAAATTTCTGATTTTTTATCATATTGAATTATAACATAAGAAATTAATAAAATTTAAAAAATAATTGTGGATTTACTAATCTCATATTTTTAGCAATTTTGAATTTAATGTACTTCTATTTAAAAATTAGATTAAATTATTGAACTAAATAAGAATTTTAATATTTACTTAAGGTTAGTGCTGATGCCCTTTATGCGGTATTATCGACTTCATATGGCCGGAAACTATCTGATGCCGAGCACGTGAGGAATCTATCTAACGTTTTCAAAGAATGTGCGCCTCTGAAAATTGATTATATTCAACCATTCTGTCATGAACGTTATATCACACAAAGTTCTTTTCACGTGAATATTGCGAAATTTCGCATTGTTATGGATCCAGAAAATGCTTTGTGGCTCGTTCAAGATAGCGTGAATTATACTGAATGGATTGTAAAGACTACGTGCAGTCTCGCAGAGTGCTTTATGGATTCATATCTGGAGAGCTTTCTACCGGTTTGCCGATTCAGCACCGAATTCTGCGAATTGATTCTGCCCAGAATCCTTTACCTCATTATTTACCAAAATGATAGTTTCATTTGTGCCATGTGTGATTGTGTCAATCAATTTTTCAGGTATAGTAGAAAATGATAGAGGATTTAATATGATATTTAAAACTCTATGTTAAATCTTAATATTTCTATAATATATTTTGCTAAGCTGCTATATTAAAGCTTGCTATATTTTTGCTAAGCATCACTATTCTTCAGGCGATAATATTATTTTCTATTTTCTTTCTTTATCTCTATTTCTAAAAATTCCGAAATATAGAATATGTTAAAACTTTCAAAAATTAATTCTCCTAATATTAAATTAAATTGGATTGTCCAGATACCATTTCGCAATCAATCACGAGACACAGACTACGTCATCAAGAGGTTGTGATAGGAAAATTGTACATTGTATGCTAGATGTGGTGAAATACATACGCACACAATTACCGGATGGCACGAGTTTGAAGCTCGAATACATTTATCTTGCCAAAGCAGCGCACGAATGTTCTGCATACTATACAGCTCTGTTATTCGCACAGTTGGCGTGCGAGTCGATTTCAACCGATTATCCAGATTTCAGCAGTGATTCTAGAATCGATTATATCTATGAACGTCAGCCAGAGTTTGGCCGAGTATTACAAAATATTATGCTGGATACTTATATGAATATCAGCCATCCAGATGCCATTAGTGGTGCTGGATCGTCACATTTACTCGATCATGACTCTCGGATACAATACTATGCTGGTATCAATCATTGGGATAAAGTAATGCTTGCGCAGGACATTGAACTCTCCTACAATAACAATCATCTGCCATTAATAAATGCTAAAATGATGGCAAATGCGCTGCATCACTCGGGATTACAGTTTCTCCAGTCGCAGTTTTTGGAGAATTGTCTGGATGAGAAATTCAGGTGGGATCATAAAAGATTAATCATGAAGATCGAAGATGGCATTAATAATAATAAATTTCTTTCTCTTTACTAGCTATGAATGCGCCTGGAGACTCAGTAATTGGAATCTTCTCATCAATGACAATGTTAATGCTAATTACAATGATTTTAAAACACAACCGCGATTGGAGCAATTGGAAAATGCGTTTCACGCGCATCACTATCATGCTCTCAAATGCTTCCATGAGAACGATTGGCAAAGCATGGAAAGAGCGATCGAGAGCGCCCGCAAGAGTGTGATTTGCAGTTTGCGAATCATCAGTCTAGAAAGTAATCGGACTGTCAACGAGAAACTGTCACAGTTGCGGCTGTTATGCGAGATCGAACAGTTGAGTTCAGCGACCGATTCGTCGGAAGAAAAATATCCGGAAGTGTTACAAAGCTGGAATGAGCACCAAATCAATTTAACGAGTGAATTTAACTATATAGAACCAATTTTATGGCAACGTATCACGATGTTTCGCATTCAAGAATCTCTACGGACGGATCCGAACATACAAAGAGCATTCTTTATTACTTGCTTAGATTTAGCGAAAATCGCGGAAAGTCAAGGCAATTTCCCAGTTGCTGCTCGAGCATTAGGAACTTTGATGAAACATGGAAATTTATCTGTCGATTTGCAGAATCAGCTTCTCTACCGAGAATCCTTACTGGCATGGATGAAATGTGATCAAGTAATAGCGCGTCGTCTATTGCGCAGTTTAATCGAGAAAAGGAATCCGAAACCCGATCTGAGAGCCAAAGCGCTGCGGGTTTATGGTGATTGGATGGCGGAGACCAAATCCGAAAATCCACAAGTGGTGATACAAAAATATTATCTGGAGTCCATCGAAACTAGCGAAACTATCGAAAATCAAACTCCTGACGTTGTTAAAAATCTGCACAATACACAAGTAGGAACATGTACAATATGCATAAAGTACAATATGTATAAAGTTTAAGTGATTGATAACATCATATAATTTTGTTAAATAAGATTTATCTTGGTATATCTATTAATGAATATCTATTAATATTACTTTATACATTTTTAATATTATTTTATAACTTTATTTTATATATCTTCCATTATTTTTACAGGTTGCACTGGCACGTTTTGCTGATGCACAATATGAACAGATCACTGCTTACATGAACTCGCCAATATACGAATCGTTGAAAGAATACGCTCGCGGAAACGATGTAACGGATAAAGTGGATCAGGCACAGATAATGAAGAATTACGATCTCAAGCGCGCCATAATAATTAACCAAAAACAATCGACAAATGATGCAGCCGAATTGAAAAATATTGAACAGGAAAAGCGCAAATATCTCGCGCAAGCTCTCATGTATTATTTGAAAACACTGCAACACAGCGAAGAGCACAATATGCTCATTTTTCGTCTAGTTGCTCTCTGGCTAGACAATATGCTGGATGAAGAGGTGAACGAAGTGCTATTAAATGAAATAAATACCGTGCCATCGTTCAAATTCATACCACTAGTGCCGCAACTAGCCGCTCACATAAGCAATGATCTTAAGCAGCAGGGCTCTTTCACCGCGCGTATTTTCGAGATCCTCGAGCGCTGCGCATTAGAGCATCCATATCATACATTGCCAGTACTATTGGCGTTGAAGAACTTACACAGTGATGATGAGTATGATTTGACTGGTAAAGTCACGAAGAAGGAAGAACGTCGCGTGCTTGGTGCCAAAAAACTTCTCAAACGACTCGCCGACTCTCCGGTAAGCGCAATCGTTTACGAAATGGAAAGTCTGTCACGGGCATTACTGAGTCTCGCTTATTGGCAACCTAAGGGCAAGTGTTATCCCGGCAAGTCTTATCAGATATCGCGGGATCAACCAATATCCAAGGTATCTTTTCTCATTAATTCGATATTTTTTCTTTTTCTCGAAAAAGGATATAAATGAAAATAAAATTCATAATCTAATTAGTTAATCAATTCTTTAGATTAAGAATTTAAGCAACGTTCTCTTGCCGACTCTGAGTCTGTCTGTACGACCGTCTAGTAATTACAATGATGTGATCGGCGTAAAAATGTATCAAGATACTTGCGAGTTCGTCGGTGGCGTGAATGCTCCTAAAAAAATTATTTGTGTCGGCACCGATGGTATACAACGTCGACAATTGATCAAAGGCAAGGATGATCTCCGCCAGGATGCGGTGATGCAGCAGGTGTTCACTGTAATGAATGCATTGTTGCGTACCTGTAAGGAAACGAAACGGCGAAATTTGCGTATTAGAACGTATAAAGTAGTACCGCTAACCCAACGATCAGGCGTGCTGGAATGGTGCGACAACACGTTGCCTATTTCCGCCGTTCTGATGGGCAACTCGGGCAAACCTGGTATGCATAAGAAATATTATCCACGAGACTTAACTGCAGAAATGGCCAGAGAAAAGTTAAAGAATGTTGCACAAGAATCGAATGAGGTAAGTGAAAATAAAACTTAGCTAATTTATTCTTAATT
This sequence comes from Eciton burchellii, assembly GCA_020341155.1. Taxonomy (NCBI): domain Eukaryota; kingdom Metazoa; phylum Arthropoda; class Insecta; order Hymenoptera; family Formicidae; genus Eciton; species Eciton burchellii. The sequence goes on from JAHMML010000082.1 coordinate 343,430, forward strand.
TTTTATGTTTTATTTATTAACCAACCGGTTCATGAAAATTTGAAATACACAAAAACTTTACAAATACAAATTATTTTTATATAAATAATCCTTCAACTTATTATAATTTTTATCTAATTTTTAAATATTAAACTATTAATCCTTCAACAATTTTAATATTAATCTATAGATTTAGAAAATAATAACAATTATGACTAAAGTTTAATAACTAAAATTGTAGTCGTTTTAATCAAAGATAATCTTTCATTAATTAAATCATATTTGTATATTCAAAATTTTATTATAAAACCTTATCAATTTATAATATATTTGTCATTTTTTCTTGATTCGTTAGGTGAAACTGAAGGTCTTTCTTGAATGCTGCAAACACATGAGACCAGCGTTTCATCACTTCTTTGAAGAGAAATATCGCTCACCTGAGGCCTGGGTCGAACGAACTTTAACTTATACACGTAGCGTTGCCATAACGTCCATTGCTGGCTATATTCTGGGTCTTGGAGATAGACATTTGAGTAATATTCTCGTCGACGAGCGCACTGCCGAAGTAGTGCACATCGATTTCGGTGTAGCATTCGAACAGGGCAAAGTCTTACCTGTTCCCGAAACTATTCCTTTCAGGTGCATATATAAATATTGCGTATATAAATTATTTAATTTTCAAGAAACATTTCATATGTGAAGAATTTTATTATATATTATATATTTTTCATTATTTTATCTATGAGATATCTTAACGAATCTCTATAAAAAATTATCATGATTTTATGAAATTTATGATATATTAATATCATAATTAACAAAAAATTTATGATTCATAAATGTCATAAGATCATGATAATTTTTTATCATATTAAAATATTAAGTTGATATTAATACGTAAGTTTTTGTTCTGGGTCATCTTATTTAACTTTTTATAGATTGACTAGAGATATTGAAGTTGCAATGGGTGTATCCGGTATTGAAGGGACCATGAGACGCAGTTGTGAAGTTACGATGACAATGCTGCGCGATCAGAGACAAATCATCATTACTTTGCTGCAAGTTTTACTCTATGATCCGCTGTTCACATGGGCCATTACACCGGAAAAGGCATGCAAGATGCAAAGTGATGTCTTAAAGAGAGATTTCTCAGAAAACAGTGGACGAGGTAAGAAAAATCAATGGAACAAGAAGGCTGACCTATCGTATTTTATATTCATATATATTATATAATTGAATATTATATAACTGAATATCATAATCATAATCGTTAACTGTTAAATCTTGAATTTACTAGTTAGAATTGATCTTTCATTAATTACACGCACATAACTTATCCGATTTAAAACATATTTCGTTTACTGTATTAACATGCTAATAATTGTTATTTTAATTTCTATAAATAGAGTAAATTCTACTATGTCTAAACAAAACAATCTTGATTATTATAACTCTTTATATTTTAGCGCTCGTAGAAACGAATAAAATTGCCAAAAGAGCTCTTTTAAGGATCGAACAAAAATTACGTGGAACAGAAGATGGTTTGGTGTCTAGCGTTCCTGGACAAGTGGAGAGACTTTTACAGGAAGCGCGAGATCCTGCGAATTTATGCCGTGTCTATTGTGGATGGCAACCGTATTTGTAAATATTATTATATATATACATATAAAATTATAAATACTCGAAGTTATAAATATAAGTTTTTTATTGTTATATAATTTATATAAATATGAATTCCATTTTTATATTCATTAAAATATAATACGTTTTATCCATATATTTTATCTTTTTAATTATTTTTATATTTATATTATCAACATAATTCTCTCAGTAAATTGTTATATCGAGATTTAGAAAATTAAGAAATATCAATGTATCATATTACATAAATATCAATATGAATACCGTATTCTTAAGAGATTAATTGTGTAAGCAACCTAATGAAAAAGAAACTAACCTAGGAAATCTACAGTCTAATTAATTGACTACCTAATGAATTAATTGCTTTCATAATCCCCATTAGATTAACACATTAATCGGATATGTAGTTTTAAATTTCTATTAATTTTTACTAGTGTAAGTACACTATTGCTCTTTCTGCACTTAAAATTTAAACTTTAAATATCACTTTATTCGTTTTTAAAACTAAATGAATATAAGATGAAGAAGAAAGTATTATACAGCGTATGTGCAACTAAAATGAATCGATAAAATTCTAAACAATAAGCTCATACATCTTATCTTTCGATTGAAAAATTTATTCTCATTAATATTTCATACATAAAGTTTCTCATGTAATATCGAGCGTTAATATTAATATAATATTTTATTTCATTTTTATTATATATTCTTTTCGGAGAAGAGTGCGTGCATTGTTTCTCGCTTTTATGTTTGCGTTGAGAATCGCGCTTTCTGTACAAGAGTAAGAGATATATGCAGCGTCATATTGCGTTTCCCCCTCGCCGCCAACTCGTCATCGATTGCACACAGCGCTGATCGCTCGCAGTTTCCCAGGTAGGCCGTAGCCGCCGCCGCGATCGCGTGTGTCGCTTCGTTCTTGCGGCCGCACGAGCGAACGAGCGAACGAGCGATCATCGGCAAGAACAGTGCGGAAGAATTAATTGAGCGGGTGGCTCCTACCGTGGTGTCACAATTCGTGCCGTCATCCACGAAGCAGCGCTCTCTCGGTATCGCTGAATCGCAGTTCAAGATCACAACATCCAGCCACTCTTATCGGCCGCCATCTTGCTGCCAAGAACGGAGTTTGTGACAGACGGACCTGCCTGTCGTGGAGCGAGCGACACGCGTGGGAGAGAAGGAAAGAGATAGAGAGAAGAAAGAGAAGGATACAGTGATCCCTTCGTACAGTACGCGCGCCCATCACGTCGTCGTTGCCTATGCTTCATTTCACGACGCACTTGAAGATAGTTCCAAGCGTAGCATAGGAGAATACTCCAAAAGAAGATAGACGGAGCGAAGTATCCCACGGATATCGCAATTCAATACTAAACACACATTTACGCACGGGAACGCGCGCGCGCCGCACAGTCGTCATCGTCATCGTCGCCGTCGTTGCCTACTCTCATCGCAATGGCAATGGAGACGCCGAGGGAGCGAGAAATCGCCGCTGAAGACAGCATCAAGGTTGTCTGCAGATTCCGGCCGCTCAATGACTCCGAGGAAAAGGCCGGTTCCAAGTTCATCGTCAAGTTTCCGTCTGGCGGCGAGGAGAACTGCATCTCTATTGGGGTATGTAGAACGTCACGCCCGGTGAACGTAGGATTGACGCGCGAGCATCCCTATGAATGCGATCAAAAACAGCTGACAGTTCCCGAGATTGCTCCGTTCTGTATTCTACCGTTTTATACACGCGCATAGATATATACGCTTATTGTAAATATATGGACACGATAGCTCTGAAAGTGTGATTCATGGTTTATAATTAAAGTCCGATAGAGATATTTTTATGCTATATTAACAGTATTGATTGGTATCTCAGTAAAAAAGATGTTGTATATTTGCATTGCTAAAATTATAATGAATGGCTTAATGAGATACTGTCATTCAAAGTTTCAATTATTCGAGATATATCGGATTGCATCAAGCTGTAATATTATGGATATCTTGATATTATTGTAATTTTATTACAGCCAATATCTGCACATTGCAGCAATTTTATCGACAATCTTTATATCACTAAATTATCACTTATGATAAAGTTACAACAAAGATATTTTTTTAATTATCTAGGATACCAAGAAACACTACCCATAAAATATAGAACATTTTTATGGGATCTCTGAAAATCATAGAAGAGTAGATTCTTCATCCCAGAAACTGTTGTTGCCCTTTGATCGTGGTATTTCATAAATATTGATTATAATATAAATATAAGGAATATATAATAATTAAAGAGCAGATAATATAAATATAATTTTGAATATTGCCTCATATATATCACAATATTTCAACAATAAGGAATTTATCAAAATTTTCAAATGTAAATAATTAAACATATTGTTAATTAATTATATCTTAATTGCAGGGCAAAGTATATCTTTTTGATAAAGTATTTAAACCGAATGCTACGCAAGACAAAGTCTATAATGAAGCAGCAAAATCTATCGTTACGGATGTTCTTGCGGGATATAATGGAACCATCTTTGCCTATGGTCAAACATCATCAGGTAAACCTCTATCTCAAAACAAGCATTCTAGAATAATATTGCTTATAACAATATATATATTACACATTGTATTAACAATAACATAGATAACAAAAATAAATATTTCCGTAAAACACAGGTAAAACACATACGATGGAAGGAGTTATTGGTGATCCCAACAAGCAAGGTATCATTCCCAGAATCGTTAATGATATCTTCAATCATATCTATGGCATGGAGGAAAACTTGGAGTTCCATATCAAAGTGTCATACTTTGAGATTTACATGGATAAAATTAGGGATCTTCTTGATGGTGAGAACTTCTTTACTCTTATATTTATTTATTATGCATTATAATATTTAATATACATATAATAACACTTTGCATATTCCGTAAATTTGATCTCTATCGAATTTCTATTTCAGTATCTAAAGTTAACTTAAGCGTGCACGAAGACAAGAATCGAGTGCCGTTTGTAAAGGGCGCGACTGAACGGTTTGTTTCTAGTCCCGAAGAAGTATTCGAGGTGATAGAGGAAGGCAAATCAAACCGGCATATTGCCGTTACCAACATGAACGAGCATAGTTCGCGATCCCATTCCGTTTTTCTCATAAACGTTAAGCAGGAAAATTTAGAAAACCAGAAAAAACTTTCCGGCAAATTATATCTCGTCGATTTAGCGGGTTCGGAAAAGGTGAGAAAAAATGGGAAAAAATGAGACAAATGTAATTTGTTCTTTATTCTCTATGCTTTATTATATCGCATAAATATAATAAAGAAATACGCAAGATGAATACTTTTACGTTTCCATTTTCGGCTAGGTTTCTAAAACCGGTGCTGAAGGAACAGTGCTTGACGAAGCGAAGAATATCAATAAGTCCTTGTCGGCTCTCGGTAACGTAATCTCGGCCTTAGCTGACGGCAATAAGACCCACATTCCCTATCGTGATTCTAAACTAACGAGAATTTTGCAAGAATCGTTGGGTGGTAACGCTAGAACAACTATTATCATTTGTTGTTCTCCTGCTAGTTTCAACGAATCTGAGACAAAGTCGACTTTGGATTTCGGTAAAATCCTAAATCTTATTTTTTATGACATATAATGATATAATATTTCTTAGCAGGTGTGATAGGTTAATATATTATAGGTAAACGTGCTAAGACCATCAAGAATGTTGTATGCGTGAACGAGGAACTGACGGCCGAAGAATGGAAACGTCGTTATGAACGCGAGAAGGAGAAAGTGGCAAGATGGAAGGGCAAGGTAGACAAATTGGAAGCGGAATTGTCGCGTTGGCGACAGGGTGAAACCGTCAAGCCAGAGGAACAAGTCAGCTTGGTCGAGGGACCGGATGTTACCACACCGATCAACGCCTCCATTGAAGGTAATGACAATGGAAAGTATAAATACTATATATCGCAAATGAACTGCGAATAACACTTATCATTGAGTAACTTATCATATTTGAAAACTGTATTAAGTTAGATATGATTTAACATGGCACAAATAGATTTACAATCTTATAAATCATAAAATTATAAATTATTCCCTTTAGATTTTGTACAATTATAAATATTTATTGTCTTATAGGCAAATTGGATGATAGTCCAATGCCTGCCACTCCTGGTGGTGGTCTTATGGTTGGCTCTCTCTCGAACGAAGAAAGACAAAAGCTCGAAGAAGAACGTGAGAGATTGTATCAGCAACTAGATGACAAAGATGAAGAGATCAATCAGCAATCGCAGTATGTCGAAAAATTGAAAGAGCAGATGGATGAACAGGAAGAACTTATTGCCAGCGCAAGACGAGATTACGAACAATTACAGCAGGAAATGAATCGAATACAACAGGAGAACGAGAGCGCTAAGGAAGAAGTGAAGGAAGTATTACAGGCATTGGAAGAACTTGCGGTAAATTATGATCAAAAATCGCAAGAGGTAATTATTTGCGTAATGAAAAAAAAAAGATTTTTTCTGAGAAAATACATGAATTTATTTTGCTTTTAATTTTCATTTCAGGTTGAATTAAAAAATAAGGAGCAGGAATCTATGGCTGAGGAGCTACTGGCTAAACAAGTAGTCCTAAACAATACTGCATCTGAACTACAACAGTTGCGTGATATGTCGGCTCACCAAAGGAAACGTATCGCAGAGATGTTGGCAAATTTTCTAAAAGATCTAGGAGAGATTGGCGTGGCTATTGGTGGCGAATCTAATGAAAATTTAAAAGTAAAACTATTATATATTAAATAAAGATAAACATTAGATTAATTATTTATCATTATATTTTATTTATCATAAATTTTATAGAAATTTTATTAATTTCCGTAAAATAATTTTTATTTGGATTTAAGGTTGCTCCACCAGAAAGTAACGGAAAACTCGAGGAGGAGTTCACGGTTGCGCGATTATTTATCAGCAAGATGAAGTCCGAAGTGAAGAACTTAGTGCAGCGATGTCAGGGATTAGAAAGTTTTCAAGTAGACTGTAACAAGAAAGTAAGTGGCAATGACTACATGTTATATCGATCTGCATTAATCATGCATTTCTATTAATTAATCTTGTCAATTACCTGCATCCTTTAAATTTTATAAATATTTCAGGTTTCCGAATACGAAAAGGATCTGGCTGAGTGCCGATTATTGATTTCACAACATGAAGCGCGCATGCAAACATTAACGGAATCAATGAAGGAGGCTGAGACTCGCAAACGAGCTCTAGAGGAAGATGTAGACGCATTGCGCGAAGAATGTGCAAAGCTGAAAGCCGCTGAACAAGTGCAGGCAGTGACTAACAAGGAGAAGGCTGAGGAGAAAGAAGCAGCGACAAAAATGCGAGTGGCCTTAGAGGAACAGATGGATCAGTTGAGAGACGCGCATCAAAAACAGGTTATTTATTTGAAAAATATATATTTGACTACTATTTTAGTCTCAATTCTTTTAAATTTGAATTCAATTTCTAATTTTGTCCTAAGTCCAATTCCTAAGTTTATTCATTAATGCTCTCTATTACTTTTCATTAAAATTCTCAATTAATTTATTAATTGAATTTCTAGTTATTAGATTTAGATTTGAATATAATACTAATTACCTGCAATTTTTATAATTTCTTTAATTTTATCTCAGGTTGCCGCGCTTAGAGACGAGTTGTCTGAGAAACAGGAGCTAATTAGCGAACTCAAAGACCTTAATCAGAAATTCACTTTAGCACACCAGCAAATGCAGTCCGATTATGAACGATTGAAACAAGAGGAAGCTAACAAATCTATCAAGTTGCAGGAGCTTGTATTGCTGAATGAACGTCGGGAACAAGTATGTACAAAATGTTCAGAATCTTAGCATCAGAAAATTGATATATCAATATTCATATAAAAATATTATATAATGAATTTGTTATCGATTCCAGGCAAGAAAAGATCTCAAAGGATTGGAAGATACCGTAGCAAAAGAACTACAGACTCTACACAACTTACGCAAATTGTTCGTCCAAGATCTACAGGCTAGAATAAAAAAGACCATTAATGCGGAGGATAACGAAGATGATGGCGGTTCTCTCGCGCAAAAACAGAAAATTTCCTTCTTGGAAAATAATCTGGACCAACTGACGAAAGTAATAAAAACAACATTTTTCATCCAGTTAAACTTATCGTTGGCCATTAATTGATATTTATAAATATTTATTATCAACAGATTTAATAATTATTTACAATACATTAATAATATGTTATATATATTATATTGTATATGTAATGAATTAACAAAAGATATTTTATCAAGTATGTTATATGTATCCGTTAATATGATTATAATATATATGTCGCATTATAGGTGCACAAACAACTCGTTAGGGATAATGCTGATCTTCGTTGCGAGTTGCCTAAGCTGGAGAAACGATTGCGAGCGACAATGGAGCGCGTTAAAGCTCTAGAAACGGCGTTGCGCGATGCCAAGGAAGGTGCAATGCGGGATCGCAAACGTTATCAGTACGAGGTAGACCGGATCAAAGAGGCTGTCAGACAAAAAAATCTAGCGCGTCGTGGACCAAGCGCACAAATCGCAAAGCCGATTCGCGCCGGTCAGCATCACTTGAGCAATGTTAACGCCATCAGAACCGGCAATCGTGGTAAGGAGTAATCCTCCCCTCTTATAAAAAGCACGCAATTAAAGTTATTACCTTTCGCTTTTCCTCTCTATGCGAATATCTTATTTTACTCACACAATCGTCTTCCCCTCTCGCCTCTCTCTCTCTTATTCCTAAATTTGCTTAAAATTAAAAGAACTATATTATATCGTATGGTTTTATTTGATTTTACATAGAAGATTAATTTCAAAAAATTCTGCATTTTAGTATAAATCAGTATAAATCAATAATTTGATACAATTGTTCCGATTTTTCTAATTTAGCATAAATTCATTGCAGAAACATTGCATAATTTAATTTAGGGAAAAAAAGAAATGAATTATAAACGAACAAATCTCACGAATGCATTCGTGATTGCCAATAATATATCGCCAATAATCGCTAATATTCCCATTAATTAACCATTTGATATCTTTAGTTGCAATTATTATATAGTTCATACGAAACAATGACGCTAACTTCGACAAGATGTGAATTTTTATTTGACTGACCGATATATTGAAGATTTATTTATTTTTCTTTCTTTTTTTTCATGTTCCTGATCACACAGATATGGGTAACAGCGTACAGTGATCGTGATCGCATAATGCCAAAATCCTTCACTTTTGCAGAAACCGAATGCAAGAACGCTTTCATGGACGAAAACAAAAGAATTCCAGCGGCTCTTATGTATAATGGATATGCATAAATGTTATATTATTACTATTAAAGTAAGGGCAATAGTACTATATTATCCGCAAGGAGAGCACCGCCAGTTTTTTTTTAATTTTCTTTTCTCTTCTTTTCCCCCTCGGAGCAAGAGCATGTGCTTAGGTATATAAATATACATATAAGTGCATTAAATTATGTAAACATATATACATATATATATATATGTATATATGTATATATGTATATATGTATATAGATATATAACACACGAGCGCTGCATGTCCTATCGATGTAAATAGTTAATTTTTTATAAATTATTTAATTTAATATCACATATGCATGATTCGATAACAAAGTAAATGTGACTTTATGTCAGTGACCACACGGAGAAGCCTCTCGTCACTTTCTCGGAATGTTTATACGCATTGAATACTGGTGTCTATTTAAATCGCGCTTAGTCTGATGTTTGAGAAAAGAAAATCAATTTTATGTTACAATCTTACAAGCATGAATCAAAGATTGCTACAATTGCGAGATTATCTTGCGATCTTGGAAGAGACAGAGACGATACTTAAAGACGTTTAATTTAGACACCAATCTACTGAAAGATCAGGATGACGATCGGACATGCGGCTTCGAGCGAATATGAAAGATGTCTGTGGCTTACATACAAAAGTATTCGTAATTGTAAGAAATTTCTCCTCCCGCACTCTCTATGCTGTGTAGCTGATAAGAACGCTCCGTGAGATAAGAATGTTTGCCGTGATCGCTTCGTTGGAGGACACGCTTGACTGTGGTCAAGTGCAGAGTTGTCTCTCCAGAGCGTTCATGCGTATGTTTCGGAGTTGAGATGCGTGCGTGCGTATATTAATGAAGCGAAAGAAACTTGTGAGAATGTATCTTCGACAAGAGGGACTAATTAAGAAATGGTTATCGCTTTATTCAGTCACTTTTTCTTTCTTTATTTTAGCGTAATGCGCCGACCTAATTCTAATCTCGCGCGTTCAGCTGAAATTAATTTATTCCCGCGACACACGTAAAAGAGGCTGCTTTTCCTCACGTCAGCGATCTTCTGTGAAAGCGTAAAGCAGAAGGGTTTTACAGAACGACGAGAGGATTTTTGGAGCCTTCGGAGTGAACCTTGGAGTTTCTTCTCCTAATCGCTTCGAATATGAACCAAATGTATGCGAATTAATATATGCGCGTTAAGCACTCACTCGCAAGTTACCCGCACATCTGGTTGTGAGCTGATGCACCGAGGTTCGCTTATGTTCCTAATGAAAAAAAGAAAAGAAAGAGGAAAAGAAACCTCAGAAAAAATTTCATTCGTGTCTTTCATTCGTGACATCGTCGTGACAACCTGCCCCTTTTTTTAGATCTTTATTGTCCTTTTCTCCAAAAGCTAGTTTAATAATCTCGTGTATATTTATATCACATTATTTTATATATCCTTTTTCTTCGTTTCATGTTTATATGGTAAAATATATCACTTGTAAATTTGTTTATAAGGCTTCTCTTTGTTAAGGATCACGTGCTCGTTAGTCATATCGCGTTAATTTAATCGAGATAAGATGTAAATCGCCCGTCGTATCCGGGCAAGGATTAATGATGGCCTTTACACACTCATGCATTTTCTTTGCCACACGGCACTCTTTTCTGTTCCGTGAATCTCGCGTTTGTTATTACTTTTTACGAGACTCTCACTCGCGCGACAATTACATATGCTCGATTCTTCTCTTTCCATCTCCCTATCTCTTGTCGAGCGAGCTATTTATGAACGGATATATGATTTACGCGCGGAAACTCGCAGAGCTGTAAATTGAGATTGCGCTTATAAAATGTCTATATTTAATAATAGTAAATATAAGTTGCACTTATAAATGATTCTGTATGCATGGTGCACGAAGCGTTAAATACATCGAGAAAGTATTTGATTATACTTTTTTGTCACTTTTTTCGTTTTTATCTTAACTTTGTGATATGCGATTATCGCGGGCGAAGATGAAGATTGCGTTTTTTTGCTCTCAGATAAATAGAGCTGACCGATAAGCGCATGTATGGTGCATTGTTGCGAGTGCAATTATCGTTAAATTCTATTTTTGTGTCTCTCGGGTATATGTAAATATATAATACATATAACTGTAAACTGCGCTGTAACATGTTACGTTAGTTTCATGGCGGAACGTAAGAGAAACGTTTTTTTCTGTAGTAAGAAGGAGCGAGAACGTCCAAACGCCGAGGACATTCTCCGGAGATCTATATTTGTCAAATGTAATGCTATATTTAACATTAACGTTTCTCCTTTTGACGCGCGTCCCTCTTAGATGCTGATGAACATATTGTCCCCTCAATCACGTCGCGCTGAAGCTATATTATCATGGCGATCCTTTCTTGTTGTGACTCATCGAATGTGTTTTACTATGGAATTAAGTAATCGCAATTAGAAAGAAACTGTCGAGAAGTATCGTAACTGTTGATTTCAGATCGCAATCTTTTTTATCTTTTATATCACTTTTTTTCTTGTACGATTGTATACTCGATGAGAAGCTGAAATCATCGTTAATGTGAGAGATCGTTGCTGTCCTTCATAACGGACAATCACGAAGTCGATTCTGCTATATATTGTATTACATTGTACGCACTGTACATGTGTATCAGGCGCTGATATTGGCCGACGGATTTGATGAACGCGAAATGCAGAAAAGACAAAGCTATTAGTATATTATTTTCATATAATGTCTCCGGCGTGTTTGAGAAAATTATATTACACTTATACAATCTAACTAAAATAAGCGAGTTATAACGATATGTACACACAGCCAGTCGCTGTTAAAGAAGAGGTCGATCTATAATGTCGTCGGCAATGCCTGGCGTGCCAATGATGAAACGCAAATAAAACGCATTATTTCTCGAATGAGCTTTCAAAAGAAAAAAGGCGAGATCACAGGTTATTCCGATTTCATTGCGAGAAAACTTTAGCGACACACAAGTGATCAAGAATATTCGAGAGAATGTTTTCCGCGTCTGATCGAGTTCAGATCTACCTCATCTGAAACAGCAAATAGTGAACGAAATTAAAAAAAAAAAAGAACAAATGCATAGACGCAATTCTAAACATTTTCCTAGATTTTAAGTGGTAGTAGATTTGTATGCAGGGTGTAGAGAGGCTGTAGCTACAAGGTACTATATAAATTGTAACACAATATCTGCTCGGATTAAAATTTTAAGATATTGTCATTATTATTATTATTATTATTATTATTATTATTATTATTATTATACTATTCAATTATGGAAATGATAATGCTTACATTGAAAGAAAAAAGGGAAAATACATTAAACAACTATATTCGCCCATTTATTTATTGTCGCACCGCATATTGTTCGTCTTTGGCGAGATAATCTCTGAAAGAAATATATTTATAAGATAATATAATAAAATATACATACACACACATATACCTCATTTTGTACATATGTCCATGTGAAATCCTGATTTAATCATCCCAAAGATACCGTTTTCAAGATGAAAAATTAAGCTCGATAAAAACGTTATAAAATATGAAATATTAATTTTATTTGTGTTATTTTTTGGAAGAAATTTGATTCTATATAATTACTTCATAAAACTATTTTTTTGTAGATATTTTTTTATGTAAAACAATTATGATATATAATGTTATTTAAGTAAAAGACGGGAAGAATTAAATTTTTGAATTATTATAACGGACAATATTGCAAAAGATTATTTATTTATTCCTGTTAATATAATAATCGTCCAATATCGCAGATATAAAAACGTATAATAATCAGAATATAATAAGTAACATGATAATTACAATAAGTTTCTTCGTTCATACGAGTTCAGAAACATGTATATACTTGTAATAGATCTATTTTTTACAAAGTTCTCACGGTATATACAATAGATAACATTACGTATGGAAAACAAGATATCTTCAGAATATTCTCTCGTTTTTAAACTTACTAGAGTTCACAATTATCAACATTACTGATTTCTTCAATATTCCTTCTTAAGTCAACAAAATTATACATATAGTAAATAAAACAACACTTGCATGTCCAGTTGGGACAACTTTGCACAAAGAAAAACATACAATTTGTTCGATATATATTAATACAAATATATTTTGATATATAAGTAATAAATATTCGACATAAGTACAAAAGTATTGCTATTAGAATACATCGAATGTATAACATATTCTAATAAAAATTTTATTAGATTATAGACACATCTCTTGTTTCTATCAAGAAAACTTTTGTACAAAATTATCCCAAGATACGACACGCAAGTACAATTTTCGCTATTTTTCGTACATTTTATATACCGAATCTGCTATAAATCGAAACTATATAATTTGCATAAATACATTGTACTTAATTTATAATTATATTTAAATTTATATTTAACTGTATAATGATGTAAAAGAGGATACATTTATACATTTACAAAATTCATATTTAACTAAATAAATTGGTAGATATGTTCGAGCAATTCTATAACAGATAGCAAGTTTGGCAGTGTACCATTGAGTCTACTGTTTCAGCAGATCCAAGATTTTGATCATTTTTCAATTGACAGTAGTAATTGTTCATAAATATTCGATGAGAGAGGAATACGTTAGTATTATTAGTATTATTTAGATTATCTCATACCTAAACAGAATTTAACATTAACATATTTTCTACCACCATGTAGTTAAAAAATCACTACGATCCATCTCATATTTTTATTTTTTTATTTTGTATTTATATTTTCATATTGTAAGGATAAACTTTCTTCATCTTTATAGGATATGAAAAATAAAGCAATTTCTCGTTATCACACGTATGTCACGGTGGGCTTTCAAATCTATCTATAGGTCATATATATATATATATATATATATGATGTATGGTAATGAAGATATTAAACCCTTAAAATCCAAAGGCTTTATAGATGGTATTTGTAAAATAGAATTGGCGAAATAACAGATAAAATAAAAAGAAATGACGAAAATGGGAAAAAGAAAATGAGTATATTCGAAAGGATCAATTGGTAATGCTAGCGTCGATCACATAAATGCGGTAATAATAATCACTAAAATTATTATGAACACACCCGGCGGTGACTAATTACTTGCTAATGTAATATATGCAATAACATAGTGCACAACACTATCATATTTAGTATCAAAGAACCGCAAAACATGGCTGACAACCAACCGGGACTTGCGATGATCGTCGTCGTGTGACTTGGATATACCGGCATTGAATGCTCGATATCCGGATCTTGAGAAATATAATTCTCCTGAAGACGATTCTTCGTATTACATACCGTCGTTGCACGAAGTAGTGGTGATGATAGAGATGAAGAATTGTTCTGTATCATTGCCTCACCGTAATGCAACTGTGGAATCGGTGAAGTGCGTCTTACATTTGTCACATATGGTGTATGGCATGACCGCGTGCCATCCGACATGACGGAGCATCGATCAAACTCGTGTACGGACGGTTCACGAGAGAACGCGAAGTTGGACGAACCAGCTGATCCAAAACCGGAACTCTGACTAGACGATCGTGAAAGCGTCGGTGGTGTAGTTATACTTTCTTGCCAATAACCACCAGCTACCCACGAAGTCTGCGTAACTGATCTTAGCTTCGGCGGCGCTAAGATGTACCTCTTATTAGATGCGTTACTAGATTTTCTGAACAAATTTTCGGAACTCGTTGTATTATATATCCTTCTCTCGAAGATCTCTGCTGTCATTTTTGCATTATTGCTGTATTTCCGCGAATCATCGCTTAATGAAAGAGTACTCAAACTGTCGTTCAAGCAGAAATTATCTTGTGGATTCTTATTCTGAGAGAGGAAGTTTATGTTATTTCTGTTGTTGTTGATGGTAGTTGTGAATGTCTTTAAGCTATAATAAAGAAAATTAAATAATTATATATATTGGTGATTATATATATATATAACTAAATAATATCTTATCATTTCGAACAAATAGAAAATAAGAATAATAGAAATGGACTCTTACTGATACAAAATTGTAATAATGAAAATAACAAGTTAAAACTGAAAACTAATTATAAGTAAATAAATCAGATATCTCTCTCTTAAGTTATTTCTTTTATTGATAAAGTAAATTAAAATAATTATGAAACATGAGTTAACTGATAAAAAATCTGATTGTAATTCGAAAATTAAATAAAATAATAATTAATAGTGCAAAAGTGCCAAATTTTTTTAAATACAATAAAGAAGATAATATAGGCATTTAATATAAAAATACTTGCATTGCTAATTGAGGTTTGACTTCAGTGAAATTTAATTCATTTATTTCAGAATTTATTTCAGTCTTGTTTAAAATATTATTGTCTTTATCTTGATCACTATCGATGCCCTGTCTATGTCTGAGTTTTTTAAATGCCACTGATCCAGTCAATGTATTTTTACATAAATTGGCTTTTATACTCACAAAGGCTATAATACAGGCGCATATTGTTACCTGAAAGATAACAATATTGGATATTTATATATATTATACAAAAATTTTATATTTTAATTTATTTTAATTTTGAATATTAATATAATTGTATCCATATAACTCACCATGCGATATTGTATGATATGCTCCACTGTGAGCCAGAAAATTTGAGGAATCATTAGATTCTTAATAGATATAAGAAGAATAATGCAGAACCATAAAACTGTTAATAACATATTGTAATTCTTTTTTTTCATCAAGCATTCCCAAGTGGCACATAAATGAAATAATAATCCACCAATTGGCAACCATATCAAGTTGTGATTATAAACAATAACTGAGTCGAGGATAATCGAGATAATTCGAAAAATCATCTCCAATTTTCTCGCGTTCTACAACAGAATTTAAAAAACAATGATTTCTACAAACAATTTCTAAAAAATTATTAGAATAAATGGATATCATTGAAATATAAGGATAATATTGAAGAAGTGCACATCTCTCTGATAATTTTTAATTTTAACAGCAATATAGCTTTCTTATAAATGTACTTACATCAATAATCACTTTGACTGGTTTCTGTCGGAAAAATAACATCTTATAACGAGTGAGCCATAATGCCTGCTTATTCAATATATTTGATACAAGCAACTTGCATTTATTACATATTGGATATTTTTTCTCTAATTCTTCTTTGAAATCTTTGAGCTCCTGATCGTAGAAATGTTCATTTTTAGGTTCAAAGTTAGATAATGCTATTAATTTCAGATTTTCCCGTTCATTACAATCCATACAGAGCTTTCGACTATTACTTATGATATTTTTTGTAACTTTACAATATCTTGCACATCTATTTGATGTTTTATATTGTTCCGGAATACTGAATGAGTAATCACCAGTCTAAAGCAAATAGTTTATGTGTTAATATCTTTAATATCTTAAAGAAACAAAAAAAATTTAGATTTTATATATCTTTAAGCATAATCTACCTTAGAAAAACCATTATACTGTTCGCACCAAGGACACAACCACCAATTCAGATTTTGTCTCAAGATTTTTGCATCCTCGTTACAAAACCAGCAGTTTACTTTGATTGGCCATCTCATTCTACAAGAATATACTTATTTAAGAAACTTAGAAGTAAAATAATAATAGGATGATCAATAAAAATATAATCAATATATA
Organism: Eciton burchellii; assembly: GCA_020341155.1. Taxonomy (NCBI): domain Eukaryota; kingdom Metazoa; phylum Arthropoda; class Insecta; order Hymenoptera; family Formicidae; genus Eciton; species Eciton burchellii. The sequence goes on from JAHMML010000082.1 coordinate 360,046, forward strand.
TATGCACATATATATATATCTAAAAATACAAAGCAATTACAAAAATTAATTACCTTAATTTGTAGAAAATCGTTAAACAAGTAACGAGAATGAAAAGAACTGGTGTAAAGGCAGACATATGATTGAATACTAAGTTATAATCCATCATGCCCAGCATAATAAAAACACGTTAAAAGAAGAAAATGGGTGTGAAAATGCATTAAATGCAGAACGTTCCTCTGAAATTTGCGAAACACCGATATTAACTGCACGCTGTATCTCCCGCCAAACCAAATAGTACCGCCATAACCTAAAAAGACGAAATTGAATATGTTAAGTCTATAACAATACAGTTAGATCAAGCATAACTATTGTTGCAAGGATTCGCATAAATAAAAGCTCATTCGAATTTTACCAACTGACACCGTTGGTGTCACAACCGATTCCTTCGTTAATAAATTACCAGGAAATTACGTCTTTAACGCTATGCACGCTACACGTGCCAGGCCAATGCCGGCACTATGATATATCATTGCTTGATACTTCGCAACCTTAATATAAATAATTATACGAGTAAATACTGAATTTGAATTGATATTTTTATATAAAATATACATACATACACATATACACCTATTTATAAATGAATATGTAATTTATATATGGCTTTTAATATATACATAATTCTATCTCTATGCTATTAAATGAGTAATTTAATTTGTATTTGAATTTAAATTGACGGTCGGAATTGCGATTTGTACTGATTGAATTACAATGATATATAAAATAAATATCATTAACAATCCACTCTTTCTAATTTTAATATCTTCAACATCGTGACTAGATTATTTACTTATGGGAGGAATCTGAATTTATGCAGTACATTTGTATACAAGATTTTAACAAATGTACAAATGTAATTTTTTATTTGTACAAGTGAAACTTTTTATTTATACAAATAAAAATCTTGTACATATTTGCATTTAATGATTAAATATATATATCGATTCATTCAACATTGTATATAATTTATTTGATAATTGATTTTATATTTTTTTATATCATAATACAATACTTAATTTTCTTAATATTCAACACGTGCGATATCTGATGTAGTATAATAAATACTATGATCGATATTCATAAATACTGTAAACGTAAAACAGTTTTTGTATTTAAAAGCATCTTAAATACAATCTTAATAAAATATCCTAAATCAATTGTTTTGTAGAGTCTTAAGACACTACTTGCCATGGTTTTGTAAAAAGAGCTATGAATACTGACTTATATTCGCGATTTATTGAGTTTTATTACATAAGAATCTGTTCTTGCTTGAAATTAATATTTTACTAATATTTTCTAGTTTCCTTTTTTATACGATTCCCATCTATGATCATTTATATTTATTGTTCAAGATTATACAAATTACCAAACGCCAAAACGCCGCCTAGCGTTCACGTCACTTATTATTGAACAATGCAAACAACAAAGACGAGATAAAAAGAGGTAACTTACGCATGAAAAAACGGTAATCGAGAATTATCATAAAAAATACGCGTAATGCATGCTTTGAAGAGAGGTAACTCTAGAGAAAGAATGCAAAAGATAATAATCACTTTGTCATAAATTTTTATTTCTACCAGATAATTCCTTTTTCTTTTTTTCTTCTTTTTTTTCATTATGATTCTTTCGTAATGATCGTTGCATAATCTCTTATTTGTCACTGATGTGGCGCTGCGTTGCGTCGCGTCGCATCAAACACAGCGTCATAGTGCAAAGATGGCGATTCGCGATTCCTGCTCATATTATTTGTGAAGATACAATAATAAGGAGAAAGCAGTATTTTCGCGTTTCAGGTACGTTTATTATCTTCAATGCGTTCAGTACCGCTGAATGTGGAACAATTCTGTAGCTTTATTTATTGATATATATCGCGTGCACAATGGACATGGAATAACCGGAACCGACTCGGTACGACCGGTGAACATTAATTGCGCGTCTGTAGCAGAGAGCAAATGTAATATTTCGGCATTATGATCGACAAAAGACATTTTCGAAGAAAACACATTATATGCACTAGATATTTATGTACAGTTTTGTGTACAATTTTGCCCATACTTCCACATTTTCTATAATGTGTGTGAATGTTGTACGCATGTTCCCGCCGTAACCTTCGTGTAAACACAAGCCGTACACGCGCAGTGATTATTGAATAATATTATATACATATGATACTTTTTTATTGATATTAAAAACAAAGTATATTATTTTTTATTAATATACTAACATTAAATGAGCAAGCAAATATGTATTTCGTATTTTTATATTTTAATCACTTCGTTTAATGAAAAATAATATAATTTGCATATCGTATTTAATTTTTAATGTCCGCTTTTAGATATTAATCGTATTTTTATTAATTTAATAATATATTTACATGTAATTTTAATCTATCTTTTTTACAAATTAATTTTATGTTTTTGGAATTTAATTGCATGATTATTTTTATTAATCAATATTTGAAGACATTTATAATATATATAGAACTTTGAATATATTTATAGAAAGAAATATATATTTTTTATTTTCAGTGTGTTCACCATAAATCTATGAAAAATGTCAAATTTAAAGGAAACAGATAATTATATACCAGATACTCAGGAAACATATTATGAAGATGCTAATGAACGTTCTAAAGAAGGAATTATTGATGAAACTCAGAATTTAAGCGTCAATGAAAGTCAAGATTTTCAACTTGTTGATTCTGAAGATGATAGTTTAACAGAGAAAAAAACAATACAGAATGAAAAGAATAATCATCAGGAGTCAATCAAGCAATCAGGTTTACAGACCCAAGATGTATTGCGATTGAAAATGGATGATAAAATAACAATAAAAGATAAAGGAGATAAAATTATTAAAAACAAGGAGTTAGAAAACGAATCTATTAAAAAAGTTGAAAAAGACAGCAATGTACTTGATCCAGAGGAGAAAAAAGAATCTCTCAAAGAAGATATTCAAGATGTACCTTCTCCAAATAATTTGTCATCTGCAGAAACGATCAGCAACATTGTAGATCCAAAACATGAAGCAAAATCTTTTGATGAATTATCTATTAAGATCTCAACAACTACCACAACAATTTCTGAAGATATAATCGTAGATGACAAGAAAAACAAAAGTGCCGAAACTCAAGAGTTAGTGGAAAATGAACTTGTTAAAAAGGCTGAAGATGTGTCTAGCACTGTGCGAGATTTAGAGATAAAAGATGAGTTTTCCGATGAGGATGAAATCATTCAAGGTACACCACCTCAGAATTACTCACCTAAAAAATCAATTAGCAGTATTGAAGTTGCAAATTTGAAACGTAAAAATGATTCTTTCGACAAATTACCTATTAAAGTTTCTAAAATGATGTCTGCAGAGGATGTAATAGACAGTAAAAAGTTCGAAGATGAAGAGAGTCATCAGTCTTATGAATCTGATGATTCATATCAAGATCTATTTAAAAATAGAGAGAAAAATATTATAATAGAGGAGACCCAAGATACAACTAATCAGGAATTTACACAGAATTCCCACAGAAAAAACTCTTTGAAGCATACAGTGGATAATGACAAAATACAAGAACATTGCTTTGAGCAGATAAATCAAGAAGAAAGTAATATTTTCTCAACAAAATGCTACGATGTAGAGAAGGATGAAAATCTGAATGTTTCTACGAAACTGATTGACACCAAAGCAAATGATAGTACTATTGTTAATCCAAATTCTATGAATGAAAGTAATTTATATGTGGAAGATAATAGTTTGTCGATAGAAATAAAGGAAAATATTAGTACGACAAGTATTATAACAATTGATGAAAAGTCTAGGGCTGAAATTCCTGATGAAATGGATAAAACGAATAAAGTTCTGGAAACCGCGATCGAAGAAAAAAAGACAAATCACGTTGAGCCTACTGACAAAATTGCCAATAAGAATGATGAGGAAACCTCGATCATTCAAACCAAAGTATGCGTCGAAGATAAATCAAACATAAATCTGAGCAGATTGCGTTCAAGTATAGAATTGATATATGATACCGGCGAAAACAAATCGGAACCGGAAATAGTGGAGATTGATGAAGATGGTGAAAAGATTATATTGGACTCGTCAGCAGAAGTAATCTATGATCGTAAGAGTAGCGCAATGAAACCAGAGATTGTTGAGATTGTTGATGATTCACATGAGGATGGTGAAAGGATTGTTCTGGATTCGTTAGGAGAAGGATTGGAAGTACAAGCTGCAGATAAAAACGAAATGTACAAAAGATATCACGAAAGCAAAATCACCAGTGATTTTAGTTATAAATCCCTAGAGAGCATGAAAGAGTCATCACTAGACTCAAAATCAACAACGGATAAGAAGCTAGTAAATGGCAATTCTGAATCCAAGAGAAGCGATACTGATGTGACACTCAATGTAGAATCAGATACATTCTCTGGCTGTAATACACCCATCCATTCTGCAAAAGCAGATAGCAATATTACGGCGTTTAACACAAGAAAGTTCACAAAAGGTATTTATCTCGGATCCAAAGACCTAGATAACACAGAAGTAATTAGTTTAAGTGATAACGAAATGTCTAATCTGGAGGAAAAGAATAAATCTGATTTGATTCATAATAACACACTGGCTAAAACCATACAGGTAAGCAATAGATTGATACTCATTTATATGTACAGTGTTTTACTGAATAAAATTAATAGTCAATTAGTCAATTATTAGTCAATTAATCAAAATAAATTTTGATCGAGTCAATTTTATTGATTAACAATAAAAGATAACAGTTAATATCTACATATTTATATAGTCGATTGAAATTGTATGCAAAAAAGTATATTAATGAATTATACTCTGTTAACATTAGTACATAAAACTTGAAAAATAATAGTTGTCCTATTATCTGATAACAGGATGCAGAGTGTAACAAATGACTCTAATTTCAAACAATAAATTAGAAATATCTGTAATAAATTATTATATATATTATAGATGGAACGAGAGATCGATATGTATGTCAGGTTCAAATGTACATTACATATGGATGAGAGCACAAAGGAATTTCTGAGTAAGGAATTGACAGCAGTGCAATGTGAAACAATCACAGAATCTGCATTGATCGGTAAAATACAGAAAAATGAGGATAGTCAAACTTCGTTGGCAGATATTTCAGATAACAAGGAGTCGCCTGGATCTGTGAACAGTAATCCTCAGCTGTATCAATTGAACCCGTCCAGATTATCCATTATGTCGTCCATTAGTTCGTCTAGTTCAGCATCTAGTGCCGCCTCTTTGATCGCAAAACTCAATTTGAAAAATCAATTCTCAATGCCATTAGCTCCAGCAAAACATGCGAAAAAACATTCGCAGGACGTTCCATCGACGATGAGCGATAAGCAGGCGTTAGATGAAACTTACGAACGTTTAACACATGAATGGAAGAATCACCATTTGCTCATTACGACCATTCTGAATTGCATAAATACAGAATTGAATAGCGCTACCCCCATCACAGCCCCTACACCAATAGATACCTATGTGAATGTCAGCAATGAACGATTGGATGATCATACTCATCATCCTCATCTTTTGGAAAAAAATAGCATGCGTTCGTCAACACCGGAAGTGCCTACGCCTTCGCTCGAACTGATTACTACACCGAAAAGCACAAAGAAGAATAAAGGCGTGAAGAGACCAAGAAGCAAATCAATAAAATCCAACATTGCACAAACAAACGGCGAAAACAGTGGCAAAAATATCTCAGATGTAAACATACCGATTCTACACTCTGCTGATGAAATAGAATCTAGTGCATCACCAAATAGGAAGAAGATGAAAATAGAATCTACAAAGAATAATTTGCCTGCGAACAATACTGATGTTTCAGCAAATTCACCTCCGCGAAACGCATTGGTTGACGATCTGATTGGCAAAAATGTATTTGCTAAATGGTCGGATAACAATTACTATCCCGGCATAGTGAGCGATCGAGTAAAAACCAAATATAAAGTGAATTTCTACGATGGCAAGAGCAAGATGCTTATACCAGAGTTCGTGATACCGATACCAAAGATCTTAAAGGAGGGTCTGTCCGTGTACGCGACTACAAAAACAAATGATTATGGTTTTTGTGGCATTATCATCGATGTTCAAACAAAACCGAACAATGAGAACGTGCATTACACGGTCGAAACTGATGAAGGTGAGCGATTGCGCGTCCAAGTACGAGATATCTTTTTATCGACTGATCAAGCGCAAGTGTTGAAAGAAGAATTAAATTCTGAGAACAAGAGTTCTGTGCCAAGCACGCCGAAAGCGTTAGGGCAGGTGACACTCGATAATATGGTGGAAGGCAAGCGACGTTCTAAACGAATCGGTACACCGATTTTCTCGACTCCCAAGTCCAGAAACAACACTGGGACAAATAGCTCAGCAAGCAAAGCTAAACCCTCAGTATCTGGTTTATCCGGTAAATTGAAGAAAGAAACGAACGCATTGTCAGAGAATGAGAGCATGTCAAGTGATTCAAACGCCGAGTTGATGCAAGACGAATGCATATTGCGTGGTGTGCAAAAAGAGATAATTGGTACAGCATATCAGCAGGTTGTTAAAGGACCACAGAGTAAAATCAAAGGCAAACCGCGCAGTAAAAAGAAAGTAGAGGATGAACAAACAATTGCTACTCTCGGCCCAATTCCTCCAGCAAATTCTAACATTTTCAAGGGCATGTCATTCATTCTCACTTGCGTATCTTTGGATACGTTAGACAGGTATTTTTCTAGTTTCACAATTGTATTTATATATGTCACATACAAGATATTTTTTATGTAATTATATAGAACATTATGTTTATTTGTTTTTATTTTTACTTAAAAAATTCTTTTGTATCGTTACATGAATTATATCAAAACTCTCCCCAAACATAGGTATCAGAATTCAAAATTACTCGTCGCTTCATCGAGCACCGCATCTAATGTGGAAACGGAAGCTACTGAAACTGACGAGACTGAAAATGAGGACGAATGGACGGAACTGCCATTCGTGCGCGACCGTTTACATACACAGATCATAACAGGTGGTGGTAAAGTATATGAGGATTTTAATGACATACCGAAAGACGATTATAAAAACACGAAGCTTATCACGAATGTGCCAAATACTACGGCGAAGAGCATACTGTGCTTATCAGTCGGCATACCTGCATGCAATCACAAATGGATTATCAGGTCTTGTTTAGAAGTAAGTTAGTTTTTCTTTTTCGATGTTAAATTTTTAACTGTGTTTGATTATATGCGCGAATTATTTTTTAAATAATTTGTTCTTATGTTAATATTTACACATAATGTTATATCATTTTATATATCTCTATATTATTTATTTCTCTATCTATTATATATTTCTATTATTTTTTATTATTTCATTATATATTTCTCTTATTCTGATCATTACAATTGTATTGTATATTTTTAGGGAAAAATTGTGAATGCATCAGAGGATACACTTCCAACTGGGTGGAGTTTTCAGAAGAAAGCTTATGTGGAGATATTCCAAACTGCTGGAAACAAGCCACTATCAAAGATTCTTGTGATAATTCCCAATCTGATATATGATAAAGATTTTATCACATTTTGGCAAAAGATTTGTGAAAACGCAGGGGCGGTAGTTTTAATCGCAGAGAATCCAGGTATCTAATTTCTTAACATATAAATTTCTTTATAGCATAGATTTTTTTATACAGATATTAGTATATGTATAGCTCAATACTTAAAATACAATCAAAATATATAATATTAAATAATTTAATTACAATAAATATATTATTAAAATTTGTAAAAAGTCCAATAAAAAATTGCATATATATACATATACACATATGTATATATTTTATTTGACATGACATATTAATTGCATTATAAAATCTCACGCAATTATATTTTTCAGCATCTATGGAATTCATAGATTTTGATAGCGACGTAATAGTCTTGTCTAATCAGAAATGTCCGTCATGGGCTGTGGATAGAGCAACTCAGTTACGAATTCCAGTGTTGTCCACTACATGGGTAGTTCAGTGCTTAATTGAAGGTAAACGTTGCTTATATGAGCAGCATCCGCGTTACAAATACAACTATCTGAAGTAAGGCTTCCATTTCATCAATTAGGAAGCTGTTTTTACAGTCGTAAGTGCATCGCCTTGTGAATAATTTCTGAATCCTATATATATCTCTTCTTTTTCTTTTATTTTTCTATATGCTCATTGCTTCATATGTTTCACGAATCTTGCATAAAAAACATAAATTTTCAAACGCCATCTTGTTTTTTTATATTATATTATTAAATATTTCTACTTTAATCGTATTAGTTATATTAGAGTAACACTCTTTTATTTGTATTTCTACTTATATCCACAGTATTTAATCGATTTTATATTTTTATTGTAATTTTTTATATATGTATATATGTATTATATATGTATTGCATGCACACATATAAAATGACGGCATAATTTATCTGTATTCATCTCAATAATGATTTCCACAATTGCATTAGATGCTATACAAAGCATATAATATCTAAACTCCTTTTAAAAGTTTGCATAAAAATCAACAATTTTTATATTAAAAATTATGAAAATCAATTTTATGCAACAAGAAGCTATTGTGCTATTAGTAAGAAAACATATTTTTATTTCTTTTGAAATTCATGTTGAACAGTATTGAATAATATTTATATAATAATTTTTCTATCTTATGTTTAAATCAATACAAATTTGCCTTGTGGATGTATGTACAAAATTATACATATGGAAGTTTTTCAAAGAAATGATTTTTTTTATCAAAAAGATAAAAAAATAGACAAAAAATAGAAAAAGAACCATGAAAGATGAAAATAAGAGTAGAAACATTTTTAAACTATATAATATATAGAGAGTTAAATAATTTTGATTTAACTGAAAATGCGATTAATCTCGAAGAAGTAAATGATTTTTATGCACAAACGTTTACTGATGAAGCATTGAGAATTTCTTTTTTGTCACATCTCAATTATAATAAGATTGTATCGATTATGACTAAATCTCAAAATTGGTTTAATTTTTCTTTCATGTACGCTTTTTCATATAGCCTATTATATTCGAAATATGCAAAGTCACAATATATCAAGCTCGTGAAAGAGGAATTGATCCAATGAGATATCAGTCAAACTAGCTGTTATGTCTGACTTTCATATCATGTAAATAAATAAGTTTTATTTTCTATTGATTTTTACAAACATACTATTTCCACATTGCCTATTATTATGAAATGCAACCAATTTTTAGAAATATTTAAATATGTTAGAGATATTTTTATGGAAAATACAGAACATAAGGTACAATTGACGATGCAATAAACATTTAATAGCACAACTGACGAAACTCGTGCTGTTCAAGTTAACCAACGATAACTGTACGCGCGAGTATTTATGTATGTACGTGTATGTGTACGCGTGAAGATGCATGTATATAAAAGTAAATATATAAGACAAATTTTATTAGCAAGTAAGTTATAGTTATTATGTACAATGATGTCTGGGGATAAAATATAGCGACATATTTTCGCAAATATTTTTCTTTCTCTATTTCTCATTTCATCTATTTTTTTCCTATAAAAGCTCCTTCGAAATTGCTACAATTTGTAAGGTTTAATAAATTTCTGATATAATTATAGATAGTACAATTATATTAGATTGATTAAAATTATATAAATCAATGATAATCTGTTAACCATTTTTATGGATTACATCAAAGTTTTTTTTATAAATATTCGTTTTTGTTTCATTAATCACAGAGTTATCACAAGTCTTATGGATTATACCAATCGAGGAACAACAACGAAAACGACATTACCAACAGAAAAAAGAGGATCCATGCTCTGAGGCCGGCATTTCGTTGAATCGCTTGTCGTATCTGATCGTTTGCTTCCTTCACATTCTCTGTGGATCCGACAACCGTTGTCATTAATCTATCCAGATCCTTATCCTGGTCCAGAACTTTTTCTGTAAATATCTCTTGGAGTTCGGCGATGTGAACCACCTTGCTTTCAATTAGTCTAACTTCCTCCGTTATCGTGTTTAATTCGTTATATAACTGTTCATTCTCCGACTCAAATATTTGGATGTCTTCAGCCGATAATTCCTCTTCATATGTTAATGTGTTAACATCTCCATTGATCTCCTGGATCTTCATTGGGCTTGATTCATTCGAGTCGTTTCTATTTCCACGATCGTCCATTGATTTCTCCATTATGTTTAAAGCTGATCTTTTGTCTTCTATCATCGGATGATTGATAACTGGTTTGGGATCCAACAGTAATTTGGCGATCTTTCGGGTCTCCATAGCTCTCTTCACACGCATAGCCTTTTGTTCAGAGTATATTTTACATACATTTTTCAAATATTCCTCTATTAGGAGCAATATGACTTCACGATGCTCGATATTCTGCTGGGAAATCTCAGTGGATGCTGCAACATCTCGTTTCAGTTCTTTGATCAATTGCGAACATGTACTGATTATACTTTGAGCACCAGCATCAATCTTGTCGCGTTCAGCATCTGTTATGTGTGGTGCTCCGGGTAAGTAATTGGAGAAATTCAAATAGGCTTTATGATTCTCTAATAATAATTCCCGCAGTTTGAAGATTTGCTCTATCACTGCTTTTGCCTTCATATAGAAGAAGCTCTTAGGTTTAATTTTCTTTGGTAAAATCTTCAAATTATTTTCAATTGATGTACCAAGTTCCTTATTGCGCAAATTCACCGTTTTCACACTCGCTCTGAACAACGCGCTGACATCCATGACGTGAATATCGCAAAAATCAATTTATTTTTTTTTGTCTGATCTTTTGCTTAAACTTTTTTTGTACATACCAGTCACTATACAAGATATCGGAATATATTTAAGTCCAATAGTTGATGTACAATAAAAAACAAATTTCCTAAAAACGAGTCATAATTCAAAAGGTTGAAATAAAAAAGGAATTTGTTACTTACCTAATTGCTCCCCCTTAGTACCTTGTGTTGCATTTATAAATTTGATTGCTGATTGCAAATAACAATTGCGATATCATTTATATTAATACACCAACTTTCATTTTTAATTTATTAAGAAAATAACGAATGAATATATATTTAATATAAATTTGATTTTAGATCTAAGCACTCTTCTCATGTGTTAATTTATATTCGTTATATCTTAACCTAAAATCAAGCAAAAAACAAAGTTACGTAAATCAATGTTGGTCTTAACAAATTCTATATGAAATATGGACAATAGTAATAACATAAAATTTGCTATACCAAATGTGCATACTGTATAATAGATAGAAAACTATTTTTCAGAGGATTTCGCGCTCTGCTTCCTAACACGATTGTACGTCTTATTTTGCTTCAGGTAATACTAGGTAATTTAAATTATATGAAGAGGTAGATATCAATCTTTTTTCCATTTTAATAACACTCTTCTCGAAACGAAGAGTTTAGATGGAAATCTTGTTTGTTCGTATTCTAGTGTATTATAGAATTCATTGCTTTGTATCAATATGTATTTAATTCAAATGAAGAAAACATATAATATAAACTATATTTAGTTTAAGAAAACATATAAACTATATTTTTATCTAAATAGATAATATTGATAAAACTTTATTTATTTATTTATTAGTTTAATAATTTTTTATTAGATCTTAATTTAAAATGTTTCAAGTTGTTTTAATTTAAACAGTTTCATTAAATATTACAAATATGTATGTTATTAAATTTCATCAGCTGGTTGAAGATCAGCCAAGAAGGCATTATACTGATTCATAATATTTGCGTCTTGAGGTTCTTTAGTCTTATCGTCATATTGCGAGCCAACTGTCCATAGAGTTTCTAAATCATAATGTTCTCTGGCAGAACTTGATAAAATGTGTAAAACAATGTTTCCTGTAATACAAATATATGTTTCACATATATTTAGCATTGTAAAGTATTTACATAATATAGGAAAAAATTCTTTCTTCTTTTAAAAAATTTAAATCATAAAAATTTCCGAATTCATATTTTACCAACCTAAGTCTAAAGCTATCCAATCTTTTGAATCTTCCCCTTCGATTTGAGGTATTAAATCGGTTTTATGTCTTTTAAGTTTATAAACCTTACGCACGAAAGTGGCAAGAGCTTTCATATGCTTTCGTGATTTTCCACAAACAATAACAATGTAATTCACATAAGCATACTCTTCAGGTACTGATGCGACGAAAATATTCCTGGCTCTATCTTTCTTTAGTAATGCGACAAGATCCTCAATGTCGAACACGCCAGTGGTTCCACCTAAAAAAAGATTTCATTACATTTTTCTATAATATTACATTTCTCATTACATTTCTCATCATTATTCTATAACTATATATATATACACACAAAATATTTTTTCATATTCTTCATATTTTTTCATTATTTTTTCATATTCATTCAATTTTAATTTTCATATTCATTTAATTTTATATGAGTATTATTATATTATTATATTTCAATATGTTATTGATTATCATTATGTCATTAAACAAAATTTTAATAATGTTATAATATAAAATAATTTTTTAAATCTGTTTTGAATTATCATATACTTTTCCAGATATTCATACTTACGATTTAGATTGATATCAACGTAAGGATCGTGAATTTTCTCTTGCGTTTTTAAATCTTCAAGAATGATTCTTTCCTGCTCCTCATTTACATCAAGAATTACATCCGCATCTTTATCATCAAAGAACTTGTATTTTGTATTTATGGTAGCAGCAAGGTTATGATTGCTATCTTTCTGTTCGTTATTATTTTCGTTGCCATATTTTATTTCCAAATCGTTTGAAAATTGTCTTGTTAATTTTAGTTGTGAATATGTTAGTATTTCATGATTTTTATTGAAAGATTTCTGTAATATTTTCCGCGTGCGAAGTAAATTTTTCAGAATATATGAACACATGTTGAAAGATCATAAGAATACGAACTATTAGGTTAGCTGTTAGCTATTAGATCGCAATCTTATTAAAATGCATATGCATGTATAAAATTACACTTGAAATTAATTAATAATTAATGTAATTAATATTTTAATTAATAATTTACACACTATCAACTATATATTTGTCTCTGAGCTACTACTGAATATCTTATACCTACAACTTACAAGCTTAAATTAAATTTGAATTAAAATTGTATGAAAGGGATTTTAGAAAATAAATATATCTGGAGTATACAGTATATTTAAGCAAATAAGATTTACATTCATATGATTTATAAATTCATTTCTGTATGAAAAACATATTTATTATTAATTTAACTTAATGGAATTTTTTATCTAAAGTTGTTGCTTGGGAGGTTTGTCAAACTGTGAAACTCCATCAGATTTGTCCTTTCTGCCTGCAATATTTCATAATACATAAGAAACATTAATCACCCAGACAATTCATTCTAGATAATTGTATTACAATAAAATATAGACTTACGAAGATCATGCGTAAAGGAATTGCTTATTTGGACCTTGCACGCATCTTCCTCCTTTTGCGCTTCAACCTGCGCATTCTCTTTTTACGCCACTGCAAATTAATGATACGTATTAACTTTTGCGTAAAGTTATGATTGCTAGAGGTTATGATAATTAATAAGAAAAAATAAGATATATATATATATATCTTATGTAGTGAGAAAAAATATAATGTACTAGTTTTAATATAAATATTTAATGATACCAGAATTAGTTTAAAATATCAATAACGGGAGCATGGGAGCAATAATTACCACGTTCTTACACATAAACTACATTTTATGTACATATCTTTTATACAGCTAAATAACGTTATTCATTTTTAAGAAAGGAATAATTATTAATAATAATCGATTTTTACTCACCTTAGCTCTCATTTAGAAATTAAAAAATATCGATTGCTTCAGGAAATGTCGATTACTCCGGATTTACTTCACCTCCTCTATTTCTCGAAATGAAAGGGTAGAGGCAGAGTTCGATTATCTCGTACCGGAAACGGCTAAATATTCCCTACAAATCTCCACGTGTCATTCTTTAGTAAAGCAAAGCAACGCTAGAAAATAACTAGGAATTCTGTAGTGACAAAGTACAGCTAAATCTCGCACAATATATTTAATCTATCTACACTATGTACGATTGTCATATTATTCCTACTACTGGACAAACGCTATCTCATTTTATTTTCAATTATAACTTCAGCAACTTTCAGCAAACCAAAAGAAACGTAAAATGATGACAATAGTGAAAACTATGAAAGTGAACATTTTATTCATGATCTTATTTAACTATAACTTTTATAATTTCATTGACTCAAGAGAGAAAATTTCTTGGTCATCCTATACTCTAATGTTATAGCTTTTTTCACTCTAGGGACATATTATTTTGCATGATGAAATTCTGATTCCGTATCCGCGTTCCGATATCCATAAATGGATTAATATGAAAGCTGCATTCTGCAGTTTTGTCCTCGTTTGAATTTATTCCATGCAATTGAAGACATACGCTACAATCAAATTTTGTGCCTGTTGTACGAAAGCGGCACGAACGAAATTAACATGGCAAATTATATAATCGATTTATATTTCGTATAAATCATTGAAGATCAATAAATATTTATGAATATATCAAAAAATGTTCAAAGTGAAGAAAAAATATATATATATTAATTCAAGGAAATCAGTTTTGTACAAAATTAATCACGCATGAATTGTTACAAAAGAGATTTATAAAATATTCTTTCTATAAACAAAAATTTTCTGAATTTTCAAATCTTTGAATTTGATCACTACTTTCAATCACTATTTTAGCACTACATTATTCTAACTTCAACATTCGTACTTAATATTAAGTTTTGTTACTTAGAAATCTTTAACATATTCTCCAAATACTCATTGAAAAATAACTTTCTCATGAAGAGATGCCATTTTTTGTAATCGTAAAAGGATAATTGTAAAGAAAGATTTCACGAATGCAATGACTAGGAATACACAATGAAGAAATATTCCGTTTGTCCTGAAAATCCTCACTTTAACTAGCAGCAAATTCGAATTCGAATCTAACATTGAAAATGCAATGGAAAAAAGATAATTCAGGGAGAAGCAAGTAATAGGATTATATAAAAACGATGTCAATGGTTCAGATGATATTTATATTAATAATGTAATTACATATATTACATTATTATATAGGAACTATATATGGACATAATTATATATTACATATATAATAATTACATATATATATGTATATATAGAGACAAAGTAAAAATTTATACATTATAAAAATAAAGTAATGCATAATTTAAAATTGCCGCTGAGATGTTTGCCAATAATGAAATTTCATTAGATTCTGTCCATCTGTTTCCGTCCAATCATGACTGAAATATTTCATAATGTATAAGCAATATTAAGCATGTAGATAATTTTATTGCAATAAAAATTATATTTATAGAAGTTGTACCTGAATAAATTGCTTATTTGGATCTTGAACGCATCTTCCTCCTCTTGCGTTTCAACCTGCGCACTCTCTTCTTACGCCACTGCAAATTGAAGACATGTTTGTTCGTTACTTGTAGAGGTTAAGAGAAGTGATAAAATGTAGAAAAAAATTACGAAGTATAAATCTTATACAATAAGAACAAAATATATATATATTAATGCACTGGATTTAAGTCTTACATTTACGTTCTTACAACGACGAGATTATGTCCGGATATATATAATAACAGCGATAGCAAAGTGCCATGTGCTCGTACAGTATATTACAGTACACTTTAGTTTTTATATTACAGATATATAATAATATATATTCTGCATAAAAATAATAGTTCGTAATAATCGATTTTTACTTACTTTAGCCCTCATTTTGAATTTAGAAAAATTAGAATTTATGTGCTCTTTATTATGTGTTTCTTTGTCCTCGGAGACGAAAGCAGACTACTTGCAGCGAAGTTTCTCTGCGATAAATAGACCAGACTTTACTAATTCCATTACTTTGGTAAAGACTGTTGATAGTTATCAACTGTTGATAGTTAAATTTTCTAGGACGCTAGGAATACGTTCTAGGAATATGTTAATAATCTAAGATAGCACGGCAGTGGCAACGGAAATAACTAGGAATTTGTGCAATAATCAATTATTTTTATTGTGAATTAACATGTGAAATCAAATCTCACAAGTAATTTTAGTCTATTATTATAGTTGTAATATTATTTCTAATAATAATAAATATGTCGTTTTATTATTCTAATTATAAAATTATTCTAATAATAAAATATGTCGTTTTTGAATTTTAACTTAAACAGCTTTGCAAGCGGGATTTAAAATGATGAGTATTAATGATAAAAACTATAAAAACTAATATTTTGCTTATAAATTCATTTAATGATTACATTTCCATTTATTATTTTATTTAGAATTTCATTGATTAATAATAAAATCTGTTCGTTTGTTCTAATATCATAACTTAGTTCTAGTAGCCTTGCATTATGAAACACTGATTCCGTATCCGCGTTCCTGATTGACATGGCAAGTCCGCGTTCTGCTGTTTTCCCGCCGTTTAAAGCCCTCCCGCCGAAAATACGCTACAGCTGAGCATAAAGTGCACTTGTTGCGTGTAGAGCAACGTCAACGAAAGCGGTGTGGCAATTTATTCAGTCGGCTTCGTGTTTCTTGTTTATTGTTGGACGCAAATAAATATTTCATATTTATGAATGTATACTTAAAACACATAAAAAAAAGTTATATTAATGTTATATTAATTCAAAGAAGTCAGTTCTAAAATTTAGTTTGTAAACATGTTACAATGAGGAGAGAATTGTGAAGTATTCTACGAACAAAAATTTATTTAGTTTTTAGATCTTTGAGTTTTTGGCAATTATCATTTTATCAAACTGTGTTATGTGATATTTTCATTTCCAATATTAATTTTATTTGAAAATCTTCAACAAACTTTCGAATCATAATGCAAAGTACAATTTCCTTTCCTATACGGAAAAAATGCAATTTTTACAATCGTAAAGAGGATATTGTAAAAGAAGATTTCACGTATGCCACGGCGAGAGAAACGCAATGGAGATATGTTCCAGTTGTCAAGAAAATTGTCACTTTAACTAGCAGCGAATCTGAATCCGAATCTGACATTGAGAATGTGACAGAAAAACGTAAAAAGATAATTCATGAAAAAAAGACAAATAGTATATCTACGCCAAAGCGACACGGATTTAATGAATCAGATGGTAAGTATTTATATCAATGATATGATAACACATAATATATTATTATGTAGAAACATTATTATATATAAATTTATAAATGTTATAAATTATAAATTTTTATATTATAAATAGATATAAAATAAAAATGTATTACCATAAAAATAAAATTTAATTAGATATATGAGAAAAATGTAATTATAGATATGCATATATAATATAAAAATAAAAATAAATATATTTAATAAAAGTATAGCAATACAATATTAAGAAATTTTGATATTTATATACTATTTCCTAATTTTAGGAAAAGATCATTCTACTCCATCTAAACAGAGGAAAATTATGTTACAATCGCAATCTTCTCTAACACCATCTACACTTTTAAATAGATTAAATTTGTCTAATGATAAGGAAGAAAACTTAACTCCCAAACGATTATTTGAGTTACATTCTTCTGAATCAGAAGAGAATTTAGCCAAGCCATTATTTGTATCTAATAAATATCAAGATGCACGTAAAGCATTACACAGTTCGGTAACAGAAGATTTACCTGGCAGAGAAGAAGAATTAGCTAAGCTGCATGAGTTTCTTAATAATCATGTAGAAAAGGAAACGTCAGCATCTTTGTATATCTCAGGTCCACCAGGTACTGGGAAAACTGCCAGTCTGTTTAAGATTATGCAGCAATATGCACAATCCAAATTTAAAACAGTCTACATCAACTGTACCACTATGAAATCGGCAGCCGCTATCTATGGGAAAATAATCCAAGAATTATCAATAACTAACGCAACAAAATCAGGAAAGAATAGCAAAGCCATTATAGAAAAGTATTTAAGGACAAACCATAAAATATTGATGCTGGTACTTGATGAGATAGATCAATTAGAAAGCAGAAAGCAGTCTGTGTTATATTCTATATTTGAATGGCCATCTATACCAGATTCTAAGCTGATTCTTGTTGGAATTGCCAATGCTTTGGACTTGACAGATAGAATATTGCCCAGATTGCAAGCCAGATGCGAATTGAAACCAATATTGATGCATTTTGCACCTTATACCAAACAACAGATATCCAATATAATATTGGCAAGGCTGAATCAGGCAAATGCAACTAATGTGTTCATTCCATCTGCGATACAATTGCTGGCAGGCAAAGTAGCTGCGATTTCTGGAGATATTAGAAGAGCCTTAGATATTAGTAGAAGAGTAATAGAATTAGCTGAATCAGATCAATTGGCACAAGTACTTCGTCCAACAAATGATAATGGTAACTGATTTATTGTATATTATATATAAAATAATAAATAAAAATTATAAATTAATGTAATAATAATTAAATATATATTAAATATATATTGTTGCTTTTTTTATTTAGATACAAATACAGAGTCCCTGCGGAAGGAGGCAGAAGCTTATAATATAATAGAGAAACCAGTTGATTTAAAAGAAGTAGTTACAGTCCTAAATGGAGTGTATGGAGGTACACAGAATCTCGATAAGGAACAAGATACGTTCCCCCTTCAGCAGAAGTTATTACTTTGTTCTCTTTTACTTATTCTAAATAAAGCGAAAAATAAGCATGTTACTGTTGGAAGAGTAAGTTTACTAAAAATTTATCAAATATGTAGAAATTAATTATAATTAAATATTTATAATTAATATTCTATGATTATATGTGATTAAGTTAAATTAAATTCGTTTATAAATATTGAATATAATTATAACTGGATATGTTACAATTATAAAGCATATATAATAGTTATAAATCATACAATCTTTTGATTTGTTTTTAGTTATATGAAGTATATAGAAAGGTTTGCAAGAAACGCAACATACACATTATGGACTTCTCCGAAATCGTGAGTTTGTGTTCACTGATAGAAACACGAGGTATACTGCGAATTGTGGGCAAAAAAGAAGCTCGTTTATTCAAAGTAAATTTACAATGGGATCAACAGGAATTAGACGCGGTCTTGCAAGACAAAGAAATGATGGCTGATATTATCAATGATATAAGTTGTTTATGAAATAATTAGAAAAATTTAATTTTATTAACTATTTTGTTATATCTAATTTATTTTATAGCTCTTATTATATTTTAAATATAAATTGAATGTAATATTGATTGCTGCAATCAATTATTGCAAAGACACCACTCTAAAGTTTGATTTTTTTATACCTGCTTTTGATAATTAAATTTTAATGTTAACACGGATTTATTTTAGATATTATTATATTATATACAACTGATTTATATATTTATATGACATATGTAAGTGTATATTTTATTTATGGTATATTAAAATTGCAGTTACAAAATATATTCAACAGTACGAAACATAAGATATATTTTACAATGATCATAAATAAAATATTTTAATAATAAAACTTATAAAATGTATGTATAGATATATAAATTACTCTAATTTGCTATTAAACAATAACAAATATTAAAAATATACCAGAAAGAAATAAAAATAGTATATTTCATTATTAAATAACATTATCTTATTGTTAATACAAAAATAATAATATTACACATATTTTTACAATTGCAAATAGTAGACTTCTATTAATATATCTGTATCGTATCTGTATCTAGATTTATACAATCTTTAGCGAGCTACCATGTTCCATTAATAATTTTGGAAGAGTCGCCAGATGATAATGTCAGTATATCTATATATCTGTATATTCATTCTTGCTAAGGGGAGTGCTAAGTATCACTTTCTATGGGATTTTATAGCAATAGCCGTTTTATAAGTAATGGAGAGCTAATTTACTGCCTACACTCGCAATCTGGAGGATCAGTGTGCTTTTAGTCTGATTCTTCATCTTTGACGTGATAAGGAAGGTTCTATCAGTAGCTATGTTACCGCCAGTATAGCCCTCAGGATCTTAAGAACTCACAAGCCCTTCCATCCGGTAGATACTTTCGGCAAAGTCGAAGCATTTCGGAGGATATCTGCATTATAAATTTTAAAATAATTACAAAGACCATACATGATAACTTTAAAGGATAACAATAGATAGATTACCAACATGCAGTTTTTTTATATAAGAAGATCGTAATTGTAAAATAGTTTGCTAAGAATTTCTTGTTTAAAAAATGAAATAATAAAATAATAATAATAATAATAAATAAAAGTCAATAATAGGTCAGATTTTATTTTTTTTCATTAAAGATTAATAAGGAACAAAATATTTTTATTTTTAAGTAAATTTTTAAGTATTTTAGTAAATAATCGATTTAACAATAAAAATCTTTTAATTACGAGTAATATTCTCTAATAAAGAATTATATTAAATTTTTATTCTATTTTTATAACTAGTATAACTACGATGTTAGCCATTTGAGGATCTTTGCATTTATATATAATTCAATAACAATTTAAAAGAGAAAAATAATATAACATTTTAATCAGATTTGCTGTCTTTTCCTTTCTATTTGTTTTTATCCTTTTAATCAAAAGATATCGCGAATATTTTATTACTCATACAAATAAATTAGGTTAGAATTTCAGTGTACGTCATCGAAAACAATTCTCTAAATTGCTTCTTCTTATTCGCAAATTATCTCAAAGGAAACATAAAATAACATCAAATAGACTGCAAGAAATCGGCATTATATATTGAATGGATATATATTTAATATCATTATATGAAAAGAATTACGTTTAAAACTTTCATTTATAGTCGTATCATTTACATTATACAACTAGCAATATTATACAGTGGTAATAAAGATTTACTTATATAATGATTATAATTAACAATATTGTATGATTCTTTCCAAGCATTTGAAAGATGTTATATTTTGGGACATCGATTCCCAAAACGCTTTTTAATGCATTTTTAGGTTTAGTATTTACATTGTTCTTCTGTGAATATCTCATATATTATATAGTACTTATACAGGTGAGTTTCTCTATAATGTTTTTATGTTACTTAAAAGTTGAAATTATGTGAAAATATTGATCTATCATTGACAAATTTAAAAATTAAAATTTGATTTTTAGTGTGGTTGGCCTATGTTGGAATTTCGAAAGGAAGATGCTAATGTATATATGGAAACAACAGATGCTTCTGTTAAAGCTGTGTTTATTGCAGATACTCATTTGTTAGGCTCTAAAGAGGGCCATTGGTTTGATAAATTAAGAAGGTTTGTATTTTGTTAAATTCTATTTTTATAATATAATTTTTAAAAATATTTGATAAGATATATACAAAATACTCATATTCTATGTATAATTTATCTTATATACAAATCCTGATGTTATATGATATTCATTCAAAAAAGATTATATTCTACTTTAGAGAATGGCAAATGTACAGAGCATTTCAAACTATAATGACATTGCATAAACCAGATGTAGTCTTCATATTAGGTATGTAACATTTATTATAAATGGAAAATATTTTAAGAAAGCGTCTATCATTTCACATATTCAGGTGATGTTTTCGATGAGGGACAATGGTGCAGTGCTACAGAATTCGAATATTATATAAAAAGATTTCATTCCCTTTTTTATGTACCAAAGAATATTCGTCTCTATGTTGTTGCTGGAAATCACGATATGGGATTTCATTATGGTATGCTGAAGAATATATTGTCAGGAATTCATCTCGATAAATAAGGAATAAATCCTGTCTTTAATAATGTCGCATTCAATAATTGGATCAAACAAAAAATATTTAATCATATATCAATTATATTTTTTAAATTGTTCGTTATTAATTCTTATTAATTATTGCAATTTACTTTTAGCAATTACACCATATCATAATCAACGCTTCATTAATGGTTTGAAAAGTCCGAACGTACGGCGAATAAGCATAAGGGATAATCATTTTGTGCTAATTAACAGTATGGGATTGGAAGGTGATGGTTGTTTTTTATGCCGGCCAACAGAGATTGCGGTGAATAAAATAGCTAGTGAGCTATCATTTGTATTTTCGTAGTAATATTTCAAAAGACTGTTCAACTTGTTGAATTATTTATATATATATGTTGTATATGTTACAGAGGATCTAAAATGTGCAAGGAAAGTGAGCAATGATTGTCGCAACTTAAGCACAATTTCCAGATATAGTAGACCTATATTGTTGCAAGTTAGTTGTTTACAATTTGTTTTCTTCAAAGCAAACATTACATATTATAATTTATAAATAGCTATTTGTATTTATAGCATTATTTGCATTTGAAAAGCATTCTTTTCATTAAGAAATTAAAAATTGATTTTTGAGTTAGAAAATATGACATTTTTCACGATGAATATCGTTTTTTTTTTCCAGCATTATCCGATGTATCGGGAATCTGATGAAATCTGCAACGAATTGGATCAAGCTCCTAATGAAATAAAAGCTATCAAGTTCCGGGAACGATGGGAGTGTCTGTCGAAAGAAGCATCGGAACAAGTATATTTGTTAATTGCATCGGTTGCACTCGCTACATATATTTATTTGATATTAATGTAAAGATCATTCCGTAGCTTTTAGACATCTTAAATCCGCGATTGATACTTGCCGGTCATACCCATCACGGTTGTAGGAGGATGCATCGCGAAGATGTACTGGAATTCACAATCCCGTCTTTCAGTTGGCGTAATAAAGTCAATCCTTCTCTTTTGATGGTAAGTTTTCACTATTAATTTGTTAATTGATTGACGATTTATATTAGAAAAGCAGAATTAATATTATTGAATTAATAAGATATGCAAGATCCATTAGCTTTTCAAAACATTGAAAAAGAATGCTCCCCTGAAGCAAATTGTATTAATGATTTTGAAATATTGTTAGTAGTAGAGAGATTGAAATCTTTTATATTACCACTATCTACTACATGTTTTTGATAGATCGTTAATTTTTTTTATTGGCAAGATTCTATATATAATACATACATCATATGTATGTATATTGAAAAATGCTGTTTTTTTTATTTTAGGGTACTTTCACTTCCAACAATTATTCCATTTCGAAATGTTATATGCCCGTAGAATCTACTATAGTCATAATCTATACTGTTAATCTCATTTGTGTATTGATATATTTGATTGTGAAATTCAGGCCGAGACGACAGAATATATATTCAGGTTTGAAGATGCCTTAGCATCTTTGTTAGCATGAAAAATCCAATTTTTAAACGTTTAAATAAGCTTACAATAAGTCTATATACAATGCGATTTATAATATGGAGGCAATATATGATATTCGAATTCTCAAGAAACATTTCTATGTTATACACTCTTTGTTATTTACATTAGTGACAAGTATAAAATATTTGATGAGATATATATAATGATATATATAGTGATAATTTTCGTTTTAATATATAAAATTCTACCATAAGGAACATAAAGCATAAAACATATTTATCAAATTTTTATACATATATAATATACATATAAATATCGATGCAATAAATGTTCGTAATAAAAAAATCGGTTATGTTAAATAAACGCAATTAAATGCTTGGAAAAATTTCCGATAAGCATCTAAAAATTAAGGAATGAGAATTAATTTCCTCTGAATGTAAAGATAAATATACATAAATATTGCATAGGTAAATATTGCATCATTTTTACATTATACACTGCGCTCATTATTATTATAACAATAGTTTGAAATGATTGCAAAACTTCTTGTTACATTCTTATAATAAACGAAACAAATGATAATTTTAAATTGGCTCATCATAATACTTTCGCACTTTGACTGTTTACTAATATCACATTATTGAATATTTTTACAGTTTCTGTCATGTTTCAATATCAAGAAATATTGATATAACCAACATTCTGTTCATAAATTTTTTTCTGATTTTCTTTCTGTCTCGTATATATGTGTATTATAAGTACTCACAAAGAAAACTGCACGCAATTAAGAGTTAAATAAAATTAGTCTATTATATAGAGAAGCTACACATTCGCGCATTTCGCAATTATTATTTTTATTTACGTAAATAAATTTCACATTTATTTATGTAACGATTACAGAAATACTAAAGATAGAAGTTATTTTGCTCTTATTCGAAATAACACTAAAAGGACTATTATCGACAATTTATCTTAAAGTAAAATGAGTGAAAAAAATTACATAGAAAGAAAATTCGTTTTCTTAAAGATATATCAAGTTTTTCATGTATGTCTTTTTCATTATCCCTTGATTTTCGTATACACAATAATTTTTTAATAAAGCACCTCTCAGCAAACATGGAACTTCTATCGTAATACGACAGATACAATAATAAACCTTGCCTATTATTGGCAAATCGAATTATTCATCAATTATAAAATCCCGTGGAAAACGACGCAATTTCAAAATTCCATGGAAGATGGAGATGCATTTATATCGTTTATTGTTTCTATATGATATGAAAACTCAAACTTTCTCCCTCTCTCTCTCTCTCTCGCTCGCTCGCTCACTCGTTCTTTCACTCTCTTTTACTTTCTTCCTGTTAAATTAAAAATCTGAATTTACTCGCTCATACATTATTCTATTAATAATAATTTCGACTAGTCTATTTTGACGGCCGCATATATCTTTCTGATGAAAGCATATGCGGCGAAGAAACCGATTGTACCGGTCAGTAACCAGAATGTGAGGACCATCAATGCAGTATAACTGAAGTACATGAGAGTTGGTACTAACTCCGTGATCTCGAGTTTCGTGACGAAATAAAAGATAGAATATGCCAGCACGTAAACCGCCGAACCGCCGCTTACAATGAAACTACGCCACCACCATCTGTAATCCTAAATGAAATATTAAAAGATTTACGATTATTAAAAAAAAAGGAAGTGGCATCAATAAATCAATGTTTCGTAAATTAATGAATGATCATTTCAATAATAAATCTTCTTATTGTACTTACTTCACCACATAATTGAAAGTAGATCATGACTATAGATATCTGTGAGCACGAGATTACGAGAATACAAAAGACGAGAAATAGAAATCCAAAGAGATAATAGAATTGGTTTTCCCAGAGTGCAGTCAGGATGAAAAAAAGCTCTATGAACACTGCACCGAATGGTAAGATTCCAGCCATTAGTGTACTACAAGCAAGATTTTCTTGTTAATAATAAAATAAAAGAGATAATTATTTCTAGTATTTAATAATAATAAAAGAAATTATTTGTTGATACTTAATACGTACAAATAAATATTTATTAAATATATGCATTGTATAGATAATTTTATTAATAGGAACCTAAAACCGAGTTTTTTAAAACTTACCATAATACAGGATTCATGTACCATAATTGATCAGGAACTTGTCTTGGGATTTGATTTGTTCTAACTGGATGTGTAAAAGGTTGCTTGCGATAACCGAAGAAGTAACCAAGATACACGAGTGGCAGCGAGATACCAAACCACAGGCATAACAAAGCTACCATAGTGGTAAAGGGAACCGCACCCGAACTGTGTTTTCCCCATATGAAGAAATTCAGGAAAAAACATGTTGTGAAGACTATGCCGGGATAGAACATGGCAGTCTGCAATAATGAACATTATCAGTATTATCAGATTTGTATTGCATTAATAATTATTATTACACAAAATACTTTAGTAATAATTTTATATAATATAGAAAATTATATATAAACATTCTATTATTGATGTATTATTGATATATTATATAAATATATTATACGTATCTGAATAATTATAATTTCTTATAAATTGTTACCAATAAAGCGGCTCTTCTCCATTCTCGACCTCGCATCGTTTTGTACAGACGCGCTGAGAAATATCCGGCGATTAAACCGGCGAACACGTACAAAAATATTGCACAAGTGCCCAAAGCTCCTCGACTCGCTGGCGATAACATCCCTAGCATCGCGAAGACTGCGAAAACAGGCAAGATTTAAAAATCTGTTGACTGATCTTATTATGTTGCTATGAATCCAATATTTCCTTACATATCGTAATTAAAGCCATGAAAAAGATTTGGATGCCGCTACCAATCACAGCGGCGAACAAACGTGAATTATTCGGCGGTCGAAATACATCTCCATGAACTAGTTTCCAGCCAGTTTCTTCGATGGTTTCCTCCAAGCCTGCTAAACTATCACTCTCACCAGCATTGTAACGAGCTATGTCCCTTCGAAGTGTTCTTACCATGATCATCGTCAGAATTCCTGCAATTAATGAGCAATTTAAGAATTTATGATTGATAAAAACATTCTGCGAAATATGAAATATTATTATATTGTTTTTTGAAAATTAATGTACAATAATCATAGATTTCATGAATTTGTATCACTAAACTTATTTAATTTATTTATTGCTCATATTTAATACAATATGTTATCAAAAAAATTTATATATTAAATTTATAATTTTTGAAGAAATTATGCTTAAAAAAAATTAAGTAACAAATCATTACAAATAGTAATTTTTCAAATACAAAATTTAAACTTTTACAAAATTAAAATAAATAATTAATAAATACTTACCAGATAAAAAGAAAACGACAATGAGAGAATTGATAATTGAAAACCAATGAATCTCAACATCACTCATGCCCAGATACACATCCCATCTGCTGGCCCAACTTACATCTGATTGTTTCCATTCTACTGAATACAGAAAAAGTAGACTTGTGCCTTTCGGACTAACGAATTGTGGACTTGCTTCATTTGGTAAAATACAAGTATTCCCATTAAACTTCAATTGAGATGTATCAATAGATCGAGCTTCCACTTCAAAACCAACTACTCTAAATTCATTTCTACAAATAAAGCAAGATTATAACTTTTCTTTCCGATTATCTTTGCAATTTTTGTTCAATTAAATTTTAATTCTTTAATTTTTCGACATAGTTTTAACTTTTATTTTTTATTTTTATAACAAATATATTGCATGTTCTTTTTTATAAGACTAAATTATAAAAAAAAGAAAAAAAGGGAAGGATACCAACTCGCCATGTTTATGACAGCTTAACTTCAGCTTCAAATAATTATTAATATATACTTGATCATTCATTATTCCACCTAGACGATATCCTTGATAAACGACCACATTATTTGTTTCTTTATGTTTTTTTTTAGTAGCTGCCGGCAAATTGTCTATCAATCTAAAAATTGATTTAGATAAATGTAGAAATACAAAATGACACATTTCCTTATAATATATTATAATAAAACATCCTAACAAATGCACGGAGTATTCATGTTGAATTCTTTCAATAACACGTTGGGAGCTTTCCTCATTCCAAGTCATTGGTTTTGATGGTTCATGACAAAGTAGCCTGCAATTAACATCCTCTCCCATTACAACCTCATATGGAGTATTTACTATTCTGAAAATACAAATGAAAATAGGAATTAATAAAGTTGAACTTGTGATTAAAATTTTCTTAAAAACAAATATAAAAAAAAATGAATAATGAAATTAAAAATTTTCTAAATTATATATTTTTTTTATAAAAACTATTGTTAAATTACCTATCTCCGCGCAGTACCTCTCCAAGATTTTCAGATTTATAAATAAAAGTCCCATTTTTAGGTAAGCAAAATGGAAGAGAATAATATTCATATGGCAATTGTGTGTGAGTACTAGTCATTTTAACAGCTTTAACATCGATTTTTTGGCCTTTCCTAAACTCCACAGGAGCAACTCCGGGTACATAAAAGCCATTTGTTTCAATTAAGAGAGATATTACCACTAGTACTGCACTATTCCTTTGTAATCTTCCCTAAATAAAAAAACTTAATGTGTCAATCATAAAATATCAATAATAAAATATCAATTATTAAAAGTTAATATAAATATAATATCTAAATATAATAAAAAATATAATTAAAATCTTGATATATTTAATCTTTTTTAAAATTCATAAGAAAATTTCTTATATAGGAAAAATCAATCTTCTATCAATAATTTTTATATCTATTTTATATCTTAAATACCAAATAAATGTTCACCCAATAAATATGTTGATGCAAATTCTTTTACAAATAAATATAAATTTTACGATAAGTATATTTTATATCTTTTTTTATGGCTAAATATGTAGTAAGTTCATTCAGAGAGAGTAATGGTATAATTAGTTGTGTAAACAATGATATCAAAGGAATGAATCATAGACATACTAAAAGTATGCATGTGAAAATAACACAGTGAGCATTGTGATACAAACGGAAACAAAACGGAAGAGCGCGGCATTAATCATAGGAGATATTCATATATTTCGATGTAAAAATTTTGTTTGATAGCGGTCTGTCATCGCGATAGCGACTTCGGCGAATCGAGGATGAGAAAACTCATTACGAGGTTGTGTCACGTAACATGAAACATATAATTTTGATCGAAATCAGGTCGCTTAAGCGTATGAATGGGCGGACGAATGTAATGATTGTCCACCTACCATCATACGCGATTATTAATATTTTTGGTAAAGGCGCGCCACGCCGTCCCTCGCAGTCTCGCCTTCTTTCAATCTCACCACCACCTTGCTCACTCACCGATCACGTCAAAAAAAAGTAGTTATCACACATTGAAGTGATGTGAGATACATGCGCCGGCGCATTAATAATATCATTTGCCACAGAAATCTCTAAGCGCGCGAGATGTTTAAATGAACTGAGCGATAATACGGAAATTCACAAAATTCGTAAAAGAATTGATGGTATTTCCGAATATAATACATGTAAAAATATCAAGAAATTATTAAAGCTCTTCCATATGTACTATAATTTGACATTATTATATCGATTTATTTTATCATTGCATATTTGTGAATTTATTCGTAGACAACCAATTTCATTTTAAAGATGGCGCCGTTCTTGAGCTTCTCACCTAAGCGGAAATAATATTTTGTTGAGAAATAAAACACAACTTTTCTGTACGGCAGATGTATTCAATGACACTTTACAAAAGTGAAAAAATGATGTGGTATTCATTAGTGGTATTGAACATTCAGATAGTGATAGCTTAAAATATATAGTGATTTCTGCAACAGTTACTCCATTGATCAGACTTTTCCGAGCGAAAAAATATATCCCCCCGAAAAGGAAAATATCGTCCCACGTGGGGACTCGTTTAATTACAAGTTACGTTGTTTGGATATGCGTCTATTGGATTAATATTTCTTACGAAAGCATGGTGCAGGTGAGTGACAAGTCATTGAAATGTTATCGCAGCATTATTCGGCCGCGAGGCGCGAAATCGCTGCATTTTTCTGGCCAAGTCTCTATTGGGAATTTTTGATTGTTTTTTTTTCCGCTGTCATCCATTAGTAAATAGGAAAGATGGCAGCAGATTATTGCGCTTTTTTCCCGTACTTTCGCCCCGGCGGACATTTTTCCGTGGATACCCGACTACCGGCCGACTTTATTGCCGAAAATCGCACCGAAATTACCCGCCGAAGTCGTTTTCACGAACGAAATTTGCCGCGTTTTCCATTTTTTGAATGAAACAACGATATTACCAGGACGCAGACGATTCGCGACGGACTTTTCTACCTGGAACCGATACGCTCTGTGCAAGATTCGCGAGTCGTGCCTAAATGTTCCGCGAAAAATATTCCGCAGGTCTCGTGTTTCTGCTTAACCTATTTGTAAAAAAGTAAGATACAACATAAGTAAACCGGCGTATCGTATTACGGTGCCTTGTGATACTGAGCAATCATCCGGAAATTAAAGACGATGATTGTAAGAACGGAATTAATTATTTGCTTATTTTTATTTTGCCATGTAACGTTGTAATACAATGTGGTATTCCAATAATATTTATACTTGTAGGCTATCGACGAGATGGAGCAGAGGGATCTCCCACAGGCATTTCGTCTGCTGGGAGAGATGAATGCCAATGTCCTGCAAGTCAATCAGCTGGTGGACAATATGCTGGTTCGCGTGAAGAACGGCGAAATTTCAACGGATAAGGGTCTGAGTTTCTTAGAGATGAAGTATCATATGTTACTTTCTTATCTCATTAATCTAACTTATGTGGTACTGAGAAAATGTTCTGGCGAACGTATCGAGGGAGATCCATCGATCGATCGTCTGATCGAGATCAGAACTGTCCTAGAGAAAATCCGACCAATTGATCACAAACTAAAGTACCAAATAGATAAGCTTGTCAAGACTGCTGTGACTGGCGATATTAACAGCGATGATCCCAGCAACTTTAAGGCAAATCCTGATGCATTGGTCGCTAAGCTGGATAGTGAGGATTCTGATAATGAGGAAGAAGAAGAAACAGACGGCATTAAATCAGTGACACAGCAATCTAGGAAATCTAATGTTTACGTGCCACCAAAACTTGCTGCAGTACATTATGGTCAGTTCTTTATTCCCAATAAGATTTTCATGTATTGAATGCATTTATAGTAATATTAAAAATAATAATTTTTTTAGATTTTCATGATATATTTCAATTAATTAACCATTTTCTGTTTATTTAACATTTACTATAGAGTATAATTTTAAAATTTCAGACGGTGATGAAACAATGGCAGAGAAAATTCACAAAGCGGGTGAGAGAGCTCGCAGACGCGCTGTATCAAAGATGGTTTTGCGGGAATTGAAAGAGGAATATTTGGACGCACCTGTGGAGGATAGCGAGAGCATGGGTGTGAAACGCGCGATTCTGGTACGCGAGGACAAACAGAAGATCGAATATGAGGAGAATTATATGACGCGTTTGCCCGTTACCAAAGAGGAGAAGCACAGGCGTCGTCAATTGATGACTGAGGGTATTCTTGGTGATGAGATCACCACTTTTGCAGAGTCATCTTCTAAGTCCGCCAAAAAGAGAAAAGCTCAGAGAAAGGGAAAAGCTAAAAAGAGTAAGTAACTTTTTTTTGTAATATACATATACAAGCAGATTAATTTTTTGCAAAGATAATTGCTAAACTTGAAAAATCATTATCTTTTACAGGTTTCAAGAAAAAACGGCATCATTAAGAAGCAGCTTTGGGACTTTGGCGAAATCCGGAGTTTCTTACAGCATTAATGATTAAGGTAAAGAATGAAAAAAAATGGATTTACTCAATTTCTTCTTCGAAACAAAAACAGATGCCACTAATACTCGTTATTAAGTTAAGCTAAAATAATGTCATAACATCTAGTAATAAAAAAAAGGATAACGTGTATTGACGATGGAGTAAAAATAGCACGATGGTAATTTATTACTGTGTAAGACATACTAATGGTCGTGTAATTGATAATTCTAGTTAATAATGATTTTAATCTTTAACTGTTGTCCGAGAGATCAATTTTGATCTGTGGAGTTAGAAGGGATGAGATCCATCGGGGAATGGTAATACTATAAATGCAGTAAGAAACCAGAAATGTCAAGCATGATGGCACATACGAGCTTAATGGAAATTATGTGTCGCAATAGCGTATATTGTAATAACGTTGGATCGAATGGTGCGGATTAATGACTCCAAGATTGAAAATTGCGAATTACACGTAAAAGTTGAAGGCAGAACATTTTTCTGCTTTATTTTGAAATATTCTCCGGCTATGTACGAAACGAAAATGGGAAGCTGGAAGGAATGCGGGAGAAAAAGAAATCAATATAGCAGGAGAGACGATATTAAATTAATTGTTAATGGAAGCGTAAAAATCACAAGACATTCAGCAAAATGCAAAAGAGTCAAGAAATTTTAAATTAAAGAAGCGAAAAAAGCGAGATATTTGAGATTGCACACACTCGGCGCAACTTTTAGGAACAAAAGCAGAGAAAAAGAAGCAAAAACGATGTTTTATCGATATCGCATGTCTTAGGATTTTCTCGCTATCTTAGAGTAGTGAAGTAGTTAATAGTTTTACTATATTATATGTATGTTTCGTTTGTGTTTTTCCCCTGGTGAAACTGTTGAGGCTATTATGAACATTTTGGATGTGAGTCATGTTTTTACGTTAAGTCTCATTTCTCTTCTTTTTTCTTTTTTATTATTACAATGTGCTTGTACATTGTATATCTGTTGTCTTTGTGTTGAATTTAAGTCGTTAAACTTATATTGATGGTAATATAAGGATAACACGAGTGTGTCAAAATTCAAAATTGTCGTCATGTTCTCAGATTTGATTTCGATTGACTGTTTAATTTTTCAGATGAAGAAGGAGGGGAAGCTTGTCATATCATATAATACCCATATATAAGACTAACAACCAACAAACGAACGAACCAAACGAACGAACGAACCGAACGAACCGAATGAACAAAGACTTAAGCGAATATCACTTCTGCAAATTGATAAATATTTGTACAATCAAACTGCGCATGGGAGGGATGAAATCATTGTTGCTGATCCCTCTTAAATAGGTTGCATTCTTTTAATGTTGTTAAATGTGGATCCTTGCTTCGTGGCAGGACCCGAGTGAAATGTTCCTTTTCGAAGTAATCGAGAGGGAGAGAAAGGAGTGGACGAAGATAATACGTTGTTCTATGCAAATTCATGCAAAGGATACGTATGTATTTAGATGTATACATTGCTCATTCTATGCAGAAGTGATCCCGCAAGAGATTCTTGCTAAAGATAAACTCGAGTTAATTCGCTGCGTATGCTGGCCAAGGGCTCAACCATCTATAGATATTATATTTTTTACAGAAGTGTTCATAGATTGAGCCGGCTTGGCGTGGCGTCGATGATGTGTCACGCGCCTTCCCCTCCTTCTGATGATCTGCGCGACGATTAATTAAAAGAAGAGAAAAAAAAGAAAAAATGTGATAATGATTATTCATGAAGTAATAGTTAAAGAAAAACTTAACAAAATAGCACAATCGCTGGGCATTATTTACAAAGTGCTAGCAAGCCTAATGTCAGCAGCCTTGTCGTATTTGGTATTGATGAAAATGAAGTTGAAAACGCCGAATTGCGGACGGATTTGTCGCGGACGGGTTTTATTAAAACATTTTTCGTACAACATGCGGCACGACTGATACTCGCGTGCGAGCGAGTGGAATCGAGACGTGATAGTCTCGATAGAAATTTGTCCGACGTTCGGCTTCCTCATACTCCATTGCATAAACGATAATTTCGTGAAACACGCCTATGACCGGCGCGAACCGCGAGCCTGAAAGTTTATCCGTTAAATGTTTTTATAGCTTTGCGAGGATTTTCATTGCTGCCCTATGCGCATCAATTGACGATCCATTGCATGGTCTATTTGCAATAGATAAAGTATAGTATTACTTTTCGGTGGCCTGTACATTTTGTATTTATGATATATATACGCGATCCAATATAAATATATATATATATATATATATATATATATATATGTATATATATATATGCGATCTAACATACGTATACATTTTTACGTATAGTTTTTTTTACATATTTACAGTTTATAGTTGCGCGCGCGTTTTGGGCTCGTGATCGCAGTGCGATAGGCGTGAAGGAGTATTCATACGATACACACATATCCACACATGCAACATATAGCAGCAAGATAATAGGATTACATTGACTACACTACCTCAAATCAATAGAAATATGGATTTACAGTAATAGGAATTTCGCGGCGGTCACGCTCGTTCTGTTGTTATATTATAACTGTTGTAACTTTGCTCTACTCTGTAGAATCTCTATTTTGATTTATACTGTGTCCTGTCAACTAATGGTTTTTCTTTAGCATTTTTATACGAGCTTCATTGAGAGCCGACATGCAGAATCTTATTCACCTTACATATAAATTCTATCTATCTATTTGCCTATCTAATCCTGGGAAATTGCTGAAATTTTGTAATGAAGCGCCGCACAGATAAGGGTCCAGAGTCTAAAAAGATTATTGTTTTCTTACAGAAAGGATTTTCTTACAGAAGGCGTGGAAGTAGTGATACTACAAGTGATACTTGACATTTTTACTCGCTTCAAATTGGTTTTAAGTTTAATATCAATGACAGCACGAATTTGTTGAAATTTCTTCGAAAAACAGTACATTATAATTATTATTTCTTATGCAGTTAAAGATTTGATTGGATCTCTATCTGTATTTCCCATGATTGAAAGAAAAGGACCTACGAATGTACAAATATATTAGGGAAATGTCACGGAAGCGCGGCCGCTGCGGATTTTTAAAGAAAAGAGTAGTCCTTCAAATCCAACAACGCTGCCGAATGCTGAACTGAAAAAAAAAAGAATGAGATATCAAGAAGTATCTTTGCAGCAGAGATGATGATAGGGATGATTTATTGACTACATTCATAGTCTTTGAAAATGTATGATGTTTTATTTATATATTGGTGAAATTTGTCTGTAATTTTATGTACACTATGCAAATATGACAATTCTCAACGTATGAGCGAGAGAATGTGTGGAAAGAAAAGAGCGTGGGAATATGAAGATGTGAGAGAAAGAGTGGAAGAGAGGGAGAAAATGAGAGTGCGTATGAGTTTACCTTGTACATTTACAAATTGTGGTTACTACGAATGAATTATTACTATTATTATTATTATTATTATCACGAATTATACTATGATTATTATTATTATTATCATGTAGAATGCTTCTTACTGACTGAATAAAATGTTTTCAATGTCATAAAATGCTATTAGCATTCCTATTCGATTATCGTTATTTATATACGAATTCTATAAAATTATGTAGAAAAATGTTATTTCTTTAAAAGTCTTTTTAAATTTTTGAAGTATTATTTAAAGGAATGAAAACAGAATATTGAATTTTTTCTTTTTATTTCATTTTCCTTTCATTTTAATTTCTTAATGTGAAGAAAAATGGATGACAAAATTCCATCTTGTGTCATATAAAGTTAGTATAGTATAATCAGGGCGTGTGCATTACATCATGATATATGAATAAGTAGATACGATGCGTTGCACCGCGACATGTTCCAATGTGCCTAACTTCATTCAATTCATATGAACATATGTTCGCTCTTATTTTATTCTTGTAGTTTATGACTATTTGCCACGCTTTCCTAATTGTTTGCAATTGTTCATGCTCTTTACAACAGCAAAGTCATCACTACTTAATTTAGCTGATTTTTTATTTATATCAGAAAATGATTAGCGAGAACTTTATATGCAATACGAAGTAAC
Source organism: Eciton burchellii (assembly GCA_020341155.1). Classification (NCBI taxonomy): domain Eukaryota; kingdom Metazoa; phylum Arthropoda; class Insecta; order Hymenoptera; family Formicidae; genus Eciton; species Eciton burchellii. The sequence goes on from JAHMML010000082.1 coordinate 395,370, forward strand.
GGTTAAGTCATAAGCTCGTACGTTGCCTTCGTGATACATAACGGTTTTTCTGTTTTTATCAAGACAGTTTTATTGTCATGTTATATTACCAAGTAATACGTTTAGCGATCGAGATTTTATGATTCATGTTATTTTCAAAATTTATATCTACCTCGAGTAATTATGCGTCGACGTGCCCTTTGTTCCTTCAATCGATGTCATAAGGTAAAATTATCCTTTATTAATTTTGCTTTAATGCTATTTTAATTTTGCTTTAGAACTTGCTCATTGAATTCATTGATCTTACTGATTACTGTTTGCTTTTAAGAGTACATCGTTGTTGGGAAACGATTCATTAATATACAACAGTGGATGTTAGATAGTTCAATATAAACATGGATCAGATCATCAATATAGATGAAGTCGAGACTGGGATGCGCTCCCCTAAGAGTTCGACAATACCGTTTAACTGTATCAGTTCGAATTCGATATGCTATGTCACGATAACAATAGCTACCCTTGCCTTCCTTGGAGCCATAGTCTTCGTCTGCAGGGATTACATCAAGATATTACTGTACTGGATCGAACATCAAAATGCTTGGATTATCGCTGTGATCTTCATCGGTTTGTTCACAGTGGTCTCGTTCCCAATTGTGATCGGTTATTTATTTCTCATTGTTGCCAGTGGCTATCTATTTGGCGTGGTGCGCGGCATGGCAATTGTCATACTGTCTGCTAATCTTGGCATAGCAATAGCACACATCACTCTTGGATTATTATCCATTAGGCTGCCGATTGGTGCTCTTCTGCAAAGTGATACAGCAAGGGCAATTTTACGTGTCATTTCTGGTCCACAAGCCTTCAAAATAGTGTTGTTTGCGCGACTTACACCGATCCCATTTGGTCTGCAAAATACTATTTTTGCAGTATGTATTTATGCAGAATATTCTGTAAATCATAATTTTGATTTTTTATTAATATATAATTAAATGTTTTTTTATAATATGTTTTTTAAATAATATGAATAATATAAAAGGTATTTCCTATATTTTGCAAAAAATTGACAGATAATTCAAATTTAAACTTCATATTATTTCAGTTGAATACAATTAAAAATCAAAATAAATAATAATCTTAAGAAGAAATTATTGTAAATCAAATTAAAATTAAGATTGCAGATTATAAAATATTTTATATAATACAGTCTATATGTAAGATCAATATTATATATATTATATGTCTTTACATGTATGTTATTAGGTCAGTAATATAGGTGGATTTCATTACCATGTAGCTAGTGCAATAGGTTTACTACCCGCTCAATTGGTGAATGTTTATCTGGGTAGCAGTTTGAGATCGATGCAGGATGTACTGGAAGATAGATCTACAGCAGCTACAGGCTATGTTGTCTTTTGCTTTCAGGTGCTTATATACATTCTAGTTAGCCTCAGCAAATAAATTAAGAAACAAAATGATTATTCTTTTTGCTGTTACAGATATTAGTAGGAGTTTCGCTTATGGTTTATATTGTACAGAAAGCACGAAAGGAACTTCAATTGACGTTGTTTGAAGCTGATCTAGCGTCTATGGCCAATTCACCTCACTATATTCTTGATGGTCTACCAGATTCCAAAATAATTTTAACAAATCTGATCACATAATATTTTTATAACGACTTTATATATATATATATATATATATATAAAAACCAGATCAGATAATTATAATTTTATAAGAGATTGTTTTTAATATTGTTGATATTTTTCTTCTTACTTGATATTCTCGTTTCTTATTATATACTTCCAGAGATGTATTTGATTAACTCATATATAATGGTGATTCTTTTGAAAATTTAGATTTTTGAAAGTGATATATGAAAATATTTCTTATTGTAGATAATCTATAAGTCTTACCAAAGTTAATTTAAGTTTAATGATGAATAAGATACGTGATATTCATGGAATATGTGTATGTTTTTTATAAAAATGAACAAAAGCAAGGTGGACAACAGAATATAAATCCGGTGTATAAAACTTCCTTGCAATAGAATATACTATAATTTATATATTGCTCATATATATACATTTAATGTTAATAATAGAGACTGAAACTTTACATTTATACCTTTAACATGTTATCGATGATTATTAGTCTTCTCATTTTTCTTCGTGTCCAGAATCTATTGTTAATGTAGTATTAACATTTGTGCATTTGTCTGTTTTCTTATCTGATTTTTCTTCCATACTCACAAACACACACATTTACATTATATTTAATTAGAATTTTATATATATATATAATATATAAAATGTGATATATATATATATATATAAAATATAATTATACATAATTGTATATTGTGAAAGAAAGATGTATATATACTAATAACAGAATTATCTCTGTATAATCTTATGAAGAGAATGCATTTTCGGTGATAGTAAAAGAAAAAAAAATAATAAATTTGACATTCTTTAATTCTATGTATAAATAAATTTCAACAGGTCGTTTCTCTCATATATTTTATAAACATTTATTATCTGACTAGAACTTCGGATATCAACGTTTCCACTTCGTTCGTGCTTCAAAGCTCGAATATTCAAATATTAATAATCTATATGTATATGCGCGATACTCAACTTCTAGCTTTAAGTCGTCGTCTAAAGTGTATATATATATATATATATCAGAGGAATGACATCTTGTTTTTCCTCAACCGGAAGCACAATTTATATACTTTCGATTTCTATACTTCACACATTTGCCTTATATACTTTCTGTGTTTTTCTTTTTACAATTTCGTTATCTAACTTAGCTTGTAGCTGGAATCACATTATAAAAATCTTCAAATATTCCTTACATGGTATAATTACATATATATATATACAAAGATAATGCGCGTATGTGTATAACTTTTAGTTTTGTTTTTTCTTGCTTTATAATATATATATGTATATGTATATGTATAGCTATATATTATTCACACTTTTCTTATGACACTTATAACACTTTAAGTTCGCGCCAAGCTGTTTACAATATACATTGCTATGTACAATATATCTCGGTCAAACAACAAACAACAAAATAAGTGCACTATATGAATTATGGTGTAAAAGAAATAACATCTCTTTCTCGCATGGATATTTACACGCTAATGAGAACTTAGAAATTTTGATATTTGTACGCGAATATCTTTCCATTGCAAACATGTAATGAATGAATGATTAATAATTGATTAATAATGAATCAATTTTTGAGAGACTAGAAGTCCAGGACAGTCATAAGTAATTCAACTATAACGTTAAACTGTGTCAATATTTGCAGATTCCATATCTCATTATTAGAAGGCATTTTCGGTGAATAAATATATTCTTAAATTATAAACGAAACGAAGATATCAAAGGAAAAATATTTTATAAGAGAAACAAAAATCGATAATTCTCTCTAATTCGACTATTTGAAATAGCTCTATTGCCATTGTTCATATCTTGAACAGAAGAAGTTTCTAAGATTAGAAAAAGAAATAATTACTCGTCATGTACACTTTAAAAAATAAGAGGAAAATAAATATTATGGTTAATATATATAAAAATATTCTTAATTAATTATAATTATTATTAAAATGAAAACTAATTTTTTCTTATTGAATGAATGTTTGATATTTTGTATGATCAAATTAATTATAATAAAATTCATAATCATAATTAATTTAAAAAATATATATGTATATTGACCATAATATTTGCTATATTTTAGTTATTTTTGTTGAATTTAAAATTTAACATCATATTTAATTAATTTTAACAAATGATTTCATGGCTTTTATCAAGTGGTCAAATTAGATGAAGTAATTTGCGAAATATGATGCAGATATTAAACTACGTTTTAGTAGAGCTTTCTTAGTGCACTATCACCTAACTATATCCATTTTTCAATTTGTTCGACGAATATATTATTATAGCAAACAATAATAACAACAATATTATAGTTGGATTGGACTAAAGCACATAAATTAGAATAGGGAAGATTTTATATACATAAAATTTCTTTTATATATATAAAATCTCTCTTTTTCTCTCTCTTTATCTCTCTATATATATAAAAGATTCAAACTAATTTACTTATGTATCAACTAACCAATCGATTCAATTAGAAAGCTATCGATATCACAAAGTTCATGGAGTTTGATCTCAAGAATTATACATAATTATACATAATATGTTACGCTTTAAAAAAGAAGTGATTTAAATATAGACAGTTCGCGAGGAAAAAAAGAATGCTAACAAGTAAAAATACTATAACGAAACGAAGAGAACTTTCAATGGAACATGAAATACATTGCACGTTTTCCTCAATTGACACATAACATATTGGAAATAAAAAAACGTTAATCGCATTATTGGTGAAGCTCGTTATCAGTCTATCAAAAGTGAGACTTAGTCTGTATTGTAACGAGAACTCTTGTCATCGAATGGCAAGAAAAAAATAGAGCAAAAATAATTCATGTCTGAAAACATTCCGTCATTAAGATCTTACGATCTATCAATGCGTTATTATAACGGCAGGAGATCGATCAGGTTTGCACGCGGTTGCGTCAATGATTCTGGGAAAAATTCTGCGAGTTTATTATAAAGTTCAGTTCGCAAATTGTGCACGTCGCGTGTGTTTGTGCAATGTTGCGTTGCAGCGTCGACATTAAAGTCATTTAGAATCGCGTTCGAATGAGAGGCATCCATCGAGTTGTCATGTTCTCGGAATAAAATCGATGTCAGCAATTGGAACTATAAAGATATAATCAGAGATTGATAATGCAATATTATGTACAGCATAAAAACAACAAATATAAATAAATAAACCAGTATGCATTGATACCTCCTTTGTTTGTTGCACATCATTATGATCGATGATTTCGAAAACTCTTGTCTGTAGATATTCGAGAGCTTCTATGCTATTGTTCAACGCAAGTTCCTTGAATTTATGCGTTCTAATAATTAGTTTGCATCTCTTCAAGATCTGTTCGGGCATAGGTCGACGCAATTCTAATTGCCAGAAGTCATCAAGTCTCAAATTCGGAAGACAAGATCTGCCCGGATTACCGCCGAATAGAAAATGAACCTGATGAAAAAATAATGAATATTATCGTTGAACAATCCAGAAACATACATATTCCTGTTATATTGTATATAATTATAAATAGGACATTATAAGAGAAAAATAAAAGTCCTCGAGCATTTCTAGTTATTATCTTTTTTATATCCTGAAATATTACTTTATCGATAATACGTCTAAAAAGAAAATCTTTTAATCTGTAGTTCTATATTTAATATTTTCTTCTTATTTATAATCACGCGAAGAATGATTTATATAAGCAGTTTTCTTCTTGAAGAATTATAATTTTTCGCGATTATTTTTTATCAAGGTACATTCAGATCAAGGAATTATTAAAAAATTATTTCATTATTTATTTATAAAGCAGATATATTATGATTTTTACCTTTCTTGTGTGATCGTAAACAAGTTGATGTGCGAATCGTGGACATGGCTCATAATCTTGCATTTTACTCCAGTACTTTTCACCAACGTTTTCATTACGATATATACAAGACCATTTGCCATTTTGAATATTATATACCCAAAAGGAATTTTGCACATTATCATCTCTTTTATCCTTATCTTTACTCAAACCCTAAAAATATTATCATTATCAAGTTTTTGCTTACTAAAAATCCTTTTATTAATTATATAATATAATAAAATATGTTATAATCATAATAAAAAATATGAGATTTTTAATTATTCGCATTAATTATCGTGTGATATACAAACAGATAGAACGTAAATTTCGCCGAGATCGGGATCGATAGTCGCTCTTTGCGTAAATCCTGCTGCAGGAACATGATTCGAATCTTTTGCTGTGCCAAACTCGTTATAACTTATATATTCAACATGATGCGTATCCACTTCGTAAGTAAAAAAATCGCTCAAATATTCTTTACCTCTCTGACCTGCGAATATATATAATTTTCTTGATCGCTGAAAGAAAATCGTACATTATACATATTTGCACTTAAAGATATTTATTAATTATTATTTATATCTCGCAAAAGATAATATTCAAAATCACAGGTACGGACCGGATGAAACAGCATAGAATGACCAGCACGAGATCTATAAATTGGCATATCTCTTGAATACGGTTTATCGGCGATATCACAAGCGAGCCTGATCCAAGTGCCCGTTGGTACATGATAAGAATATAATCCTGAAAAATGTGGCTCTGGTATCAGGCCATGTTCGTCTCCACTGTGAAATGATGTATAGTTTAATGATGAATCCATTAGAATAAATATAAATTCTTCTTTCCTTTCTTGTTATCCTCAACGAAAAAAACTTACTTCGTTGGATGAGCTAAGACTCGTCCACCAAAGACATATATAGTGCGTTTCTCTACATCCATAGACATCTGATGATCAAACACAAGCGGTGGACCGCTTACTGCTCCCGTATCTTCTGATATTTGAGTCCATTTGTTTGACTCAATATCATAAACATAAAAATCACTCTTCAGATTTTCGCACGTACGATATTGGGTATCTAGATATCTACCCAATGTAAAGAGTTGCCGTCTTTGTGGATCTAAACACATCTTGTGACAAGATCGTGCACTTGGTCCTCCCTATACAGAATATACAGAAAATAACGTGATGTTAGCAAGAATTATGCAACGTAAATATTTGTACACCTCCTGATAATTAAGTTCATATTACGAAATTAAATTTATAGAAAAAATTCACATACGTATTTATCAAAATTGCAAAAAAGATGCTTCAAATTAATTATGCAATTTACTCAATAGTTATTTTACATATAATCTCTCTTCTTCTCTTTCTTCTGTATATGTTTATGATATTTAATTATGCAATATATCATGGTTAAAAACTTGCTTCTACATATATTTATATTTAAGAGAAACTAATTAATTCTGTAGCGTTTTAAGATATTTTGACATTTTCAATATATTAGAGAAATCTTGAACAATTATTAAGCATGTTTATGCTATTAAATTAAAATGCATACATAATGTAGCAAAAACTAAGAGATTAACTGCATATTTTCGTTGTCTTTAAAACAATTAACAGAAAAAATTATCAATGATAAAATTAATTGTCAGATTGCTTAAAGTCACATAATTATGTTTATTTGTATATATTATCGAACGCAACTAACCATTGCTTCGGTGTCTTTGCATATAAGCGTCCAATTACCAGCTTCTATATCATACGACCATAAATCAGAGAGATCTTGATTACCATCCCATCCACCAAAAAGATAAAGAACTTCAGCCGTAGGATCAAGTACCATTTGATGACCACCTCGCATTCCAGGTTTGACTTCATTGGACGATAGCTTCGTCCAAATTGCTCTATAAGTTTGAGCATTGATATAATCATTTAAGAGTCCCACTAAAAAGAACATTTTACAATGTATAAGCGTGACATTCGGTGGAATAAACAAGATTTGTGAAAAGACAAAAGCAACACAGACTTACTCGAAAGTGCATTATTAATAAAACGTTCTGCCTGTAAATGATCGCCTTTGGTGACTAATAGATCGTATAACATTGACAATCTTGTATCTTCCAAGGCAACTCCAGTAACCTTCTGCAGAGTCTCTACGATCTCGGGCTGTTCTATTTGTCGAAAATGCTTCATGCACAGTCTTATTATTTCCCTCTGTCGATACTGCGATATAATATTGTAATGTAATATGTTAATCTTATCTTGTATAGAATTCAAATAAAACTTTTATTTAACATAAATTTACCATATTAAACCACTCGAGACAAGATTTCACGATTTTAGAATCATCAATACCAATTAATCTGACATGCCATATAGAAAAGTTAAAACTGGGACCCCACGATTGCAGAGGAAGGATTTTTATGTATCGAATAGGAAAGTAATTTCCTTCATTCCCTAATATATGCTTAAGGTCAAATGTTTCTGGTATAGAATCATTTCTCAGTCCACTGAAATGTTGGAACATGAATAAAATAACAAACAAAATAAATGATATAAAGAATAATTATCAGCAAACCTTTCAAGAAGTTCCATCATATTTGCAGGTTCCAACCCGCCGAATATCTTGAATTTCTTTATATTGCAAACATGGGTTTTTTCGTATTTACCAAAAGTAATATGTTTAACAATAGAAGGACATTGTAGTTTGAGAATAAGATACTATAACATATGATATACAAAAATAGATAAAAAATGATTAAAAAGATAAATAAATATATAAGATATATAAACAATAACATTAATATTAATACATATTATGCAAACATATGTAAATAATTCTTATTTGATATTGTTATTTATAAATACCTGCGGATGATTGTCAATGTCAGAGGACCATCGTGAAGTTTGATCTGACGGTATATCAACGATAATATTTCTGAAAAATATATAATTGATTATAATAACATATAATAATAATTGGTATATAAAACTTGCAATGGATGTCAATATTTTCACAATTTTAACGCGTCTATCATTCGCATTATGCATATGAGACGGTTTTTTTGGAGATTTTTATAGGTTAAGAAATTCTGATTTGTTGATGAAAAGTTTTTTGATCATCTTATATCTACGATATAACACGATTTATGAAAATCGAAAGCACTCACTCGGGTATGTAACAAGCAGAGTAACTGGAGCACTTATAAATCCGATACTCCAACACCTTTTCGAAATTACTACTCTCACTTGACGCCATGTTACACAAATGACATAACCTTCACACTAGAGATATGTGCAAAATAAATACCCGTCAAATTTAAGTCAAATTCGACCTTATTAATTTCGAGTAATCGAATTCGAATTGATTTGTAGATAAAGATATCTTTTTAAAAATGCCGATTTGTCATTGGTTAACGATATTAGATAGACTTGTAAAATTACAGCTAATTGGCACATTATTTCGATAATCAATTTAATATAAATTTAAATACAAATTCGACTTTTCAAGATATACAATAAAGACATATTAAATATAAATATATATATTTAATGCAAATAAAATATAGTTGAAGATGAATTTCGGAGAATTATTATACCTGCTGTTTTACATTTGTTTTTCAATTTTCAATTGTTATAAAATAGATTATATATCTTCAAGTTAGTCGCAATGGCGCGAAATGTCAACACGTCAAACGTGACATGTAACTCGGACTGTACAAAGTACAATAACAGTGAGAGTTTACTTTTGCAATGGTCTGTACACGTTTGACGTCTGAACGTTCAGTCATGTACACGTGCGCACTAGTCAAATAATAATGATTTAGACACGAAAAAAAGAGTCCGTAATCTAAATGCCCGATTCGGATCGGCTGCGACTACACTCCTCAAGTCATCGCGCATACTAACAGACGTGTTGTATGGTATGTAGATGATGTGAAACAAAAATATAAATCCCACTCGACTGCGTGTCGCGTGATATTAACTGGAATCATAAATCAATATACTCATTGTTGCTTGCGAAAAGGAGGTAAGCGAACTGATAAGCGATAACAAGGAGACAATGGATAATAAACGACAGCACCAAGCTCTGTGCGAGAGTGACGAGATCGAGAACTCAGACGAGAGCAGTGAGAGCAGACCGTCCGGAGAGAGATGGGCCCCAGTCGGGGCGAATGACGGCGATGAGTTCGGGGACGAGTATAAATATGTTAACGCCAACGTAGAAAAGTATATTTGCAATCTGTTTTCTCCTCTTTCCTAAATTTTTACTTCTTTTTCTAAATATGAATCTGTAAAAGCTATATACGATACATCTACAATTACATATCATGTTATTAATTTTTATCATACACATATATGTGAATGTTATTAAATCTAAACTACTTGCTGTTATTATATAATAAATGACTTAATTAATTAAAAGAAAATTGATAATTATATTATAAATATTAAAATAATTCTTATGTCTTTAGTCTGACATATGATATGGAAAGGGTAAAAATATTAGAGGAGGAACAAGAGATGTTGAACTCGTCCTTAATAGCATTAACTACTCATTTTGCTCAGGTATGAAGAGAAAATTATATTCTTTTGTATCCTAAATTTTGATTATATTGAATATTATCTGAATATTATTTAATGATGAAATTTCTATAGGTTCAATTTCGTCTTCGGCAGATCGTGGATGCACCGGCTAGCGAGAAGGAAACGCTGCTTAAAGAATTAGAAGAATTTGCATTTAGAGGAATACCAGATGTACCAAATAGCTTATTGTTAGAAAGCAGATCTATCACACCGATCTCTCCTAAGTCTTGTAATCAAAATGTAAGCTATATAGAGATACAACTTTTCCTCAGCTTTTCAGCCTAAACGAATTTTCTGCGATATTCTTATCATGATTTGAATCTTTATTGCTTTATTTAACAACATCTTCATTGCTTTAATACAAATTTCGATATTTGTTTTATATCTAGTCATTCTTCATATTTTATATTTATCTTTGTCTGTTTTGTTACTTTTACTTATAAATATGTAAATTATTCTTCTGATAAAATATATCGATTATATATTTTTATTTTTATATTTTTTAATGTAAAATAAAATATTTATATATTTCTTTCTCTCCATTTATTTTATTTTAATTTTCATTCCTAATCCTTTATTCCATGATAAATCACAAATGAAAGCATATATGTGCCTATTGCATTCTTTAAATTTCTTTCAGATGTGATAGAATAATTAATAAAAAGATTTAATGTAATATAATTATAGATGACTGGTGTAATTACCGATACAGAGGTTGAATCCAAAATGGCACTGCAAAGAACAAAGCAGAGAGAATTAATAAGTCAATTGAAATCTCAATTGGAGGATCTAGAAAAATATGCATACGAAACGGGAGACGCTGATTTACCGCAAAGTGTTATTCTGGAGAGACAAAATATTATAATTAGTAAGTAAATATCAATTATAAATGATATTAAAAGACAAAGTAAAAATCGTATTGTTCATAGGTCATTTGAAGGAAAAATTGAATTTCGATGTTAACGATTTGTGTAAATTACCAGCAGACGATCTTAGATGGCAAGTCGATTATGCTATAAGCCAAGTATGTGTGAAGCATATATTTTTTATGTGAAATTTCTTAAAGCTGCTAAATATTCCTTCCAGTTACTTTTTTTATCAACTTGCCAAATCTGAAAAAAGAATATATAATATGAAAATATTACATTTATTTAATTTCATTAGATTTTAATTTAATGAAATCTTAACTCGAGATTTACTTACAAAAATATATGATATAAAAATTTAAAAAAATTATATTTTCTCTAAAGAGATATAGTTTTTAGATTAAGAAAATTAAAACGATATTCGGCAGTTTTGAGATATAACTCGATATAATTTTATTACTGTTGTAATATACATATATGTAATACATATATATGTCAAACAATAGATTATCAGTCCATTAAAAATGAAAGAGCAATTGGTGTGTCAGTTGAAGACACAGATCGCCGACTTGGAGCGTTTCATTAATTATCTACAGGGCGAGATCAGTACAGAGACTTTAGCATGTACATGTGCATGTCCAGTACATGCTGGTGGTGCTTCATCAATTGCTTATGGCTCTAAACACCGTTACGACCGAGGAAAACCTATTGAGGAAGAATTAAGCAACAGGACCAGAACGCTGAACACTGTGCGTAAGGTGGTTGCGCTTCTGCACATGTTTCTGATGTCGCAATTAGGTTGCGGTAGCGAACGGGTGCGCCGTAACTTTGGTGGCAATAGTAAAAAGAATTCACAGCATAATTGGCGTGATTTGCGCACCAGGCTCGATATTGCCATGGAACACGTATTAGAGATGATCGCGGAGATTTCGCAACAACAACAGTTACAGCGCCAACGGTATCCTGATGAGGAGGAGGATGAAGATATTGAGAACGACAATGAGAATGATTATACATCTGATTCGGATTCAGCGACATCACACTCAAACACGAAACTGACTTCTGCTGTGAGGAAGCATCTCGCCATTTCCATCAGAGATCTGATGCAGCATGGTCTGACTTCGGATGTGCAACGCGTCACATCTAGCATCGTGCCGTTTGTTGGATGTTTCCCGCAGCGTAATATCACATCTACCAATTTGATGCACGCCTGGGAACTGATATTGAAATATTACGAGGTCAAAAATGGTCATCGTTATAATTCTAGTCCTGCGCAAAAGTTGTCACAGAGTTTCAATCTGGATCTTGCGGCCGGTAGAATAGCTTCCTCCAAACAGGTGCGCTTTGGTTATCATGTCTAGAAGATCTGGATTTTGGAGATTGAAATATTATCATATTTTTATATTTTTAAATGCTGTTTTCTTCTTTAGAGTTTATTGACAACGATAGGTAACATCATTGCTTCTCATAGTCCATACAAACGAAGTTACGATTCACATTTTAAAGCGTTTATATGCGCAGCTTTGAAGTAAGTAGTAAAATACGATTGTATTATATTGAAATTGTCAAATTATTTGTTGTATTATTTACTATTAAATCGCTACCAATTTAATATTATATATTATTTATAATTATTAAATTTTAATTGAATATTTCTCTCATCGTATTTTCAGTGCAAACAAGCTTGTAATATGGTTAAAACTGATTCTACAATGCCAGTATCTTTTAGAAAATTATTATCTTTCATGGAGCTATGTTGTAAAAACAGGTATGCTGAATATCGTATAATTGAATGAACAAAATCAAACAAATGAGATTGATTTTTTATGGTCTCCTATTATTTCTAGGTTTTCAAGACGCATTTCATACCTTAGATCGTCTTACTAATTATAAATTTGATCTGCCAGTGGATTTAGCTGTGCGACAATTTCAGAATATAAAGGACGCATTTTGATTGTATCCTATTATTATCGTTTCATGTAAATGATAGCGTAGGACTTAGAAAAATATTCGTCTACTTTTAGTATTTTCTGTACAAACTATATGCTATATAGCTATATGTAACTGTATCAAACGCGCGTGAAGACGTATACAAGGTGAATCATGAATCCTCTGTTTTCCTGGTGATTCACCATGTTCAATCACAGATACAAGAAGTTATTTATGTACATTTTTTGAGATACTAATATCACAGAAACGTTCCTTTTTCTTAGTCCTTAAGTAATTGTATGAAACAAATGTAGAATTGAATTGCAATAATTAGTAGATAATAATAATTTACTTTTTAGGATATTGTCAGTATTTGTATAGATCAGTTGTAAATGTACAAAATATTTTCTTTTCGTCTACATTGGAGGCGGATAGATGATATATATATATATATATATATATATGTGTGTATGTATATATATATATATAATCTGCAAATCTCAAAAAGATCTTAAAAACCACAATATGTCTCCACAAAGATATTTTTTCGCGACAAATGTGGATGCAAACATGTTATTCGTATTAAATATACGAATCAATCGAGCAAAGCTAGTCATCTCGAAATAGAATCATTCTGTATTTTGCACATGTGTGTTAAATATCACTCTGTATATTTATGAGGCATTTAAAAGAGAAACATACCAAAGATCTATATCATATTGCGATTCGATACTTTATTGCACTGTTTATATCGTATAAAATATTTTATGTATATTTAATGTGTAAATTAGCATAAGGAAATATTTAATATATATATATAAAATGCAAAAACCAAATATGCTTTTTATAAAATGATTAATTATTTTAAATTAATTCCACAAATAGATACAAACGCACATTGTTAAAAATTATATATATATGGATATAAAATATATAATGTAATGTAAAAGACAGTCTTATGCAGTGATATTTTTTAGAATTTAATATTAATTTAATATTAATTTAATATTAATTAATTTTAATTTGTTTTTAATATTTGCATTATTTCTTGTATGTGCGCGTGATACTAAATATCATATAATTAATAAAAAAATTAATACCAAATAATATAACTTTCACAATCTAATTTAGGAGACATTTTCCTGGAATGAAAATATCAGAATTAAGATATGTAATTTATCATATATATATTAAAATTTAGCAGCAAAAACGGGGCAAATAATATGAAATTGTTTATTTTTTGTCAAGATTGTACATCGGTAAAGTTCACATTTTTTTTAAGGTGTTCGCGATACAATTAGATCGATTATTGGACTCAGCGTAATACAATTACAACTCATAACGGAAAGGAGTGATCGAAACAGTGATTTTACAATTCTGATGTAATTGATAAAAACGGTATAAAACGATATTGTCTATAGTACAGACCCGTGAAGGATCATATTATTGATTATTTATGAAAGTCATGATTACACCAATTATTTGCTGGAAGAATTCACACAGGTTTCGTTATGTTATTAGTTGTCTCATAAGCATTTCCAAAAAATGCGATTCTTGCATCAATAACGCCATGTGTTAACGAGAATCCAACGATTACATATGTAATGGCAATACTGGATTTTTTGGTCACAGGCAATCGACGAAATGCAATCGATTGAAAAATTTTACGACTTATGTATTCAAAATTTTTCTTTTAATGAATTTATTTGAATTTATTTTTATTTTCCTCTGAAATTCAATTTATTTAAATTATAATTTTGTTATATCATGAAAAGAGAATGACAGAAGCAACTTCCATCAAATTCTTTCAAATATTTCATTCATAGCGAGTTATATTTACAATGAGCTTCTCATTATTGATATCATGAAAGATTGTATAACAAAATAATAGACTTTTCTACCAACACTTCTAAGCGTTAAATTCTTCAATCAGCTCTCGTAGATATACATATATCATTCCGATGCAAGGTTTTCACAGAACAATTTATTTTTTACATGATGTTTACTAATAAACCAAAGGAATTTCTTCTTATCGAGACATCAATTTCATAGATGAATATTAATTCCAGATATCTGCTGCGGATTGAAATCTTAATTATTCGAATTTGGAATTGTAAAAACAAATTTAACATTAGATGCTTGCTTGAGAAATTGCTTTGTTTATTAGCATTTTTTTTGTGAAAATTCTGTGTATCGCTTTAAAATATCGTGCTTCTCAAACTTACAATATAAACAAGCTTATGGAAGAGCATTGCAAGCGAAAAATGTTTTCATATAAATTATTTTAAGTACATATTGACGAACCTCATTCAACATTCTGGTAATCTTCATTATGGAAAACATGGATTTGACACTTCAAACAAATAACTAACAAACTTCTAGCAAACAAATTACATTTTGTTTCCAATCTGACAATATGTATAATAGTGTGAAAAAATGCAGTAAAAATATCTTTCTTCTCGCGAAAGTATATTATATTTTCTTTTTTTTCTAATCAATTGAAACGGATAGTCTAATAAGTCTAATAAGATAGTCAATAAAAGCATGATCAACATATAGTTTTTAATTGTTTATTATAAAAAAATGGAAAAAATTACATATGTACTACTCAATCAATATTAGAATCTCTTTAGTAAGAGCAATATATGCGACACATATTGCATTGAAATCAAATACGAACTCCAAAATCAATTGTTATACTTTATATTTTGACTTATCTAACATTCCTACATTAGCTGAAAAAAATATCAACGGTAAAAAGAATTGTTATACATAATATGTATAGTGTATAATACGGACGATTCTTTGTAGCATATGCTGACTTAACAATGAACATTTAGTGGAATGTAATTGCGGTAGTGAAAATAGCTATTTAGTTAATTCAGTCATTTCGGTTGAAAAATTGTAATAAATCGAACAAAACAGCGAGTTATCTCTTTAACAAGGCAGTTAGCGAGTCGAAGTTCGCAAACCATATATAAATAAGCGATAGCTAAAGAGACAATCAGTCTTTTCTTTTTGCAGGGTATTGCACATATACCCTATCTATTCGTACACTGAATGCAGAGTCCAATTATTTCTTCGTATATTTACGAAGCACACATCACACATTAAATAATAGTATACGATATTAAAAATAAAAAATTCACACACGACAAAACGCTGAACATAATCTACGATTATATAAATTTGCGAGAAACTATTTCATATATACGCATAGAACATTGTGCATTTCTGTCTTTTCTTTTTTAATTTACAACAACTCCACATAGCGATACACTCCATATACACTCACTTAGCGATCCGTTTAACATTTTTCATAATTCTTTTCTTGTTAATTTTAGCACATTAAATATAGGTTTCATTTATCATAATTCTTTTTTTTTGGTACAGCAAATGATCTAACAACCTAACACATGTCTAACAATCAAGGTGCCTCTAAATATAACGTTGTTGAATGCGTTTTTGTGTAATCATACCGCTTTTATATTTGTACAGAATCAATGATCATGCTTTATTCGTGAAAGCATGAATATAAATATATAATAAAATATGTTAGGACTGCCACTTTCTTATGTTATATGAATATTATTCGACAATTACTATTGAAAAATAATGAATACAAATTCTATAAATTGCTAAAACTTATTATAAAAATTGTTTTGTATATAGTAAATGTGAACTTGTATAATAGATCTTAAATATATCTATTAATAGGTATGAAACAATTCACGAATTTATTTATGAATTCTTTTAAATGTATCGCAGAATTTGAAAAATTTATTTAACAAATATCTGATGCTGAAACGAGAGAAATAACAATTATAAACATTTTAAACATTTACATTATAAACATTATAAATTATACAAAATATACAAAGATAAATACTGCTATAAAGCTTACTCATAAATTTATTTACTCATTACTCACAAAAATATTTTTAAAATTATATTCAAATATAAATGTTTGTTATAATAAATTGAAATATAATAATATAATAAATAAATTTAAAAGATTGAAAAATAAAAAAGTTATGATCAAGATCTTCAATTTCGGAAACCGGAAAAGTGGCAGTCTTAATAGAATAAGTGAAAGCTAATTGAACAACGTCAAAATGAGCTAATTTCTGAAATTTAACCGGAAA
Organism: Eciton burchellii; assembly: GCA_020341155.1. Lineage (NCBI taxonomy): Eukaryota > Metazoa > Arthropoda > Insecta > Hymenoptera > Formicidae > Eciton > Eciton burchellii. The sequence continues at coordinate 412,392 of JAHMML010000082.1, forward strand.
AATAAAAGATTGACTATTCTGTCAAGACGAACATCTATTTTTAAGAAGTAATTAATACATATTGCATTTCCATTTTAAATATTGGTCCTTTTCTCGCTTCGCATGACTGATAACTGATTCAATATATCAGGCGAATCCAACTAGAAGGCATTCCATGTTATACTCATGATAGACAGTTACTTACCAAAAAATGCAATCGAAGTAAGTTACACAACTAGGTACACCTAAGTGATGTCGCTTACCCTTAATTAATCATGCAGCCGCACAATGCGAGATCTGCCTATTCAGGAGAATAAGAATATCTTATGATTATATGTAAAAATGTAAGCGCATTTAATATTAATATATCAATTTTGTAATTTTTATAATTATTTATATAATCAATATAGATACATTAGATCTACAATTATTCTGGCAATCTCAAATTGTGGAATATATGACATGATAAAACGTTTTTGTTCTCCTAAAATAAGACAAATCTAGCGCTGTGCATTACTGAGACAAAGAGAGAAATGATTATCATTATTACATTCATACGCGAATACGTAGCGGAATACTGTCCGATTTGTTCTCCATTTCTAAATCGTGTCTTATACTCTCGAGAGTTTGATAAATCGTACGAAAAGTAGGTCGATCAGGTGGTCGTCTGTTCCAGCAGAGCTTCATCAAATCATAAATCGATTGCGGCGTATTATCGGGGCATCGTAATACATTACCCTCTTTGATGTACTTGACCACTTCTTCGTGCGTCATCCCGTAGTATGGTTGTAGTGCGAAACTGAAGATTTCCCACAAGCATACAGCAAATGCCCACACGTCCGACTCCACGGTGTACTTATTGTATAATATGCTCTCGAGTGGCATCCATCTGACAGGAATAGCATCCTGTTCGTCCCCTGCATTATAATTATAGTATATTATCATTGTAATGTTTATAATTATATTCTAGAAAATCTTTCTATATATCTAAACTGCTGACAAGCAGCATGTAATAAAATTAAGTATAAAAGTTTATAGAAATATTATGTGAAATAATACAGATTACATGACATTATATTTTACACAATAATCGCAAATCTACATATAGAAAATAATTAACAAGATAAGTTCTACCTGAAACTAAAAATAGAATGCCAATCTTTTAATATTGCTTGGATAGAAGAGTGGAGTAAATGCAATAATAATTAAAAAATAAATGCAAGAACGATGAAAGATGAGAAAAATAACCTTTATAATAATCCTGTAAGTATATCTTCTGCGATAATCCGAAATCCGCAATCTTGACAATCATTTGATCGTTTATCAAGCAATTGCGGGTAGCCAAATCGCGGTGAACAAATTTCCGATCAGACAGATACACCATACCGGACGCTACTTGTAGCGCGATGTTGATTAGATCCATATGCGAAAGCCGTGAAAGTTCACCCGTTTTTGCTCCGTTATCATCCGCATTTGATGGTGCGCGAATGATATAGCTACTTGGTGAGCAAGAACGCAGAAATTCATTGAGGTCACCGCGACCCATGTATTCGAATAGTAAACACATCGGTCGGCCTAGCGCGCACACGCCTAACAGCTTCACGATGTTTGGATGATCGAACTCAGCAAGCAGACATGCCTCCCGTTCAAAATCTAACAATAAATCGTCCGATGCTTCCTCTTTCAGCATCTTTACGGCAACGTTCGTGAACTCCTCGCCTGGCACCAGTCCTGGCGCCTTCGCTTGGAATACACGACCAAACGCGCCCTGTCCTAAATCTCGCACATAGATGATATTGTTCCGCGGGAATTCCAGTTTTTCCAACATAGGATTCAGCTGTGCGCTTGTCTTATGATAGGCCTCATTGTTTGGCAGTTTATCCAAATCGATGTTTACATCCTGCAGGAGATAAAGAATATTTCAATAGCTATTAAAATATATACATAAGAGAGAGAGAGAGAGAGAGAGAGAGAGAATATAATTACGATAATGTAATTTAAAATTTATATTATAATATACGTGCACAAATAATATTTTGGTTACGTTTTTAGTAATTCTATAAAGTTTGTTTGGTTTTCTTGTAACAAATGATTTTGAAAAATAAGCATACTTGATTTTCAGTAGGATTATAGCCTCGATGACGTTTATGCAGTCTTTGGCTCAGGAGAATAGATAATAATGTACCAATTACAATTATAAAACCCAATGCTGATAGAATAAGCACAGGTTTATGATTAAATAGAATATCCATCATGTCCTTTGGTTCAATTTCCACCATAGTAGTAACATTATCTAAGCAAAAACATTATATTATTTAAACAAAATCAATTACTATTTATCATATCGAAAATAATAAAAAATATTAATTTGCATTGATTCACAGAAAACATATTCTAAATTTATATAATTATTAATATAAATTTTAAGATCGACATAAATATTTAAGTTATTTTCTTAATATGATACAAAAATTTATGAAAATAAATTATATATAATTTAAATTATTTATTATCTTTTCTTTATATTCTTTATGATACAAAAAAATTTTAATATTCTGTTTCCGCACTAACCACATATAGGAATATCGCAATGCTGCCAGCGTATTAAAGGATCAGTCGTGAAACACCATGGCATCGGCTCATCACCGCCTGCGTTTCTGCAGTAATTCTCACCATAACGAATTTGCGGGAAGACATCGGGCGGTTTGTCATGACTGTGTGGTATTTGCGCACTCCACGATTGACAGTCTAATCCTAATTTAGTTTTATTGACTTTTCCCATATAAAATCTGCCATTGCCTCTGATACAATCATCTATAATAATTTATTGATCTCTCAATTTCTCAAATGAAACCCTTCATAACTTCGATCTATGATTTCAATTTTTTAATTTACTTACCATCTAAAAACAAGTACAACTATTTGAGCAATATAATGACTTACGAGTGATAACCTCTTCAGCCATGTCAGTCAAGTGTACATGCGAGCAAGTAGGTATCTCCTTATTCAATTTTGGCAAACTTTCACATTCTGGTAGTACAAAATGTCCACGTGAGCGAATGTAAACATCTCTCTGCTTATTATCTTCAATTATTGCCCAATCATTAAAACAGAATTGCTGACGAACAGCCATGCAATCTTCGTGGCATAGAGGTAGACCCACAGATTCATGACACAATGGAAATGCATACATGCAAAGCATTTTCTATGATAGAACAAAAAGAATTCTCAGATTAATTTAATTCTTTTTTCATTTTGTAGCAATTGCATACCTCTGCAGCTGAATGACATGGCTCCTCTAGGGTCTGTATCAATTCTTCCCACAGATTTGTAGTGATCCTCTCATTTAGCCATCCACCAGGATTGTCATTAGAATCATTAAACCATACTTCCCCTATGCCGGTAAGATATTTTTTGCAAATCTTGCCGCTATATGGGGCACAATAACCTTGCGATTCTGGTTCTATTATAAGCAACGAGAAATGTCAAACAGTTCATATTTCATAAACATTTTATATCGATTATACTACGTAATTAGAATATATAGATATATATGTATGTATATATATGTATTAGAATATAAAATAATAATACGTACTTGCTTCTATGAGATCGAAGCGCAGAAATATCGCTACGAAATAAATGATAGCCCAAAACACCATTATTTACAGTCATCTATATATACATATATATATATATACACATGTGTATGTATATTTATATATATATATATATGCAGATCTATGTATCGTTGTAATATGGGTCAGATATAGGTTCACATGTTTAAGAAGAAAAATTAATGTTTGAAAGAGTTATTATATTCCTTTCTTAGGTTTGCTTGATGGTAGCTGCATCTAACCGTTCCAACCGATCAACGGAGGCGCGATTAATGTATTTTTCAAATGATATATTACTCCATTCCATAATGTGTGACGTAAACAATCGCGCACATAAAACTGCGTGTACAGTAAAATTCATAAATATTTATAAATCGATATTTTTGGTGCTCCGATCAACGGATCAGATCATGGCGATAAACTGTCAATTCAACCAGTAGAGGTTACCATGGAGCTGCGCCCAGCTGCGCCGTTTCAAATTGCACGATTTGTTGAGTGCACTGCCTTTCATTACATTCTTTATTGAGTGAACAAACGAATAAAAACGAATATTATTTACGACATTATACTTAAAAGGATATGATGTAAGATATAATTTTATATTACTATTTTTTCATTATTATTTACGATTATAATGATTATATCAATTATCGCATGATGATCAACTTAAATATTAAAATTATCGCGCGCTTTCCAAGATTTCATTCCTAGACTAAATAGTTCCTTTAGATATTATAAGAAAACCTTCTAATTAATTTAGGGAAAAGTTCATTTAATTAAATTAATAAGCACAATTACTGGAATTACTAATCCTAAAAAGGATATTTTTTCAAAGCTTAACAAAAATTATCTTTTCGCACAGTTGGTCTGTTGCGATATTTTTTTTTTTTGATGAGTCTTGGAACGCGCAAAAATCAGAGAGCAATTTCATTTTGAGGTTAAGTATCGATCAGTGCACTGGCGCCGTTTTGCCAGTAACGAAAATATGAGAGTAGTATCGTTATGTTTTCGTCACGGAGATTTCCTTCGTTTGCTCATGAGAGTTAGTTTTCTTTCATTATATTTCCGCTAAAATGACGTGCTAATTGCGATTTCGAGACATGGCGCAATCTATTCTCGATGCACTGACAGGTAAAAGCGCATTGTTGTTAAAGTAGGTGGGGTTAACCAATCCTCGGAAACGTCAACAACCTTTCAAGTCCTTTTCTCTTTGATCCCAATTTTTTTCTTGAATTTTGATCATCTTATTTTTGGCATCTTTTTATACTCGGCAGTTTGCATACTGATTTTTGCTAATTTCTAAATAAATTTTGCGATATAGGAAAATAAAAATCTTACTAATTCTTAATTATGAATTCAGGACAAAATTTTAAGCAATTTGTATTCTTATTTATAAAATTCATTTATATTTTTAAAATGCTTATTGGTACTAATATTTTATCTTGTATGTGTGTCAATTTTTAAATATATTTATAGATGTTTCATTGGATGGCTCCTCAGTACAATCATTATTGGAATCGCAGAACTTAATAGCTGAAGTTGAACAATCAGGTATTTATTTATATAGAATAGATATCTGATAATACTTTTTATTATACATGATTGTTTTTTCATTGTGTAAAACAATATTTTTATTTATGAATGTTTTTTTAATTAGATCTTGGATATTATATGATATTATTTATTATATAATATTTTTTTATCAGCAATTGATCAGGATGAAGAGGATATATTCCAATGTGGCAAATGCAAAAGCCAATTTACATCACTGCAAATGTTTGTGCTTCATAAGAGAACACATCAGAAAACACAACAGACCATGGACCTGAATCAGTTTTTAACAAATGATGAGACTAGAACGATGCATATGGAAAATGGTGCTCAAGATGAATCACAGTACAATTCACAAGAAACCTTCCAGCTTGGAGAACCTATTATTCTTGAAGAAGCAGATATGCTATTCAGGTATGTTGTTATTGTTAAGTAGAATTATATAATTATAAATCTATTTTATCATATAATATACAAAATCTGAACCAAATACTTTTTTAAATAAGCAGATTTTAATTTTTCTATAAAATTTATTTTAGATATTTGTTATGAATTCCTTTTTGGAGTTAAATGATTCAATTGTTACAGTGTGGACCAGGAAGCTGCCAATTATTTCACAACGGATTCCACGTTTGGTGTGCCGATTATTCTAAGCACAGAAAATCTAGATACTTTTGATAACGCCGCTATTGAAGCAACAAGAGAGAATTCAAACGAGATACCAACGATGCAATTGCAAAATGATTTTAGTTCACAGGAAGATGCCTCGAGTCAGTCAGAACATCTAACTACCTCGTTGACGGACAACGAGCCGTCCTTAATGGATAATGAACCGCCCTTGGAGGACAACGAACTCTCCTTTGAGGACAACGAGATATCCCTCCAAAATAATGCATTCAGTGAATCTGAAAATAGTATTCAAATGCAGAACTTGAAGGTATCTTGAATGATCTCTCTCCTGCATTTTAAAAAATCAATGCTTAAAATGTTTCATTGAATTGCGATAATTATATAAATTAAATCATAATTATATTTATATCAGAAAATGTGTACGATATTAATCTCTAATTTTGGATAAAATTTTTTTGAAATATTTTGAAATATAAAAATTTTGTAAATTTGACTAAATGTGTCAGTATTCATATGAATATTATGGTATAATATGTATATTATAAATATAAAATATATATTTTATTGCATCATAGTATAAGTGTGGGTATTGCAATAAACAATTTGCAAAGAAATTCTATTGGCAACAACATGAACGCTCTCATACTGGAGAAAAGCCTTATCAATGTGTGGTATGTGGTCGAGCATTTGCACAAAAATCAAACGTGAAGAAGCACATGTCTTCGCACAAAGTATGGCCTGGTACTGCCATTCATTCATTACCACCAGAGGTGAATTCTTAATTAATTTAAATCTTCTTCCATAAAAAAGAAAAAGTTCATTTTTTATCTCTTTTACGAAAGAAGTTTTATATAAATCATATTAAATTGGAAATTAGTCCAGTCTAGTTCTAATTCAAATTTAAATATTGTAACTTGATTTTATATTGTGGAATAAATCATGTTACAAAGTTATAAGACAAAGCATAATTTAATATTAATTGAATCTTTTTTTTATTAATTTCTAAATATTTTATTTTTATATTAAGAAATATATTATATATCTTTTAGGTTCCTCCGGATGGCAGTATTGATCGCACATACCATTGTCAATTTTGCAAAGAGACATTTGATTCATATAAGACTTTAAAAGGCCATTTAATTGTCTCTCATCTGGCATTAAAGGTATACAAGTGCGTGCAAAATAGCTGTAGCATGATGTTTTCAGAATTGGAGGAATTCCTAGAACACACGCGCAGCCACAAATGCTCGGAATATCGTTGCCACGTATGTGGGGAGGTATTCAGTACTCTGTCAGATCTCGGCCACCATCAGTATGTTCATTCTGTTCAAAAACAGAAAACCACTGAAAAATATTATTGCTGCTCGGTTTGCAAGTCATCGTTTTCGAACCTAGAAGCGCTACAACATCATCAAGAAACCACTACACATGATTATGTATGTCTGCACTGCGGCAAGAGCTTTCTTATTGAGAGGTTTTTGCGTCGTCATCTCAAGACCCATTCCACGTCGGCGAGATTCGCCTGTGAAGACTGCGGCAAGGCCTTTAAAACCGAACAATATTTGGCCAATCATAAATTAATACACAGCGAGGAGACACCTTTCACATGTCCAGTAAGTGAATTAAAGAAATAGTCAAAATGTTGGATGTTTTGCATTAATAATATTGCAATTGATTTTGAGATAATTTCGCAAAATTATATATATTTCATGGAAATAAATATTTGTTTTATTATCTTTTATTATATCATTATATTTATATATATTTGTATAGTATATAAAAAACTTTGTATATAAAATATCAACATTTAATTTTTTAAAATACTAATACTAAATTTAATTCAAAAATTTAGATTTTAGAATTTAGTTTTTCTTATTATTATATCATATATTTGTACAATTATAGATAATTATATATAATTAATATAAATATATCATATTGCAGTAATTGTTACAAATTTTTTGAAATGTTGAAGTAAGATGATATATTGCTTATAACATATCATATAATTATATATTTATATTCATAGCATTGTCCAGCTAGATTCAAGAGGAAAGATCGATTGAGTCGTCACATGCTGATTCATGACTTGACGAAAAGACTCAAGTGTCCATTTAAGAGTTATTTAGGTTGCATGAGCGAATTCTCGCGACCTGATAAACTCAAACGGCACTTGTTAACGCACAGCAATGTTAAACGGTTTAGCTGCGGTCATTGCAATCGCAATTTCCATCGAGCGCAGGCTCTTAAGCATCATGAAATGAACAAGCACAGCCTCAAATGCGATATTTGTTCCCACGTGAGTCTGATTGCTGATCAAAATATTCAAAATGCAAGCAGTACCATCCTCTCAGCATTTTCTCACCGACTCTTATCACCGACTGATTATCATTGTTTTATAGGCTTTTAAGACTAAAGAACAATTGATTAGCCATAACTGTGAGCAATCTGGCGAGATCAAGAAGCACACGAGTTCCCAGCTGCCAAAGAAAGCGTCCGGATCATTTAAGCCAAGAAGGCCGACTCCAAAGAGACAAATGTTATCAAAAACTGCGATATCGCTTGTTGATAAAGAAAAATTGGAAAAACTTAAAATTGATGAACAAAGGAAGGTAATATCTTGAGTTTTATTTTACTATTTTTTATGTGTATCATACGTATACATATAAATTTCAATTACTTTTATAATTGTATTATGATCTCATTATTTATAACTTTTCATTTTCTAGTTAATCTAATCAACTTCTAATAAATTTTAATTTAATCCAGTAATTAATAATAATTAAATAACAATTAAATATTTAGCTCTTTTTTATCTATTATTTTAACTCTTTCTTTAATTTTAATTAATTACTTCTTTTCTATTTGTTAATCTCGCTATAGATCGTCTTGGAAACATACAGATCCAATGATGTTAACGAAGAAATACATATGAAGAAAATGGGAAGCAGTTTCGTCCCGAAGGTCGAATCGATAATCAACGTGTCAAACGAGAAATCCAATTCGTTAGTGATGGACCTTGATGAGAATTTGAAAAATGACATGGAGTTGTACTCGTCGCATACAAACGAGTAAAATTTTGCAATACATATACATACATGCGTGCGTGCGTGTGTGTATATATATATTATATATATATATATATATATATATATATATATATATATATATATATATATGCGTGCGTGCATGTATGTGTGCGCACGCGCGCGCGCGCGCGCGTGTGTGTACATTTTTGATTCGTATTTAAATTGTATTACAATTAGAGCGTAGACACGAATCGTCATAGTACGTGCAATGGGGATCATCGGCGGGGGCGCAAGTTGCATTTTATATTCGCGTACGGTATTTTGTAGTTTACATATCTGTGATAATTGTATTATAAATGCTCTATCGAATGTAAGTAACTTATATACACATAAGCGCACATTGAGGATGTTCGATGTTAAAACTCTTAGATACAGTTACAGCCACGATCGATACTTTGAGCATCCTGTCGAACAATTTTGTTCGTTAACTTTTTTAACATTAGTATATAAGACGTATGCATGATATAAGAGCTGTAATAAAATGTTTCTCGGCGCGCGAGAACCTCTTTTTAATTTATTTGTTATAAAATAATAAATATCTATATCGAAAGTCATGAAGATTTAAAAATATATAAAATAAGTTTTAATAGAGAATATTAATTTTATCAAGTAGTCCAAATTTATTATAGCCGTTTTCGTTCCTCTCCTTTAAGCTGGAATCCTGATTATTATTAATTATTTTCAATTCAAATTAATTATTAATTATATCCAGATATAAGTATCTCAAATTCATATTAATTTATTAGCTTTTGTAAGTTTATCAATATTGATTTAAAATCTTGGATTGAGCTTAAATATTTTATATTATGAAAAAGATTTTCACTGATGAACAATTAACATGAGAACTCTATCGTTGTGCAAGTTCCTTTAATAAGTTCCTTATCGTAGCGATAAACTCGGAAGGAAGTGGCTAGCCAAACCACAATTAACATCTTTGAGAGATTATAACAGAAATATGCAATAGTTCATCATATATACTTCGCAGTAGAGAATTCGGTCTTCTTGAAGTTGATCTTTATGTGCGAGTTAATTCTATCAGTTAACTGATAGAAAAAGAATAAATCATGCCTTTTCGGGAAACATATGAAATCACTAGTCAAGAGGAAGGCAAGGCTGCTCAACGAGATCAATCTTACAAAAGCTGTATTATTGCCCTTCTTATTTTTTTCTTCCTGTGTCTCATTTTTATCGTCGCCTGCATACCTTGGAAAATACGTAATTTGACGGATGATACGTATAATAGAGATCAACATATAGGACAAGAATCGCAGGTGATACAATTAAATATATTTAATTCTATATCTATAATAAAATATAGATGCATCTTTTGGGAGATTATAGAAAAACATGATTATAGTGTTTCTCTCTCTCTCTCTCTCTCTCTCTCTCTCTCTCTCTCTCYCTCTCTCTCTCTCTCTGTGCGTGGCGCGCGCATGTGTATGTATGTGATATTGTGCTATATAAGAAAAGTTAATCAAAGAATATATATAGTGCAAAAAATTATAAATCGTAAAAATGTAGAAATAATTTCTTTTTATATTTTGCTCAATGAAAATTTTAGTCGAATTTTATTTATAGATATTGATTGCTTCATAACAATTTTTAAATAAATTAAGTCTGATTATTGATAAATAAGTCTCATTTTTATTTGAAAGAATATATATGTGATTATGATCACATATAATTATAAGAAATATATTTCTAGTTCACTATTATTTTTTTATTTATTCGTTATTATTTATGATTAAAAAAATTAGTTATTCTTTAATTATTATTACTATTATTATTAATTATTATTTAATAATAATTATTATTTAATTATTATATTACGTATTTTAAACAGTATGGGAAACAGACGAAGCAAATAGCAGTTTCATCAACAACACAAATAATTCCAACTGCAATCACAGCAAAGATAACAAAAAAATATAATACTGTTCCTAAAAAATATACATGGAATATACAGGATATTACAGAAAAAATGATTGAATTTTCTTCTCAAAATGCAATAACAAAGGATGAAATAATTACGCCTCCAGTAATTGTATCCAAAGAAAAGATTGATCATTATACAACGACAACAAAAGAAAGCTTTCAATATACGAAAAATACAGAAGACATTGATCTGGCTATAACACAACATAATATTATCGATAGTGATCTAACTTCAATGTCACCGCATACACAAATGGTCCATAATACCACGATAAAACATCACATTGTTGATGTCACTAATCCAAAATCTGTTGAAGAAATTGATCTTGTCACTAATTCAAAATCTGTTGAAGATAATACGATCAATGACTATTTCTCGAATGCGGCATACACTATGACGAAATCGAAATTTGTTACTAAAAATTCTACTGATATCGATAAATTTGGAACAGCAAAAATTAATACAGTAACTGGAACTATTATGTCTTCAATAACACCAAATAATTTCACTGATTTTGAACAGAGTACAAATACATATACCTCTGATAAGCATTATCAGGAGAAATTACAATTCAATACTAGCATCAATAATTTTACTTCAACATCGCCCAGTCAAACACTTTTTAAAGAAAATAGAAATATTGAAGAATATAAATATCCAAATTATAAGGAATCTACGACATCAGAGAGTGATTTAATTAATACATTGATTAATAAAACTATAACAATAGAGACATCTTCTATGATAGAAGAATATATTTCATCTATTAACAAGAAGGTTTTATCAATCATAAAAATTAAAAATATAGATTGAAGAATTTATATATTTAGAATATCCTTATTCTTTATTTATATGTTATAAAAGATAGAACGTTTTAATATTTTAATAGAGTATATGATAATATCATTATTAATTGATAAGTATTTATAATGTTAAATGTCAACTGCTTTGTATATGATCAATAATGCATATATGTTCTGATACATAAGACTCATATTAACATATAGAATATTCAATTTTCAGAAAACTGAGGCCTTAACTTCTAATACGAATAATTATGTCACTGAGAAGTACAACGCATTTCCTACAAATAATTATACAAACACAATCATTTCGAAAAATCAAGATGAAATACATATTTTGACCACAAAGAAGATCAGATTTTCTGATAAAAATATCATTTGTGAAACAGGACGTTGCAAGCAAATCGCTAGCAAAATATTATCTTACATGAATCATTCGGTTGATCCCTGTGAAGATTTTTATGAGTATGCCTGTGGTGGTTTTGAAGCGAATCCGCAGCTGGTAGATGAGGAGACAGTTTCAAGATCTAGAAATTATCAACGAATTGCCAGTAAATTAATTATTACCGACATCATTACTGATAAATTATTATCATTATTATTATTATTAATATCATTATTAAATAATTATAAATTGTGCTAGAGAATATTTCCTTTTTAAAAAGAAAAAGATATGAGATTTTGATTCCCGAGTATTTTGTCATGATTTTCTTATATTTAAGATATCTATAAAATAAATATTTTTTATAATTTTAGGACAAATGTTGAAAAGGGAATACGAGAATTCGACTTTTGCGACGTACTATGATAGTTGCGTTCAATACGAAAAGATTATGAACTTTAGTGAAAGAGTAAAAATAGGTAAATTACAGTTTCGTATCTTTTAATAATGAATAATAGTTTCGATTAAAGATTTACGTACGATTATAAAAATAACAAAATTATCTAGAAAAAATGATAAACATTAACAATATTTCTGCATAATTGTTTTATCATTATTTTGTATCATCATTAATTAATTTTATTGCAGCGAGTAGTACATTGAGTAAAATTGGAGAATTTTACACATCTGACACGTGGTCTAATGAGTCTGTAAATTTCACTGATTTATTCACTCAATTAATATTACATCATAGGTAAATTCTTGAAAATTACTATTGTCTTTAATAAAGTATCAAATAAGTGTCATATTAGGATTATTTTACAGTGCTCTTTTATTCGATATCGTGCCAGTATTAGATGAAAATTCTTCGAATAATTATACGTTGAAAATAGGTCCTGTGATGTACGAGACTTCTTTTATGAGGGAACATGTAGAGGATCCATGTTCCGAAGACGAATCCATGTTTGAAATAGAAGAATACTATGTGGATCTCCAATTTTTGTATAACAATTACAAAAGATGCAAAGTATGAATTGTTCAAATTATTAAAATTTAATAGGAAGATAAAAATAAGAGTTATTAATGTTAAAAACTATAAAAGAATTTATCAAAGCTTCACTTTCTTTTCACAAAAATAGTCTTAGCTTCTCAATCCTTTTAATAAATAAACTACAGTAAAAAGCCAGTAAACAATCAGGATAGATTAAAAATAAATAAACAAAGTAAAATTAATCGAAGAAAATATATAAAAGAAGAAATTAATTGAACAATCACTTGTCTTTTCGCAGAATGATACAACAGAACTTATGAAATCCATTAGAGAAGCGTTGATAGTGCTTTTTAAAAATGTGAATGGTAATTATCTAGGATGGCATGTGCAACTCGAAGAATCTATCGAGAAAACTATTCAAGTAATCGATTCTATCATAATGCAAGGATACTTTTCGGTAAATTAAATCTACGAATGAAATATCTTTCTAACAGTTTCTATATTTATCTATATTGAATATATTTCTATATTGAAATATATCTTATGTTATTTTTGTAGCAATTCTTATCCGAAGATGTAATCAGAGAAAAGTATCTGACGAATAACTACAATAAAATTAGTTTAAAAGAATTGGAAAACCGCTGCACGTTTGTAAGTAAAAAAATAAGTTGAATTGCGAGTGAGATATAAAATCGGATATCTGATTTTTGAAATTTAGGATAGCTTCTTAGATTTTAATTTTTTCTTTTACAGATAAATTGGACGCAATTAATTAACTCATTAGGAATAAATAAAATAAATGAACGTGTTCAAGTTTATGTCCATGCCACATTAATTGAAAATTTACAAAAATTAGAGAAATTCAGGAAGGAAGATCCTATGAGTCTTAACAACGCGATAATAGGATTATATGCGTATAAACTTTATCACGAAGTAATTAAAATGACGTTGTTTAAGTTTCTTTTATATAATATATAAACGTAAAATATTTATATACGTTATAAATAATATACACTAAGCAATATTAATGTTCTATAAGCTTCATATTGTACATTAATATATAATAATATGAATTTTTCTTTACGTAGCTAGTCATACCGAGACGCTACAACATAAAGGATTATTGCTTGCAAGTGGCTGTGTATCTCCTGCGATTGGAAGCGTCCAGTTTATACATTTCATCCTTCACTAATCATGAAATAATACAAATAAATAAAATAGTAAATGGAATTAAATTTAAATGAAATTAAATTAAATTTCTATTAAGTATAAATAGAGGCATATTTTTTGGATTTATATGGACAATTTCTTTTTCTTTAATTATTTCTATTATTTTGTTTAATAGATAGAAGATACATTTAATGAATTAAAACAAACACTAAAGTTAGAAATGCAGGAAGCATTATGGACTACGGAAGAAGGACGAGAACGATTGTTGGAGAAAATTGACACTCTCAAACTCGCATTGCCTGCAGTTTCCTATTTCCAGAATAGAGATTCATTATATGATGAATATGATATGTCGCACGTAATATTTTTTTATATTGTTATTTCATCTAATAAATTAATGTTATGCAAAAGATTATGTTGAAACTTTGTCGAGCTTTTTCAGAGTTTCTTCGATTGTTCGATTCGTCGTTATCGAGAATTGTTATTATATTTCAGATATTTCTGCACGATAATTATTTTAATAATTCGATGATTCTGCTAAAAAGATACAGAGCTTTGATGTATACCGAATTAAAGGGACAAATTGATGACCCAAAGCAAATGTAAGATATAAATAATTGCTTAACGATTAATTAACTTAACGTCTTAAAAACAAATTTTTAGGGAATTTTAGAGAAATTTATGTTTAAAAATTGGAAATTAAAAAATGTAAATATGATCCAAAAATTTCAAAAATTTAATCTCGTATGTTTTTTAACTAAATTTTCCAATTTAAGAATTTTCATATTTTTAGACTTTTTTATTATATTAATTTAGATTCTTAGATTTTTAGAATTGAAAAATATATAAATATCCTATATATATAAATTCTTATTATTGTAATGAAATTGCAGTTGGATGTATCATGCAACGCCATTTCAGTCGCAGGCTCAAGCAATTTACAATCTGAATCTTAATGTAATCCCCTATGGTATCATCGATTGGTCTCTGATGAACAATGAATTCTCTTTTAATTACTTTGTATTGGCAACACTAGGAAATTTAATAGCCCAACAAATCGCTCATCATTTCGATGCGAATGGTAACATAATTTTAGAATACTAATAAAGATAAATAATTAATAATATAATTTCTCGTAATTTTTAATCTTATTTGTTACTAATTCTAAGAAAATTATAATATATTATAATTTTTAGAATCATAAATTAGTATGAATAATTGCCAAATATTTTTCTAATATCTTCTAATTAGATTTTTCGGTTATTCACGTATATACATCTATAACATATATAATTTCTTCATAGGTATATATCATTGGAATCATATAAAACATTCTCAAGATATTTTGACGTATCAAGAGAGTTTTACTAATGTGAATTTCGAGGATTATATAGACTGTCAAAAGAACAATTTGTATCAAGAGTCTATGGACATAACGCTACCATTCAGTAATCAAATCATATCTTTCACAGTAAGTCGATAAAACTGGAAATTTATGTATAATTTTCTGGATATACAATTCGCACTTTATAACATATGCAAATTACAGTAAAATATAAAACATGAGATAATAAGCAAAAAATATAATATATAAAAGAAATACTTTTTGCTTTGTTTATTTCATTGAATTTGTTTCATTCATTTATTTGTTGAATAATTCGCAAACGCAAAATGTCAGATAATTGTAAATATCCTAGATTCCGCAATCCACTTTGAACGAGCGGTTATCTGATATTATGGGACTCAGACTAGCCTACGACACTTTGGTTCGTACAATATCGGATGCGGAAAAGAGACTTCCATGGATGAAATTCCGCACCGAGCAATTATTCTATCTCGTCTACGCTCAGGTACTGTTCTCACAGTTTGGTTTACATTAGCAGCAATTTTGGAGGGAACTTTTTCATGCTATTTTATAAAATCCTTGGATCTTTACACCTTTTAAGTCAATGTTTTATTTCTGCTTTTATAATTTTTATTATACAGTTTTTAGTGTTTAAATTTTTGGCCTTCTCACTGGGAATTTAAAAAATGTTTAGATCCTTGGATCTTTCGATTCCTTTTTTACTTTAGAATTTTTGAATGTCAAATTTTATTAATATTAAATTATAAGATTCAAGTATTCATTTAAAATGATAAATACCAAGTATTTACAGCTATCTTAATTATTATAAATCCAATCGATTTAAAGATTTAAAGATGAAAGGATTTTGTTTAATGTTCAGTTTCCTCGAGATTCTTGATTATTATTGAGTCATTTTAAGTGATCGACGCTTCATCAAGCTCTTAAATTTGCAGATGTATTGCACGAAGAAGCCACTCACATCGTCATACATCTCTTTATATAAGAGCGGAAACTTACCCAGCCGGATTCGTATGTTCGTTTCCGCGTCGAACAATAAACCTCTCGCCGAAATGTGGAACTGCGCCACGGGTTCGCAGATCGCGCCTATTGATATTTGCAGCGTATTCCCGCATTTGTATTTCAACGAAAATAGCTTCTTAACCCCGCAATGAGAATCATTCAATGCGCGGATTGAACAGACGCTTTCAAATATCTAAACAATGGTGTAGTCGATCGGCGATCATCCGTGATATAAAAGACTAAAATTGACGTTACAGAAGCGAAACTTATGTCCGTCCACTTAAAATTCGCGAATAAATTTTTGCAATTTTTGCAATATGTTATATAATTTTACATCAAATCAAATAGATTTTTCAAATTGATTTTTATTTCGTTTTCTTCTTCTTTTGTTTTTAAATTGAATTAGAATTTTGTTTTTGCCAAGCGGACTTCAGTCGTGAATACAGTACGCGAAACATAATAAATCTGCGCTTATAAATCAATCCTGAGGAAAAAAGATGGAGAACGTATGCTTCGCTTCTATTTCCTTTAGGGCAATTTTATTCGCATATAACAAATATGCCAGACGTATCTCAGATACAAAATTTAAGAGCAGTGTCTCGAACATATTGTCCTATGCGAAATAAAAAAGTTATAACTATTACAGATTATATGAAAGAAAATAAGCGAACAATGCAGTTGCAAATGAATTTGTATGAATGAATCTTTTAAACATATTTTTTTTTCTTCTCTCTGTACACTTCAAACTCTGATCGAACTTGATCGAACGCTAGATCAGAGCGTTCACAGACTACTTAAAATAGTAACGATATTCTTCATCTATTCTGAAGAACAAAATAGTAATGGAAGGCATTCATACAACCACATCATGAATAGTTACATCACACATGTCTCATCATCATTCACTCTACAAACGCTTAATCATCCATTCGAAACGTAATTGATTTACTCGACTAGAAAATCATCATGTTCTTCTATAATTTTTCACGGATCCTTCTTATCCAATTTCCAAACAGACTTTGTGCGGCGACTCATATCCACTGAAATAAAGACGCTCTTATAAGTATATAAGATTTTGCGATTTTTTGCAAGGATCCATTCAACGATTATCAACTTTCTTTTAAGTTCTTTCGAAAAAAATATTGAAAAAAGAAATTTTTAAGAGATAAGAAAGAGAGATAGGAAAAAAATATGAAATAGGAAGGAAAAAATATAAAAATTATAAAAAAGAATATTTTAAAGAATAGATAAAAAGTATTTAATATTTATTTTCTATCTAATTATATTTATATCAGATTTCATTGTAATTACGAGAAAAAAGATCAAGATTATCATAAATTATAAAATTTAAAAAAAATCGAGAATTTTTATGAATATAAAATTTCAGGAATTCTGAAATGAATCTAAGAATTAAAATAATTCTGTAATTTGAAAAATTTGAGATCTCAAAATTTGAAGATCTAAATATCGAGAAATATAAAATCTCAAGACAAAACGAAACCTGTTGTATGAAATACAACAAGTTTGATAATTTACTTAGATTTAATATTTAATAATTTCTTCATTATTTAAATTTTAAATCAAGATATATTGGGCAATCTAGTTAGAAATAGAGAATATATAGAGAATTTATGATTTATATGAAATGAGAAAATGAGAATCACATAAATCACAAATTTCGGAGATTTCGAATCGATAATTTCAATGAGGAATCAATGAAATATCGCGAATTCAATCAGATCGTTGCAAAACATTTATTGATTGCTTTATATGACAATCGATTAAAAACATACCGTTATAAAACGTTATATCCGTATTAAAGTTGTCTAGATGGGAAGTAGAACGTCTTATAGTGATTTTCTTTCCTGTCTGGATCAGCACCATGCGTTGAAAGAAGCAGCAACAATTACATTAAAGTAAATGATTAATTAGCTGTTGCTAATCGATACTTATCAATTAGCAACAGCAACTTAGTTAACAAGACAAATTATTATGAGTAAATATATATTAATTTGGTAAATATATAGAAATTTATCTTTTCACTTTAAATTATTATAAAATTTCTATTGTTTCTTATCCATTCTCTTGATAATAGAAATATCATAACAATATTTACTATTATCATAACAGTATTTAAATTTTAATACGCAGGATTTTAATTACATTTTAATATGAGAATATCAAAAAGGGATTGAAATCATTGTAGATTGATTCGTACCTCGAGATATCGATGCCACAAGACACAGCCATAGACACAGAGAACAGAGACTAGAGATTGACAAAGGAGCCATAAAAGAATGTTGAGAGCTTGAGTACGCTCAAACAGAGCCGCGCCATGACGTATACATAACAGAGCCTCGGTTACCATGATTGCCCCGTAAACCCAACATTGAGTTCCCACTCGGCTGCATGTCGGATCAGTCACATACATATAATATTGCCTGTAATTATAATGAGTATTATTTCAAATGTATGGTTAAATAATCGCATTTGTCAATTTATTAAACTGAAAAACAATATTATTGATTTAAAGCTTTTTAGAGTATCAAAATACTCTTAAGAAATACAACTGATTATGAAAATAAATATTGGAATGCTTTTGTTAATGTAATTAATAGTAATTAATAGTATATTTTTGAAATAAATTTATTAATATTATAAAATCTCAATAATCAATATTTATATTTTTCGAAAATATAAAATTCTAAAATCCTAATGTTTCCAAACATTAAATTTTTAAGATTGTTCACTTAATATCCTGTATCAAAATTCTTATATTTTTGCATTTTTTGCTCACCTAACTGATGGTGCAACGATGACGCCAATCAGTACTAATCTAATCACAACGAAAGGATGAGATGGTGGAAACTCGTAAACGTGTTTTAAGAAAAAAGTATTCAGCTCGGAAACCTGCCAGAATATCACTAACTGGCATAATGCGACTAATCGCATATGTGTACAGGTTGGATCTAACCATCTAACCGATGTCCAGCTGCCAGGAGTAAATTGTAACATTGCCCTCTTCAATTTCCCAGTTGTACTCTCGATATCACGGATGCTAACCCATCTAATTCAGAAACAGAATAAATAAAATAATATATTTTAAATATAATATATTTGATTCTATATTGTATATTGTATATATATACAATTTTTTGTTGAGAAACAAAAAAAGATTTCTTATCTGTGTAATATATCAATTTATATATAAATTTTTACAAAATTATTTAGAATTTAAAATAAAATTCCAATAACAAAATAAATAATAAAATATAGAAATTTTATATAATTTTAATGAAAAATTGAAATTATACAAAATGGAAGTAAAATTTCTATTAAGGATAATAAAATTTAGAAGTTATTTGAGTTTTAAAAAATAAATTGGTTTCTTACTTATATTCACGCATCTCCAATATGGAACAGATCTTTAGACCAACCCAAATACCTAATCCATTGCACACTAAAACATCCAGAATCAAGGCATCCCACCAGCATTCGACAAAATTTGGTAGCAAATGAGCAAAAGCGATTTCTGTCACTTCCCACATGATACTAATAGCCCAAAGAATGCCGAGATGGCGAATCAAGATGGCTTTGAATGCCCAACCAAGAAAATGGGCCAATGCAAATATATCCAGATGATTCCAGATCTTCTCCACTGTGACATCGGAACAGTTGACACCATATTCTTTATCCATATCAATATGGAACGATGCCAAATTAGGGTCCACCCATACCAAGATACTTCTCACTGTTTCATAATTTTGAAACAATAAGAACAGCAGACCCATTAAGTATAACACGCTGCAGCCAAATACTATTCTCCACACAACTGGATGCGGTCTTGTGAAAGGACCATTGGGAAATGTTAAGACGGATATAATGAGGAAAAAAAAAATAACGCAAAGTATTCCTGCCCACATGTTATCTTCGACATTGGTAGTATTTCTGAAAACAAAATTTGTCCCATTTGGACAAACAAACAATAAGCATGTCTGACTTTTCATTAATCTGCAAATACAAGAATATAATGATATACATTGACTTAAAATTACAGACTAAATTTACATACAATTATTTCTATGTTTAAGTAGATCATAAAAGAACAAGTTGGTATGACTTAGATTAATAGAATTCAAATCTGGAAATAAAAATAATGTATCTGCTTATAATTATAATGAAAATATCATTACATATAATTATTGTCAAATTTAATATAATGAACATTATTCAAATTCATGATATATATTACACATTACTTATTAAATATTATTCAAAACTTTTCATAATATATAATATACATATTAAAATAATATTGTGAAGAGTTTCTTAATAACAGATAATTCTCAGCACAATAATACATCTACAGATAAAAAATTAAATTGGTTAATTTTATTTTACTTGAATTTCTATTTATAATCAAGGTTATATAATTTAAAAAGAGATATAAAATGCTATTCAAGATTGATACAATAACAAATTATATAACAAAAATGAAATACAGTGCATAAAACATAAATAATTTATAATATAAATCATAAATAATTTATAATGGTAATCTCAAACTTTTTAAATTCTTTATTGACATATTTAGATTTACTTAAAATTTACTTAAAATCTAAATACATGCTCAAACTGCAAAATATTAAAATATTATGTATAAATTCCCTAATTCATAAAATTATTTCATAAAAAAACATCGATATATTTTGAACTGGAAAATCCAATCGCAAAATCAAAAAATGAAGAGATAAATATAGAACTTAATTTATTTAAATTATATTTTTTTCTGATACGTTATATTTTTTTACGAAAATGGAATATAAAAAAAGTATCTTCTCTTAAATATATAAAATATCTTATATTGTTTTTGTTATACATTGTATTAAAAAGGAAATTTCGCAAAAGAAAATCTATATTAGAGGCTATGGTCCATACGCGTGTGTGACGAAAGGATTATACATTGTGCAATATCGTGAGAGAAACATGCATGATTTATTATTGCATCGATCAATGAAGATGTATATCTTTTCATTTTTGTAATTCTCAGAGTATTATGAAATGCACATTATGAAATGCATAATCGATTTGCACATTCGCGAACGTACAGTATGTATTGAATTACCTAGTGAAGACAAAATATATAACGGCACCGATGGAGATGAGTAACAAAGTAATCGTATGAGGTTTATAGAAGAATTCGAGAGAGATATCATCGACTGGTCTCTCGTTAATGCTTGGGAAACTATCAGTCCCGGTACGAAGTCTATGACCCTCGGTAACATGATCAGAATTCGTGCTTGCGTCGGTTGTATTTTCATGATCAAATTTCTGAGATATCGTCATTCTTAAAGCAATTTTTCACAGCATTTACATTCAAGATACTTCCACTTAGCTATGTTTAATTAGCAGTAAACACGTGTTCTCACACTGAAAAGCGTCATTTAGTATACATAACCTCAATCACACGAAAAGATCACTACAGTGATCTTCCGTACGACGCAGACTCACCAATTCGCGTATCTCAAGAGAAATGTTGTCACAGTATATAGATTACATATAGTAGTGCAACTCACAGTTAGTACATGCAGCATATAAAATTGAATTACATGTGCTCACGAAGCAAGTAACCAATCATGTAATTGAAATTAGAATATTAAGATAAAAACTAAGATTGTGCTTTTACTGTTGACTTATATGCCTATATGCCGATATAATGTGCGATTTTATATACATAGATAAAGCAGGACATAGAAATAAAAGTATAGAAGAAAATTGAACGCTCCATGAAGGAAAAACTAGATTTAAGAGAGGAAATAATGGAAAAAAATTCAAAATAATTATATATATTTTGATTAATCGTCTTCGTTGTCAACATTATTGTTTATCATTGTTACTTAATTTTATATTATAAAATTATATTCAAATTATATTTAAAGAGAACATATACAATATAATCGCGATTAAGTAGCTTGATATTTAATATATAATAACATAGTTATTAGCATAAAAATCTATATATATATAAATTTGTATAAATGGGTAGATGAATAAATATAATACATAATTGACTTGATCAATAATTCAAATTAACATCGCGTTATTTTAAATTAAACCGGACGTTGATCGAAACGTTTATATGTTATTTGTCACCTATTTAATAACTTACATGTAACGATCTTGTCATTAAATCTCGTCATTAAATTCTTCTATTAATTTAAAAGAATAAAATATAATTTATTCTATCGAAACAGTTCATAATATTAATATCAAACATTAAAAATTTTAATATTAATTTTTTGTAGATCAAGTTGTCGATTGTAAACTAATAAATATTCGAATAAATAATGATAATTCTAGAATTATCTAAAAAATAATCTAGAAAATAATGATCTAGAAGAAATCTGATATAACCGATCAATCAATATTGATATTCATATCTCATATTTAGAGTCAAATATAATCTAAATTTCTTTTTACATATTGAATTTTATTTATATATGATTCTATTTCATCTGCACTGCTCTGATATGTCTCATTTATACGGTGTATAAATATATGGTATATCTATACTATATCAAATAATTAATTGATAATAAATAACAGATGCGTAATAACAAATGTCATTGTGAGTAATACGAGTAAAAATAATATTGTCTTAAAATAGAGGCCGAAGCTGAACATCCGAAAAGAAAGTCATGCTTTTCATTGCTATAAATCTCGATATTAAGAAAAAACGATGGTATCGGTATATTGACGGAATCAGTGGCAGACGTTCGACCTTATTTGGGATAGATTTTTACACGACATAATACAGCGCGACCGCACAACGGTCACGACGTCCCACACACTCGTCTGAAGGATGCAGTCACATGATTCATCCGGAATGAATCTTTTTTTTTTAAGCCATCTCCAACGGTTTTAGCATCCGCCGAATATAAGAATATTTATGATTTGTGAGCACAATATAATCTTATTGGTGAAAATTAAAATCAAAATCGTTTATTTTTTATTTTCGTGACAATTTTCGTTAGGAAGTATTAAAAATTTGAAAATTAATCTAAGTAATAATCTCTCTCTCTCTCTCTCTCTCTCTCTCTCTCTCTCTCTCTCTCGCTCTTGCTCTCTTTCTCTTTAAAATAACAGAAATATTAAAAATTAAAATTTATTTTAAAATATTTATTTTTTATAGCTTAATTATAGTTTCATTTAATTTAATAATCGAATAATTTAATTAGAAGATATGTTAGATTACATTAAATAATTTATTAATTAAATATTTGTAATGAATATTTTGTAAAGATATGATGGATATATAAAGATGATAATTTACAGATTGCAATTTTAAAATTGTGAAATCAAATATCAAGATTTGAGCATTTAACTTTGTTTTTATTCTGAATTTCTCTCTTTAATTATACTATTACATCTAGTATTAGTAACATTTGAATATGCTTTACATTTATTTGAGGTATTGTCTCTAGATTGATTAAAACAGAGCATACTTTGAAGCTAGAATTAAAGCATGAATAAAACGAACGGGTTAGTGACGCAATCGCAGGATATACGAGCGCAAGCGATCGCGAGACAATCGAAAAACAACCGGTCTCGCAAGTTCCCACGGCGGTCGAACATCACAACGTTCGGCCGTTTAAATGTACCAATAGACGCATTGCAGTGTGAACGGTGAACCAATCAGGACATAACGTGGACGCGACTTGGAGGCGTCGCAGGCGTTCGGGCGGCTTCGCGACTCGAACGATGCACAAAGACGTCGCGCGATAAAAGCAGCGTACGAAGCAACCGGCTATTCAGGATCTCGTTTGATCTCGTTGCGTTGTACATCAGTTGTACATATCGTGTGTGTTAAGTACAAATCTGCTTTCCTGTGTATTCAAAATCATTGGAAAACACGTTGTTCGTGCGAATAAGCATCAATAGCAAGATACGCGCCTTTTTTTCGTGCTAGAAAGAGAAAGAAAAACAAGTAAGCGATTTTCTTCTGCTCTTCTTTTTCGCGCGACGCGAACAAAGAGACGCGCGACCTTCGCGTTGCAATTTATCAAAACGACGCAATACTTTGATTACTTGATTCTTCTTTGAGATTAATGATTATTATTACATTTGTTGATTGTTTTGTCATAAAAGTAGCGAAAGTTAGGAATAAAAATACAATTATCCTGAAGTATGTAAATAATGGAGCGGCGGTTGTCAACGGCTTTTGAGTAATCATGACCGATCATGGCAGAACGTACATAAACAAAGAAGCCTTTAATTGATTATTTGATATTTAATTATATATTTCATTATTTAATTATATGTAACGACATAACATTATGTCGTTAATCTGTTTAATTCGTATTTAATTAGTTATATTACATTTATTGTTTACCCAATAAACTCGTCATAAACAAGGATGTATATTTTTTCCACGTTAAATAAGATATATATTATACGATCATTTAGAATGCTTTAGAATTTAAGAGCGTAAATGTAATAAAACAAATTAATTCATGAAAACTTGATGCGATTAACAATATTTTAATGTCTAATGCCTAAATGTTAGCAAAATAAAATTTTGATTAAGTCTGAGAGATTATTTCATTATTATTTAAAATAAAAAAATTTTGTTAATAATATTTTCAAGTTAAGGTTAATAAATAATATCTTCCTTTGCCGAAAGATAGATAAGACAACATAACAACATAAACAATAGTCGCTAGATGTCACTATATATTCCATTTTTGATTATATATATTGCGGCTACAATCTATACTACAATTATATTATATCGATATAAATTGTTTTGAATCACGTAATCGTGTTGTTATTTTCAAAATTGCAATATTAGATTACACATTGGAAAGAGTAAAAAGCAACTTTTTAAATTAGTACAATCGGTTGTTCAATAATTTTGTATTTCATTTCTTTAATTAAATTTGCTTTAAATCGACGACCGAAGAGATTTATTATTCCGTTTATCTTTTATTCTATTCAAGCAGTTTTGAAACAAACATATTCATTTGAATATTTGGAACGTTTTGTTGCAGAGATATCGCCATGGCTACAGCAGCAGAATCGCCTGTTTCCAATGAGTGTAAGTATCATCTTTAAAACAATCAATTAACGTACGATAATAACGATTTACATTCGCAAACAGTATTGATGAAATCGGCTGTGCGCGTTTAAAATGAAATCTCAATTGTAGATCATGAGGAATTATCAGGAGAACTGAGCCGTTTTTTGTTAATGTATATTTTGTAATTGTAAAAAAGTCTGTTTCCATAAATTAACTTACGATTCATGCGATTCATGATCTTAATCTTTTAATTTATCTTATTAATTTATTTTATTAATAAATAGTTAATAAATATTCTTGATTACTTTTAACTAATTAACTAGACATAGGAGAATATACAATCGATCCAAATCGATTAATGCGTGGAACGTGACTGCGATATATCCGCCCCTAGTCCGCTCGATATTTCGAGTATCTTGCAATTTATGCGTAATTCTGTCTGCGCTCAATGCGAATACGAATCTCGCGTGTCCGCCGACGGCAAAGCGGGACGCGAAGGTTCCCGTAATTGGAGGAGTAGCCGGACGATTCGGCGCCGCGCTATGAACACACCCTAAACGCCGCAGAGACCGGAGACCAGCAGGCGGCCGATGACGAGAAAAGGTCAGAGCCCTCGGACTTGCACCGTGTCCTCGCTGGCGAGCGAGCGAACGGACGAATGCTGCGGAAGAATGATGCAGGCCTTGCACCGTGCTGCGGCTGACAACTGCAGCACGACCGACCCGACTGCGGCGCAGTATACATCGGTAACCCGTTGCTCCAGTGACTCTCAACTATGAGAGGCGTTGCATTCGTGCAAAATATCCTATGCATTGAGGAGCAGCAAGTTGAGAAGAATTGGATGCTTAATTCAAAGCTGTGAATTTTTTTCTTTCTTTTTCTTTTTTTTTTTTAGCTTTTCCCAAAACCGAAGCCTGTTTGCTCCGTGAGCTGAACACAAGATGAGAACTTGACAAAATATGGATATGTTATTTTGCATTTTTGTATTGTGTTTGATATGTCGTGTTGTGTCATGCAAAAGCTACACGGCAGCCGCATTTTTGAGAATTCTAATTTAGAGATGCATTTTTATGTAGCTTTTGATTTACATTGAAAGCTTGAACGAGGTTTCTCTAAATTAAGTTTTCTTTGAGAGGAAATTGACGTAATCAAGAGCTAAGCGACTCGATAAACTTCATTTCTTTTATCCTGCGGTTTTTATCATTATTTCTTTTAGTGACGTTCAGATTCAATTAAATTGCAATGATGGAATCCGATTCATTATGAGATCATTATGAGATTTCAGATTTGTTAACCATTAAGCAGCGAAATATCTTTCGTTTTTGCATCCTTCCATTTTAGCGATCGCAGTTAATATGATATGACTCTTTTTTGTAAATAGCAAGATAGATCATGCAAATGTTATCTTTATTATTTTATTCAAAATTATATTAATAAATAAGCGCGCTATTTTAAGAAATACAATAGCATATTTTATTATTAGCGCTTATTATTATTATGAAATTACTTTGAAATTTTCAAGTTTTTCCGATAAACAGCTTTATCACAGATAAAGCCTTTATTAACTTATAGTTAATTAAAAAATTAGGAATTATATTAGAACAATTTAATTAAACTGATTAATTGTTTAGAGTGATAAATTTCTTCGAATGCAGGAAATTTATAAAATCATTGAATTATTTTCATTGGCGCTTATGATTTGTTCGAAGTGAAAGATCATTATTTCGCCTTCAAGATAATTAAGAGACAAGATCAAACCGAATTTTTAAGAAGAAGTTCTGATTCTTCAATTACAGTCGTCGAGAATCATGAAAATTTCGTTTCTCATTGATTTCCACAGGGAATTGACTCGTCGGCTGCATCATAACGCGCGTATTCCAACATACAGCTTCCAACGGAGAAACTTTGTACAAAGCGCAACCGTTACATGCCCCATATTCCCCGATTCGTAATACTTGCTAAATTTATAAGTATCCATACAAGTTCTACTTCTTTAAGTTATAAAGTATCTATAGCGATGATTTTTGGATAATTTTGCTTTTGTATAGCTTTTCTGTAATCTGATTTTCTAACGAGGGATTATGAATTGTCTGTTAATGATGCCAGTTTTCGAAATAAAAATTAAATATTCAAGACTTTCGTAGATTCGTGGGTTGGACAAATTATCACGATCTGAAGATTGGAGGATTTCGAAAGCCAAGGGTATAATAACCTCGTCGTTTAGAATTTAGATTAGAGAGCGAAAAATCGATATGAATCTTCTCGTGGAAGTATACAAGATTTTTCACTAATCACACAGAGTTTTCCCAGACGGATTTTCGTTGCTTTCGTTCATCGTTTCGAAAATTGAGGCCGTTTCACTGTCAAGATGGTGACGGATGCCGGTAGGAGGCTGGAGAAGAATTGTGGAGGGCGGTGAGTCCTTCGATAGAAAGAGGGGATGAACAGATGGTATTTTACGCTTGCACATAGGCTTCTACACGTGCCTGGCGACCGGCTTTATTGAGTACCGGTTGTACCCGGAGTGCTCTGAAAAAGGAAAAGCTCCCGGAACATCTGAATAGCTCGAATTCAAAAACACGAAATTTATGAAGATTACCTCAATATCTTGAGATCATGGGAATTAAAAAGTTATCGAATTCTAAGTTCCGAAAAGTGTGCAGGAGCTAAAGACATTTCTAAACGACTCCTTAAACATCTTTAGAATTTTTAAGCGTTCATCATGAGATACCTGCACGATGTTAAGTGAAGATTAAGACTGAATTAAGATTGGAAGAGCTCATCGCATCCGAAATTTCGCGAAATTCGAAACCTCGCTTAATTTCCGATTTTAATTATATCTCTGTCTATCTGACATTTTTATTAAGTGACTGCTTATCTTTCTATTCCTCCCACATATTCATATTCTATCGCAGTTTTTATACGGAACACCCCGTAGAATCCGTAATACTCCTCCGAGGGTTGCTTCTAGTGCTAGTAGCGATCACAGGTTGGAGTTGCTGGTTGGAAGGGTGGCTTGTTGTCGGGTAGGCTGTTGGTTCCAGGATGCGGGGGTTGGCCGGAACGAGGAGGACGAGGACGAGAAGAAAGAGGAGGGTAGTCGGATATTGAGCGACGCCGGGCGTCGCGGCGCAGCATGCAAGCCAGTCGCCCTCCAGCCACCGCCCCAGTTACGAGCCGAGCGACACTTTCGACGTGTCTGAACTCTTTTTCTCCCGGCCTTGTTCTCTTTTCTCATCCTTCTCATTGTCTCGCATATCCCAATTCCGTCGTTCACGTCAGTCGTTGGTCCATCGTCGTCCCGCGAGATTCACATCCCCTGCGCGAAACAACCCTCGAACGAAACGAAACGGCAACATGTTGATTGGTCTCGTGCGTGATTCGGTATTGCAGTGCTTTTGTCATAGCTGCAAGGCCCCATTGGGTGTTGTAGGTGAGTGAATTCCTGTTCCACGAAATCCTGCTTTTTTTCTGCTATCCTTGCTGAAGTTATCCTTTTGGTTCTCCGCTGAGTCTTATACAGATTAGCCGAACATCTGATCTTTCAATTCTCTGTTTTGAGCCGCAGCATTTCTTTATTCCGTTTTTCATAAATATCTATTATAAAGTAAGGGAATATAAAAAGATAATTCACTTTCCATTTGTACTTAATTGAAGATTGAACTATTATTACTAAAAATTTGTAACAGAGATTTAAAACGTTATAATAAAGATAAGATATTTACCGGCATTGTTCTACCGTAGAATAATACTAAAAAAATTTAAGGTTGTCTTAAAAGTGCTTTAAAGCTTAATTTTTAGCTTACCTTATTTTTAGCTTAGCTTGACCCTTCTGAATAATTTCATAAAAAGAGTTTTATAATAAAATTAATCCTTTATAAAAGCGATTATTAGCGATTTACTTCTCTGGACAAAATTGACAAGATATAATCTTAATAGAATCTTCGCAAAACGATCACTCAGTTTTTGAAAATTATAAATTATTAGAATTATAAATTATTAGAAAATTATTTATTTATATTTTGCGATATGAAAAGTGCGATATAAAGCGTTGGAATAATTCGGCATTTATCGAGTCAAGATCGGGAATTTTTTGCTCTTCATAGAACAAATGGTGAACTCTTACAGTTCAGTACTTACTCTGGATAACGCTTTTTAGAGAGCCTTTAATTTTCTTC
Organism: Eciton burchellii; assembly: GCA_020341155.1. Classification (NCBI taxonomy): domain Eukaryota; kingdom Metazoa; phylum Arthropoda; class Insecta; order Hymenoptera; family Formicidae; genus Eciton; species Eciton burchellii. The sequence continues at coordinate 442,162 of JAHMML010000082.1, forward strand.
AATTTTCTTCGAGATATTAAGAAATTGGAATTTCTGAATTAATTATAATTAGTTAAAACATAAAGTTTTGCAGAAAATAGGAAACATTTTTTTTTAAATAGATTTAACTCCTTTTTGACATATTTTTAAAATGCTTCTTAGTAGAAGCATATTATCTCCATATTCTTTTAATATAAAAATTCTTTACTGTCTTTTTATATTCTTCTTGAATCTTTATGATTAAAAGTAAAATTCGATGCATCGGAAGAAAATAACTATGGTCTTTGAATGCTAATTACAGCCCGGAATATCTTGTGACAAATTAGCTTGTCTTATCCTTGCCTTATCCTTGCTTTATCTTGTCTTAGCCTTCGAAAAAGAAATATTAATGAGAGTCAGGTACGGAAAACAATGCGATCGTTCTCTGTGGCAAGAAATATTATTATTATTTCTACGATATGTATCCTTGTTATCTTTTTATTATTTTATTATTTTTTAGGTACTTCATTTTTCAATGGATTTATTTTGTTACTTTAGCTTTTCTCACTTATATAATTTACTTATATCTACATACGTATATCATATATGTGTATACATATACACATATATATATACACATTAATTTATAATTATTTTATAATCGATTTATCTTATTGTTTTATTGATGCATTATGCGTATAATGATTTTCAATATATATATGAAGTTCACAAAGAATAAAATCTGCAGATCTCAAGTTCTCAAGCTTTCTTTGAATATGAGGAGTTGTATTATTGTTACTACAGTGCATAATCGTCGATATTACAGTGATATCATGATATTACTTTGGAGCACCTGCAGTTCGATCAATTTCTCAAACCGTCCACGAATCGATACTCACGGTCCACCATTTTTCTACGGGGTGTCGCGAAACGGGGTGTCGTTTAATTTTGCAAAAATTCTTTATCGATATATTAAATTCTTTGTGATTCAATTATTCGTTATTCAATGATTTTTCCTATATCGGATTTTATTGTAAGAGTAACTAATTGAATCTCTCGAATATATTGTACATATATTTAGAATAAAGAATAAAATAAATTATCTGCAGTATAATGAAATTTTATAAATTTCTATTTAAATTACAATTTTCTAACTTCTTAATATCAAATTCAATTATATTAATATTAAGATTTATTCGTAACATACATTGAAATATAATAATATTGATATTAATTAATGAAAATTGATACTATATTTTTATAAATATATACATCTTCTACAAAATTCTTCTGTTGCTAAGAAATATTTAAATGCAATAAATAATTGAAATTTAGCATTTAGTGGATACATTATTGATAATATAAATGTAAAAACATTGATATAAGTAAATTCAAAATAAATGTTTCTTCTTTCTCTTGTAATTTTATCGAAAAATTTTTTTAGAGGGTAATCATTGAATTCAATGAATCGATACTCGTACACGTGTCATTTACAATTATTGAAATAAGAACTATTTGTCATTTTCTTTATTGTTCTGTAATGACGTTAATTTGGCGAATTTTGCCGGTATGCACGTGTTCGGCCTGCCGAAACGATCAGGGTGCGGTCCAACATGGCTACGCGAAACGGTCGCATCGATTTCCCGATAATTAGCCCATTGGAACTCGATCTGTTACAACAGTATGCCTGATGTTAATTTCATTTTTTATATGAACGTTTGCCTTCGGCTTAATCATGCATTAATTAAAAGCGTAACGACTTATGACGTACGACGTTTTTATTTTGTAACGTGTAGTTCAGCAGTTAACTTTTATTTTATTATTCTTATATTTTATTACGCATAATAGTAAATTTCCAAATAACTGATCAATTTTGTAAAATCAACAAGATAAAATCGAGAAATGAATTTATAATTAGATTATAAGTAGATTATTAATACAAAAGCTATTTCGTAAATATTATCTTACATCTTCAAACTATTTTATTCGGATGACAATGATGGTTATTTAATCATATCTTTTTTATCGCATAATGGTATAAAAGAAAGAGACAATGGGTTAGATCACGCTCTCCTTTTCCGCTCTTTTCTGTCCTTATTGGTTTTTTTTCTACAAACACGATTGTTTTGATCGTCTTTGAATTTTCAAAGCGGGACAGAGGAGGAACAATGCGCCGTTCAAGAAACCTAGCGGTAAGGGCAAGCCGCGGACCAAGCAGCCGAAGAAAGTGAAGTTCATCAGTGAGTAGTCGATTAGCGAGTTTTCGGGACCTTTTTGGGAGTTTTCAATGGATGCTAATAGATGATTTGAGACATGTCCATACTGTGTTTGATCGATTGTATGAAATCAATTTTAACGCAATGTTCATCAAAAGAGTATTTCACTCCCGAACAATAATTTTGATGATTCTTGATGACAAATTGATATGGGGTAATATCGATCTTTGCTAATATTAATAATATCGATATTGAAAAGGATCGATATCATGAAGAGGGTCTAAAGAATTTAAAGATTCCAAAATCTGGAACATTTCGTAGAATGTAAGCGAATAATATTGTATAGTTAATAGTATCTAGTTTATAAGGTAATTTATGATTAAAGTTTTCATGTAAGTATATAGTCATAAGTTATAACTTTGAGGTATCTAAGGATTAAGGGAACAGCTTTGCTGCTAAAGGTCGGTACAATGCCCTCGCGAGAACGCTCGCATCTACATGTTGCCGTTAAATTATTGAAATGACGGATAACGTTGCAAATTTGCGCTTTACGTACAATGTGAGAATATACGGCAGTATTGATAAGTTTCATGATGACGGTCTCTTATAATGTTTCGCCGAATGAGGAAAAAAAAAAAAATATAGAAAATACGAGTATCGCAAGATCCTTAACGCTTTCCGATTAATCTCTTGAAAATCATGTATAAATCCTAGAACATTGGAGAAATTGACGATTGGTATTTTCTTTCGCGTTTGGGGAAGAGGAAATTGGAAGGAGCAGATGGGGGAAAAATAGCGATTTAAGTAATCGCATAATTTGAATTCAGAAATGAAATGATTATTGGGATTCGCGGAAATTGCGACGAAATGATATGACGTATCGTAATTATACGGTTGGCAATCGAGAATGAATAAAATATAGGAGCAGGTGCAGGGGTAGGTGAAGGGAGGAACGGAGAAGACGAGAAGTGCGTGTGACGACGCTCTAGACGTCGCGGCGCCTACGGCCGATCGTTCCCTCTGATCGATCTCTTTTTGCCATGCTGTTCTGAGTCATGCTTCCGCAACTAATCGGCGCCGGAAGTCTCACAATGGCGAGTCGTATGCGGAATTGGCTATTTCAGAGATGAGATCTCGATACTTGATAGATCCGAAGAAACGATTAAGGGAAGATTATTATCGTTCGCGTAAGAGTCTTGAAATATTGGATATAAAGTATCGATATCTGGAAAAGTTTTGAAAGGAAATAGAGAATGTCGATTTATCGAGATATCTTAAAAGTCAATCAATTTTTAAATTTAATATGACTGATGACGTACGTGGAAATATCTTTACACTGTGCAATAGAGAAACGATTTCACTCTGCACTGTTCATTATCAGAATATATCGATCATAAAAAGTTCGTTCTGCGCTATGAATACATGAATACAATGAATACATTATTTTAGTGATAATAAATATTATAGGCTACTTCGAAACATTATACAATGTGACGTATACAATATTATCAAATAATTTACATACCTATATTATTTATATACTGTAGCATAATATGATGTATATATATATATATATATATATATATATATATATGGCAATGGATTGTGATTCAATTACCATAATGCAAGTTATTACATGGAATAAATTGAATATCATTACATTATGTTCATTTTCCAGCAACCGAGATCCGATGCCAGGAGAAGTCCAAGGGCGGATTGTGCTACGAGGTGATCCTCGCCGAGCCGACGGTACCCAAGAGAGCTCCGTCGCCGCCTCAGCCAAGCCCGACGCAGCAGACTGCAATCGAGGACAAGCTGAAGGCCGCTGAGGAGCGAAGATTATCCATCGAGGCGCACAAGCTCGCTGCCCTCGCCGCTAAGCTCAGCAAGATCGAGGAAGCTGCCCGCAAAAAGGATGAACTCAGCGCGGCTTTCATCGCCGCCACCCGCGAATCTTTGGACGCCAAGATGAATAATACGGAAGAGAAACGGGAAGCGCATATCGCTGAGCTGAAAAACAAGCTGAAGGAACATGTGAGTATACAACACTACTTCAACGAAGACAGCTTTAATTTTCTCATTATGGAAAAGAAAGTTGATCAAAGTTTGCGGAATATGAAAGATATTCTTATGATGAGATCTAATGATTGATAAGATTGATTAGAACGTAAAGCAGACATTTTTGTGGGGACATTTAAGTATATACAGTGAAATAGAAGTTTTCACTGTAGAGAAATAAAACTGTGAACAAATTTAAAATATTATAAAATAAATTATAGAATAAGTAATGTATAAAATATGAAGTAAAAAAATGCCGTACTCTCATGCCATGTAATATTGATCAATTATTGATGAAGTATTTAAATAAGTCATTGCATTTTCCTCATTACAGTTGGAAAGTGTCGAAAAGACACGTCTGAGTCTTGAGCAACAAACTGAAGAAGTGCGATGCGCCGTCGAGGAGAAGCTGAAAACTGCCGCGGCTCAACGCGATGAGAATATCAAGAGAATGCTGGATCGTCTCAAGGAGCACGTTAGTATCTTTATTCTGATGTTTCAAATTTACAGTTTTAAATAATTTAAAATCGAATTATTATAGCACGTAAAGATTATATTATAGAACATAAGTAAACTATATATATAAAGTTCATTATTTTTTGGAAGGCATACAGAAACATGTGAAGAAATACTGAATTTCTATGTCCATTCGCGATTTTCGCATTTTTTCCTCTTTTTCCTATAAACTGCTATTTTGTTCTGCATATTTTAGCAGGTGAACTGTACAGCCAGATAATAAGCTCGATAAGAATAGACGTAAGTTATTGATTCGCGGTTTGCTTGCAGGAGGAGCAAGTCGCTCGTGTACGTCAAGGAATGTCGGAGCGCGTACAACAATTGGAATCCCAAATCCAGGGCAAATTGGAACAGGCACGCGAACGTCGCGAAACCATCGAACGCGAGCAGAAGGAGAAGTTGCGCAATCATGTAAGTTTCTAGCTAATTGTAGCTCTGTGATCGATGTAGTAGCTTTGAACAGTACGTCTATCTCTAACTACCAGGTTGTTACGAAGCTTTGTCGGTTTTTGAGCAGACACGATAAAATCAATAAAAAAATACAAAAATTCAAGAAAGATTCACTACAGCCTTGTAAAAAAAAAAAAAATAAAAAAATAAGTGTATATACACTGGTATTGAACAAAGGTACTGTTGTAAAATAGATACGAAGTTGCTTAAAATGAATATACGTAGTTCATAGTAATCAAATGTAAAATTTGTTTGTAGCTTTGCATATTTATTTAATAATTTCTAAAAAATATCGATTTTTGAAGACGTTCTTAAATAGTCCGAGTATCTTGAACATCAAAACTTAAAAAATTTAGAGTTTTATATATCGTAATCCTTTCGTAGTGAATGTCGTTTTTTAAAAGTAGCCTATTTTAATGACGCATGTAATCTAAAAAACCGCTCATTATTTACAAATGCATCATAGGATCTGCAGATGTTTTATGAAAATGTAGTGTCTCGAAATAAAAAAAGATTCTTGGAATAAAAAAAGATTATTAAATTACTGTTGCGATATCGATAAGTAAATTCAAAAAACGACAAAGAATTCTATCATTATTATTTGTAAACTATTGAAAAGAGAGAAAAATTCGGGGTAAAACCCGAGGTTTTTCTGCGGAAAAGACACTGATCGAATATGGGCGTTTGTGCGATGGTGATAGAACACGGTGAAGATAGCGAAAGTGCGTCAGATGGCGGCGAGAGAGCTCCTGGTGAAAAAGTTCGAGTTTGACAAGAGGGTATCGACCGCGGAGCTGAATCGGCAACGAGAGATCCAGCGTCGCGTGCAAGCGATTCGCCGCCACCATGTAATTCCCTCCCCACACGCACTCTTAATGACAATCAGATCCTCGCAGATGTGATAATATGTCGAATAGATTTTGATTTTCGAGACGTGTAAATTAATGTAAAATGAGGAAATGAGTGAATGAGGAAGCATTAAATTATATTAAGCATTAAATAAGCTTTATTCAATTTGAAGTAATATACGTCTCTCAAATAATATAATTAATTTTGAGATACATGCAATAAAATTTGTTTTTTGTTATTTTTATACATATTTTTACGTAAATTTTGAATACGTTGGTTATCCACAAATCTAGATAATCGCTAAGGAACCGTTATGAAACTGCATTATTTGAATTATTATAATATATTTTTACATTTTATTTCACATGAGATTTTAGAATAATATTAATATTAGTAAACCACAACAAATGCGACAAATTGTAATGTCTGCGAATGGTGTTAATTATGTATCAATTATCTCTTTTGTCATACCTTTTCTCCTTTCCATTGATAAATAGCTTGTTATATTTTTTGTAGGACCATGAAGACATCGATAGTTACATTAAATTATAAAAGGAATGCTGTTGCCGTGCTTTTACTAGATTATGTTGCAGTCTTTTATAGTTATCTTCCAGCATGCGGCCATGCTCATTTATGATTCATATGTCGTTTTATGTGTATCGAAGGTGTGTCGAAGAAGACATGTAATGACAGATTCTTCTCCTTGAGATAATTTATGTAATGATTTATGCATAGAGTTATGCGTGCAACAGAGTTGGAAAAAAATCAAATTAATCGATTTTTAAATTTAAATCACATTGACGATTTCGAGATTTCAAATATCAAAGTGAAAATTTAAAAAAATCTAGAACTTCTCCGACGCATGTCCTTGAAGTCTAACCACCCGTTACATCTAGCCGAGCAACATGAGCTTGCAGTTAGAGAGCATGGCGTACTTTTCGACCTTTGTCTTCGGCTATCGCTCCAGAAAACGTTACTTTAATTATTCCGTCTTTTTTTCTCTCGTAGGAGAGGCGTGCCGAAATCGTAAGACAGAACAAAGCGGCCTTGGACCGTCAGGATGGCAATCCCGCAGATATGCCGCAGCCGGATCTGCCGATAGAGAACGAGACCGCCAGCTCCGGCTAAATATCCAACATTCCTTTCAAGGCCGCTGGAACATCCAACGAGGCTCCGTTTCGCTTTGTGCCATTATTTTTTGACTCGAAGTAAAACGGGAGGTCAATCACGCGTGTTCGCATTTTATGCGGGGATTGGGGCGACCGAATTGCTTTCCCCCCGCCCCGTTTTTCAATATCACGCGGACAATACTGCCTTCGTCACGTTATTTCCGCTTCATTAACGCTCTGTATAGTACACAATTTCTTGAATTTTAGAAGAAAAAAGCAAAGATCATTTTTGAGCGGGGAAAAAAAGATTGCTGTGAAAGTTTGATTTTCAGAATATTTTGAATTTGAAGGAAGTAATTAATAAATAAGAGAGAAATAAATAAAATGATAATTTATTAGAATTAGGATATGAGCGAGAGGATTCAAAAGATAAAGTTCTAATTCAAAAATAATTAAAAGGTTACAAAATGCAAGAAATTTTCATAAGATTATAATATTTTAAAATTATCTCGAAATCTTTAAATTAAAGCAATTCTATTTTACGCATCATTAATAACTATAAAACTTATAAAACAACATTACAATATCTAAAAATATTATATGATTTTTAGAGATTAAAAGTTTCTAGCTTTAGAAATCTTTCTCATTTTTTTTCGATTAGTTATAAAAGTATAAAAATAAAAATATGCAAAATCTGTTGAAAAACTTTCGTGGCAAATTAATAAGATTCATCCACAAGAATATATGGTCATTTTCAACAAGAATTAGATTTAAATCATACTTGGAACATTGAAAGTGAAGATGGTTTGGGTCTAATGCAGTATCGAAATATTAGAATCGTTAATTCTACAAGATATAGTAATGTATTAAGAATCTTTTTTTCCATTTTATTTCATTAACAAAAATACATTTGAGAAAAGTAAAGAAATATCGCAAAAAGCAAAAAATTATTCTTGCTTTTAATTTTTTATTTAAATATGGATTTTTTTATGTTAAATAATAATTTTAATTAATATGTTCGTACAGGTCTCTCTTAATTCTTTCTGTCATTTTCATTCATTTACGTTATTATCGCAATTTTGTCTTCAAGCGAGCATGAAAAAAGATCTCGGTAGCTAACAATCGATTAATCACGATATCGGATAATCGTTTTGAATTACAATGCTATGTATCATTTCCCAAGAGAGACAGCAAACTTGATTTGATAGATATTAACAGATTATTATAAATCATTATCGCTAACGTAAATCTTAAGCGAAATGCGACTGCAATTCTTTATGCGCGCGCGATATATAGTATGTGTGTGTGCGATGTGTGCCGGCGTGTTAAGTACACACTCATGATTATATATATAAATATAATATACATAATTATGATATATTAATAATAATAATAATAATAATAGTGCTTTATACTAGGCTTGAAAACTTGAGAAACCATTTTGTACTCATTGTAATATTACTGCGCTAACCGAAACCAGATAACACTCACACGAGACATATAGTCTAATGGAATATGATAATGTGACGCTTCTGTGATGACTTTAATTATTTGTCGAAATGTGTAGCATTTAAGTGCGGACGCGAGAGCGCTAGGGGGAATGAATGTGGAAGAGAATGAATGTAAAGTGAGAGAATGTGCGCGTGTATGTTCGTGAAAAATACAAGCAGATATTTTATTTCTTTAAATTAGCGCAGTTGTCGTGACCAGGGAAAATTTATTTGCCATAAGCGTTAGAATATGCGGCGATATCATTTCGTTGGGATCAATTCGCGAAGTAGCGCTTGTTAAAATCATTTTATACGCTTTTGCAGAAGATAAATAAAGCAATCTAACAAGAGAATGAGCGGACAGGTTACGGCATTTTCTGATATCAATACGCTTACGTAACTACTAAGCGTTCAAAGATTTTCAGAATGTAGAATTTTAATATAATCTTTCATTTGGGATACGTAAGAGTGCTTTGCGTTTCCACAAGAAGCAAAGAATGAATCGAAGCCGCATCTCTGAGAAAAACTTGGAGATAAACTTGGAGATTTAAATGATGAAGATAGAAACGATTAAGAGTCGCGAAAACAAAGATTTCTTGGAAATCTAAGGATTCTCCATATTAAAAGGAAGGGAGATAAATAAATAGAAACTTGGAAAATTCGAGCCTTGGTCACAATATTGTTGCAGCCGCAAGGATTAGAATGTGACAAGTCTACTGCGCAACTGTATCCATGATATTCATCTGCTTACTATCTCATAATCCAAATCAGTAGTTCCCAACTTTGAATGGTTTCATTTCAGTGCTTTTCAGTGCCCTTTATTTCACTTAGTTACACTGCATACCCGTGCAATACATCAGATATAATGTTACAAGTATATTTTTTCATTATGATTATATTAGTAAATCTTTAGAGAACATTATGATCTTCAGAATCTAGGACTCAAAGATTTATAGGCTCAAGATTTTGCAATAATTACTGGAGTTTGTAATAAACAATTAAAAATTAAGTTATACTATATCCCTGTATACTATATCCTATTTATATGTTATTAATTTTTTTTATTAATTGTATAATGATTCATTAATATTTTTACAACCGAAATCGATAAACAGATATTTCGATAATAATTATTTTTTATATTTAGATTCTTGGGAACATCTGATCGGGAACATTCTTTATATTAGCGCGCATTTAGCTCTGATTTTATTGTATATTCTAATTGCTTCTTGGATTTTGTAAATTTTCATATCTAATACGTTTCCAATAATCGATTAGAAAATCATTTAAGATTCAGAAACATTGTGTGAATTGTATGCTAATCTAAATTTCGATAATATTTATATACTTTGCTTTTGGTTATTATTATAACATTATATTCTTAATAATTATACAATTAATATAATACTTTGATAATGCATAATAATAATAAATAATTGATTTATAACGATTGAGCGAGAAAGCTAAATGCGCATTTCTGAATCATAAGGAATCGTCACAAAAAGCCTAATTGCACAAATATTAAACGCTAAAGAGAATAGATAAGCGGAAGGCAGAAAGAGAAAGACGAAAGAATGAAAGACGTTCTGGAAAATTTTTTTCAGAAGAATCTAAGTAAATTTATCTTGCTGTGTCGCGATGAGTGGTGGGTAATATCTATTTTTGCATCATTGTTATAATCTTTTGAAAATTGTATCCTTATCTAATATGATTATAGGCGCTATGCGACGTATATACGTCACTGTCCTTGTCGATTTGCATTATAATATACCAGATGACCCGTGAAAAACGCGCAATGATGCCAGGAATCCATTCTTGAATAGAATTTTCAAGATATCGGGAATGGAATTTCATATTTTTCTTAGGGGCATTTCGTATAAATATATATAGATTTTTGCGCGTAGTTGCATACGATATTATGTAAGATGGGCTAGTAGAGTTGTTATTCCGAAGATGAATTTAGTTAAAAGACGTTTAAATATTTATACAAAGACGTTAATTTGAACATTAACAACACTCTCACATAAACATTATTAGCGCGAAGAGGTTTTATCACAGTTATAAGTAGATTTAGGAACATTTTTAGTAATAGCAATTATTCCTGGTATGTAAAACTCACTATATGTTGAAAATTGATGTGCATTCTTTGTTACCGCATCAGTAATGTCCGTTTGTTTTTTCGGAGTAGTAACTTGAGTAGTGACTATCTGATACAGCATATGCGTTCTCGTGGGCTTTAAATATCATCTCGCATGAGAAACGCGATAAAAAGAATTCATTAAACAAGTTATATATATATATATATATATATATATATATATATATATATATATATAAATGCGAACGAGAGGATAAGAGATTATTGTGTCACGCGATATATTAAATCATGTCTTGCATTGGCTGCCTTTAATATACTTCTTTCGTTTTCTTTTTCGAGGTAATGTGTGTCAAACGAGAATTCGATTGTGTGTGAAGTAAAAGCCATACCTACATGCACCAGGGATGGTATTGTTATTGTATCATTTGCCTATGAAATCCTTTCCTTCGTGAGTTTAACAAACCCTATTAATTAATATCATTTACATCAGACGTATGAGTATAATAAAATGAGTATAGATGTTTGACTAATATCTGATAATTTTAAAACTTTTATTTCTTAATAAGCTTTGGAAATTGGAAATAAATCGCTATTTATACATCTATTCAAAAATCTTCTCGCGCTTAACGAAACGACATGAAAGCTTAATTACGCAAAATCATAGTATAAGTAACATTCTTCGAGAAAATTCAACGCCACAATAATTAATGCCTTAAAATTCAGAACAAAAATGCATTTTAATATTCACTGTTTAGAGATATAACAAATTACATGTATAATTCTGCGCATGCGCGCGTGTCACGTGATTGTATTTGTCATATGAAGATTGCATGCAGGGCATGCATGCAACATGCGTCGGTCCTGGTATATGGCACGCCACGTGACGTCAGCGCGCGCGGCGGTAGCATGGCCGCGAGCCAAAGGCCGAGCGAAGTAAGCGAACCGAGTTGAGCGATCACGGCACGATTGCGAGCTTCACAGTCGGTCAGCAGAAAGCAAATATGGCTGCCGTGTAGCCAAATAATAATGCGTAGCGAACGTGCCGCCGTTGTAAACTAACGCGTACGAGTGTGTGTACGATGTTGCTGAAGGGCCGGACTGCGACAGCGAAGAAGTACCGCAGGCATCATGGGAAAAGCGGCGCCAGGTCCGCGGCCGGTAAGTGTAATCTCGCAATCGTTACGTATAGAAACTCGCAAAATCGCCGCGCAGCTCTCTCATCCGCCCGCTCTCTTCTCCCTTCTGTATACATCGTATTCTCGCCCTCCCGCGTCGCAACACGGGTCCATGAATCAGCACGAGCATACCAGCTGGTGCGATGCATAACACGGTGCCGCGCGATAAATCAGGAATCTGTCATGAACGCAAGCGCGAGATTTAAACTCAGGAGAGCGAGTGACATGCGATCTATCAATGTGTGGGTATTCCTTGAAGTTAGCCATTCGTTAGCCGTTAAGTAATCATTTGTTAGATTCGCATTATTTGCATTACTTAGAAAGAGAGGTAAGTAATATCGTGCCGAATTCTGCTTCGGCCGCTGACAAATCTTAGACCGTTGAGCCAATGTTGTCGGGTCTATGTGCTGCGAGATTGCAACTCATCGGGCATTCGATGATTTTTATATCATGATATGTAAACGCGACATGGCGGCGAGACAAGTTCGCGATCGCTCTTCTCAGATTCGTTTTCTCTCCGCTGAGCGTCGATCGGCGCAGTTCGCGTTCGTGATGGCATTCGTCTCGGCAAGAATCGGCTTGTTTCGCATCGCGATATAATGCGACGCTCTTACATTTGTTTATTGTGAAACGTGATTAAGGAAAGCATGACGCTTTATCGAATATCAATAATCCTGTATCGATAGTTTCTGTATGGTCAAATCTAATATGTTGGATACTTCGTATGCGATCCATCTTATTTGAAACTGCACGTTATTTCGATTTAACGAAATTTGACATCGTGCAGTACATTTATAATTAATAATAAAATAAGAAAGGAAATTATGATGGGAGAAATGCTTTCCTTAATCGTGGCAAAGATTTTTCTCGTATCTCGCAAGAATGGCTTTAGCAACAACGAGGCAATTGGCTCATTAATAAGAGTCTGTTAAAAATATCCCCGATGACGTTTCGCTAAAATTTGCAACTTGCGAGCGTCACTCGAAGATACGCCGCAATGAAAATATATTCCTGGCATGCTGCGATAATAGAGCGAAGGTGGGAGAAAAAGAATAAGTAATAATCTGATAACAAGCGAGAGAAAATACATATGGGATACAGACATAGACGTAATTCAATTATACCTTGCGAGTCGTCATAATACATGATCTTGATTTAATAATATTTTTTCTTATTTTATTCATTAACGAGCTATATAATTCTTTATGATTCAAAAGATTCGAAGCATTGAACATCTAAATATCCAAATATATGAAGAATCCAGAACTCGAGAGTCTAAGGAAATTCTGAAATAAAAAATTACGTGTATACATTAATAAATCTAATTGATAAAATTCAATTGTTACGATTTCGTAATTCAAGCACAATATTTTATATTATTTATATGAAAGATCATGTAATATATAGATATACATCTTTACGCGTATCTATAATACGCACGTCGTTTCGTATTTATGACGTGAATCGTATGGCTGATTTCTTGGAGTACTCGAATGACGCATCCAATGAATTTGCGCATTATTATTGAAAAATATCAAGCATTAATATTTTCAAGCATTCGAATGAAATATTCATATTATTTTGAAGCGACAAACCCATCATTAGTATAATCATAAATATAAACGAGTGCCACTTAAAAAGCAAGTCGAAGATAGTTGTGTATTTTACACGGAATTAAAAATAACTAGATGATAATGCAAAGGCAGTTTCTAACTTCGACTTCACTTCTACTTCACTTCACTTCATGAATTATTAAAAATCTGAACAAGATTGAATTGAATGAGATACGAATGCAATACTTATTCAATGTGAAAGAGTATTAAGAGATAAAAAGTAAATAAAATTCACATAAGAAATAGAAAATAGGAAACATGAAATTATAGTTATTTTAAATTATATTCAACGTTAAGATAAGATTTCTTTAGAAGTATCGAATATTTCATAAGATTTAAGATAGCAAAAATCCTTGAACGACTATTATGTTTAACATATGTAAGACTAATCGAATAGCGAGAAAAGCATTTTGTAGAACTGCCGTGAATACTGGTTAAACGCCTTCAAGGTCTTTGTAATGTAGACTCAATCACTACCAATCTACAGGGTCTTAGCAATTTGCCTTGTCGAATGATCTCAAGCGGCATCTGCGAATCGCAAAGCATCGCAGTAGTCGAATGTTTGATTTAAGAATGAACTAGTCATCTTTTGTTCTAGTATCGAAAAACATCGATGACATACGTGATGATTTTCGTCACAAATAGATTTTTTTTAGTTAAAAATAGTAAATATTAATATTGATTTGAATTTTATATTTCTTTGTTTTTTTTAATGAACTGGAATTAAGTATGATGATTAAATTATCAGCTGGATTGACTATAAAAGTCAATAAACTTCAATTAAAGCATTGATAATTTATCATAAAAATACATAATTATATCACACTAATTCTTTATCTCCTAAAAATCGATAATATATTGATATATCGACATATCGATAGTAATCAATTTTATAATTTAATAGGCACTAGAAATGTAGAAATATAGAAATATAGAATAATTGTCTTTATATATGTATTATCGGTTGCATGTGTATTCGAAATTATAAAAATTCCAATCATTGATCATTTATTGAAACCAATATTTTTGATTCCATTGAATTCAGGAATGATGGTTTAATTTCTTTCCGGCTGATCGATTCCTTGATCATTGTAATTTCTTTCTTCGATCATATCACAAAGAGACTGGCCAGATATAAAGACAGTTCATCTTTCGAAGACGCATCACCGTTTTCCTTTTCGCATTTATACGCTAGAAGATTATTATGAGAATTTAGAGCTATTTGGTTTCTTCTTGTTTGCCTCGAATGAACTCGTGCTTATTGCATGGTTTGCTTATCATATCGCAGCAAAAATATACCATTAGCCATAGGCTTCTGGAAGCTATAGTTTTGAAACGAGGATCTAATATAACAGCAATAGAAATCAAATCCAAAATTTATATGACCTAATCTTTTTTCCGGTTCTATTAAGATTGATCGTATTCATCACTTTTATTATTCATCGCTCATCTCGGAAGGAAAATGAATTAGAAATTATGCCAAATATTTATGCACATTTACCGTATTGATGCATTATATTCGATGCTACAGAATTAGTATCGTATTTTATATATTATCATATGACATTGAAATTATCGATAGTGACAGAATTTAAGTAGCAACGATAATTGCTACAAAATGAGAAACATTGACAAACTAAAGCGACAAATTAATTGTGTATTTAGAGTTTACTGAATTCCTTGCGCGATATAATTATAATGTAAGACTTAATTAATATATTTTTGTATATTATAGATATAATATATCTTTGTATTATAGATATAATATTCATAGATACAAGGCATTTATAAAACTCGAGAATTTTTAATAGACATTTTCTATGCAATGTATATATGCTGTAAAATATGCTAGTATAATATGAGATTACAAATAATCATGCCGAGAGAATGTGTATAGGAAAGTATCGATCCTTATCGGATACTTTCTATTTAATACTGCTTCTCACATATCAGTATGTGAAATGTACACAATCATATATGTCTGAAAGTGCAAAACGTTGAAAACTAAATACGTCATCGAAATTCTTTTCACGCTGATAATGAGTTGTATATTTAAAATAAATTAAATTAGGCATTTAACCAAATACATTTAAAGAAAATATTTTGAACGTTCCTAAAAATTTTGGATCATGAAAGTTACAATAGGTTCTTCTGATATTATGAGAAATACAACCTTTTTATGTTAACCTTTATGTTTATTATCATAGTTAACGATATCAGAAAATCCCTAAGGCGTTAATATGAATCATATTTGTTTATATTATCTGAAATGACAGATTGAAGAGTGTATCTGAATTTTCGTAAATTGTAATTTTATGAGACATTATTTCTTTCGCCTTAAAATTAACAAGAAATACACGCAGTTCCTCAAAAATGTTTTTGTATTTTTAGACTTTTAGCATTTCGCTAAAGACTCTGTTTATCGATATTGATCCAAAACGAAAGATCATCATCGACGGTTATTGATATTTTGCCTTCGTATATGCATAAGCTAAATTTTATATTTGTATTTATCTTAATTTTTTATTCAAGAAACGCGTACTTCGTACATGTATTCGAATATGTGTAATGTATATGTAATCGACTAAAATTAGAATTAGCTATATCTGAGTTTCATTGTTTTTTTATTTTTACTTTTTTGAGGTAATGGACTTGATTTGCAATTCAGCAGTACTCAGCTGATCGAGCTGAACTCGCGGGCAAAACAGCAAACAATTTGAGGAAGCTAACGCACGTGATCGCGAAACGTGATAGGTTCCGAGCGCAATACAATTTGTATCAGTGATGCTCAAGCGAAATAGAAATTCGAGATATCTGAAGATCTCCCATGGAGATTCTTGCTTTCCTAAGGATTCCAGTAAGATCTTCAGATATCTTCATGATTCATGATTCTTCGTGATTCAAAATATTTTACGAGTATGTGGATAATCAGAAGTTTTATTTCTCAGTTCATATTTGTGTCGCGCATGTTATCTTTCTATGAGAACCGCAATGATAATAGGCCGTCCACCTAAAGATAAGGGTCTGAGAGTTCAGTCTACAAAAACGCGACTCTATCCAGTATTTCGTTTTCATGGTCGTTGTCGAGAAATAAAATCTTGTTTATCATTCCTCTTCTGTTCTCGCATGTGCTCGTTCCTCGTTTGATAGAATCACATTATACATGTGATTATTTGATTAATGATTAATATATATTTGCTAACCATTAATCATTATATATGTACATACATAAATCGTAGAATATTAACCATTAATAAACTAATAATGCGCGCGGAGGATAACATAATATAATAAATAATATAATAAATAAATCCACATATTTCTTTCTAATTAAACAATTTACTCGAAATCTTTATGCTAGTTTCCAACGAGATCATATCGATCGGCCGATACGAGTGTATTTATAATATGTACATATACATGTCTCGATCGTCACATAGCGAGGCACCGAATAACAGTTAAGCCGTAAAAGCGCGACGATAAATAAGCAAGGCGGGTCATCGTCCAGCGAGATACGAGATTCATGTTTAACGAGCCGTCCTGAAGTCGCCATCGTTCATGCGTACACGGGCATTACAATACTGATAATCTCTCGATGGCACCGAATTATTAATGGTACCAATTCCCAATATCTGCGGTCCTCGTGATAAATTTAACCATGAGGAATAATTCGAAAGTAACAAATAACGATAATACGATATTACTAGGTGTATCGAAATGTTATTGCAAGATTATTATTTTCCATATTACAAGAATAATCACGGGAAAAGGCTCGTAAAAGCAGTATTCGTAATCACAGAAAAAAATAATTAATTATTGTCGTTATGAGATTTCCATATGATCCATCATTATAAGATGGCTAGTAATCAAACGATTAATAAGAGTGACTAATAACACGAGCGAGACATTGCAGACGTTTGCCATATCGTCGACGAACTTTTTCCTTCGCATGAGTGTCTGTATACGTATATGGCGTTATGCGTATGCTGTGTAATGTATATATGTGAAGAGTAATTGAACGGTAGCCACGCATAGAAAGAAAGAGGGGACGAGCAAGCAACAAACATGTCGTTGAGCGCGATCGTCTCGTGCACATTGGACTTTATTGCATTCGCTGACTTATTGCGCGAGAGTGACAGAAGGCTCAGTGAGACGATCACAAGCAAGCTCGAGAAAGAGAAGAGATACAAACCTGATTTATTCATGGTTTAATATGCGCGTTTCTCAGGAGCGCGCGATTATGAGGGAAGACTATGAGGCTGGCAAGTGAAGTGACTGTAGCGTATTATTAATAGCGTATTATCCTAGGAATAAATAATTATATTTAGGAATAAATAAGTATTTAGAAATACGAGATCTTTAACTCGTACGTAATTTTCAGGATCCTCTTATACAAATGAATACACTCGTTATTTTATTACTCGAGATCTTTTTTTAATTTTAATAAAGTTGCAATG
This sequence comes from Eciton burchellii, assembly GCA_020341155.1. Lineage (NCBI taxonomy): Eukaryota > Metazoa > Arthropoda > Insecta > Hymenoptera > Formicidae > Eciton > Eciton burchellii. The sequence continues at coordinate 460,151 of JAHMML010000082.1, forward strand.
GAAAGACCATGTTATACATTCAAAACTGATTCAAGTCTGAAATGTTTCCAAAATTATCCGAGATCATCAGGGAAATATTCTCTCTTTCTTTTCCCTGGATCTGTTCATACCGATAATTTATCCCGATTTAGTCTTCTAGCTTAGTTTTAATTTAGATTTAGTCCCTAAATTCTCTATCTTTGCTTCTAGCTGAATAGGTCAAATTGAAGAAAATTGTAAATCTAATGCTCTCTTTTCTGTTTTTTCCTGCATTAAATTCCTGATTTGAAATTCTGCATTCGTATGAAAATCTATATATAATACACAAAAAGGAATAATAATCGCTTGCGTATAGCATTTCTACAAAATTTCTCGTATTTATAATATAAAGCGATATAAATAAAGTTCATATTATATGCGTTGAGAATTAGCACAGCTTAATATACTCTAATCTTATTTGCATAAAATTGTAGCAAGTCATGTCAAGTTTGCCCTGACCTAAGGTAACTCCACAGTTTGACGTAATGTAATGAGCATATGTTAATGAACAGGTAACACATAGTGATACAGAGTAACATATATATAATGAGCAAAGTATATAAATAGATGCTCATAGTAAACAAGATAAATACACGGAAGAAAAAATTAATTAAAAACCACTGAATTATTACTTCTTTGACATTGGTATTTCTTTCTCAAAGTTTTTCATTACTTACTATTATCACAGGAGAGTGAATTCACTTCCGCTCGCCCTTCTCAAGATTCATACTAAAAGTTAACTTAAGCGCATTACAAACTCGATATTTCGAAAACGGTAAGAGACGACGATAAAAGACATGAAAGGCATGAAAATGAAAATGAATCAACTGAAAATCTGTAAGTATTAACGTAACATAACAGACACTGTAGTGCTGAAGATAAATGTTTCTCAATCATGCCGCAGTCTTGCCTCAATGATTTTTCGCGCGCGCTCAACACTTTTTAGATCAGGTTTCCGCGGTGACGGAGATAACAATAATGATAAATAATAATAAACATACATACACGATATGAGTACGCATACAGTAAGTTCGCGAGGTTTCGTACTGCGTAGATTGCGAATATCGGCGATGTTGCGCGACAATTTCTCGGCTTGTTGATTCCACCATTATCGAAAAAAAAAGCAAAAGAAAAAGAGAAGTTGTTCTAATCAGTGTTGCAAAACAGGTATGCAGCATATATATGTATAAATTTATGGATTGATAAATCCATAGCGTGCAATTTATTAGATACATAGATGTATCTGATTATGTAGTAGATAAACATCTTTTATATGTAATATATTCGTTCGTTTTTAATTTCTTACAATAGAAAGGCCTCTTTTGTTAATCTTATAAGTCGTCGATAAAAAATTTTACAATTCCTCATCTATTTATCAAATGTTAGACGCAATCAACGACAGATTCTCGCATATTTGATGGATTTGCAGTTGTCAAGTTGCGCATGCGGATCACTAAAATTGCGGAATAGCGAATGTATAAATATAACAATTAAAATGGATTATCTAACGGATTCAACGGATTCAGCATTATCGCAATGTATCTCATATTAAGTCGCTATGCGGGCCGTAAATGATCCGCAAATTGTAAACTCATAATCGACCTTTGACGTCACAATCGACGCCAGGGATCGTGACGCGTCTCGCGCATAATCGATCACGCTCGTTTCGATTATCTAATCGTTGTCCATCGTGACGAAAGACAATTTTCTCATGGCTCGTCAGGGTTCACACACATCGAATCTGGATAAAAATTTATGACTTTACATATTTGAAGAATAAAATATTGCATCCGTGGCTAATCGTTCTTTAAGAAACTAATCGTCTAAAGCCTTTCATAATACTAGAATTGGCGTGAATTCTCAATCCGAGTAAAAGCTCTTAGAATTCGGACAATATTCGAGTTAATATTTATTTGTATCTTATTTTGATATATTTATTTTATTATTCATATCCGATTTATTATTTCTCTCTCTCTCTCTCTCTCTCTCTCTCTCTCTCTCTCTCTCTCTCTCTCTCTCTCTCTCTCTCTCTTCCCTCTTCCTTTCTCTCTTTCTTATCCGAATTCCATTTTTTTCTCAGATTGAAAAAATATCGATTTCTAATATCATTTATCAGGCTTAATGATTTTTTAAATTAAATTAAACACTGTCAACGTTACATAACTTTTAATTTCATAATTAAAATTTCTACGTAATCTTTAGAAAATTTTATTCTTTTTCCATTTATACAATTTATACATCCATTTTAAAGCGCTGAAATTATTGCAAATTGGATCTAAAGCAATCTTTATCACTTTTTATAGTTCGAATTATGTTTTGATATTCCGAATAGAAATAATATATCTGTATCACATCGAAATTTGAGTCGAATCGATTGCCGAATCGATGTGTGCCACTGTTCTATAAGAAATATCGATGCTCGATCAAATTTAAACGTCTCCGTCGATAACCTAGGTAATTAGTGCCTGCTGATTGGTCACCTTTGCCGGCGCGCCATCGCAATGTTGAGGCAGGAGTGGGAGTTTATTTACTCTTGCGCTCAGGTCATACTGATCTCGGTCGAGCGGTTCGGCGTTAGTTCGCGCACGGCATGCGTCGTGTTTGCGTGTGTTCGGTGTTGTGTGTTCCTCTTTTTTTTTTTTCCTTTTACTTTCTTTCCTATTATTGTACTTTTCTTTATTTATTTGCTATCAATTTATTACGCGTACTGCGTCGTACCTTTTACAAAGACAGAAATATACTCGCAATGATAGAAACGTGACGTTTGATATATCATATTCGGATATGAACTAAAGATCTCGCGATTTCATCTTTTTTGTGAGTTGATGATCATTCGTTGATAACAAGTATTTCACAACTAGATGCAACAAGTGGTTCCTAGTTACAATCGGATTCGTATTCATAATTGTCTGAGATAAGAACTTGTGGACTGATGATGAACCTCAAAATAATTTTTTAAGTGAATAAGATGTTATGTGAGCATTAAGTGCCACGCAAAACGCATTGAAAGGACAATTCTGTCAATCATCTGAAACTTTATCGTAAAAAGAAGCCTTATAAGTGATCTGTGGAATCTCGATACGATCTTGAATGAGAGTAAACAAGGAGCTGACATCGTCAAGAATTGTTCGATGATTTACAGAGGATTTTTTCTTCATGAAGGAATAACGTGGCGTAAAGAAGATAAAATAGGTTGTTGGGAACCTGATGGCACCTGATTTCGAGAAGAGACGCCAGGAGCTAAGGAGGAGTAATAACGCGACTGTGGACCATGTGAACGATCATCTGAGCATGCTTTTACAATTGAGATGCGTGGGCAATGTACTAACGGACCTTTATCATCATGGTAATTAGAGCATCCGATAGGTCCGATAGCTTTTGCAGCTCAAACTTTAAAGTTTGTTTCTTTTCTGTCGACCAATCATCTTTTAAGTCTCTTTAAGAATGTATACATTATTTCCTCAAATATTCATTTCTTTTTACTTTGTCTTTTACATAAGTCATATTTTGTTGCCAGGATATCGTGTTAGAAAAATTGCTTGGTCGATGGGAAAGGGAGAGAAAAGCTACGAATGTCTGACGTGAACCAATGGCATGAGAGTATTTTGGAGAAATTTAAATTTACTTGAGCTTTTATTTCTCATTCGACAATACGTCACAGGCACAATAGCATTTTGTCGATTTAAATTTAAATCTCGAAGTGTATTACTTTGTATGCGTGGTTTTCATTGATAAGAGATTATTTTGTTCATTCGTATCTTCATTGTTCTTCAAGATTTTAGATCAGCATATGGAAAGCAACGATTCAATTTTTTAAAGATTGATGTTATTTATTTAAGAAGATCTGCATCTTAGATTCTGATTTTGAGGTTTTGAATTGAGAGAGAGAGAGAGAGAGAGAGAGAGAGAGAGAGAGAGAGAGAGAGAGAGAGGGAGAGAGAGAGAAAGAGAGACAAAAAACCAGCGAGTTGCTTTTCCCTCTTCCATATTTTCATAATATTTAAACGTATACTAGGAAAATGGCGTGCTCGGTCTATCTTACGTCTATGCTTTAAAGATGAAAGAGTACGTGCGCGCGTGTGCTTTCGCAGGGTCATTGGACTCACGACGAATGTTTTTCTGTACTATCACTCGCCGGCATTATTATTGTTGAAAATACTCGGCGCTAGTATCGCGACAAGTCAGTGAGAAAATGGCTGCGTGCACGGGGTTCCAGATAACCTTCGCGGTTCCTGATACGCGTCTAAGGGTCGAGGTACAATGAAATATGAGAACAAGATATAAGAAACAAGGAATAAATGCGAAAAATTGAAAGCAAATACAGTTGATGCAAATTCGCTAAAATTCCCCCCCCCCCCTCTCTCTCTCTCTCTCTCTCTCTCTCTCTCTCTCTCTCTCTCTTTGGATATGGAAATATTAAGTTTTAATTGAATGACACATACTGCCAAAATGATGACAAATTAATGCTAATGAAGGAAGGAAGAAAATAATTAATATAATATGATACAACAATAATAATAGAAAGATTTTCTGAAATCATTTTTTTAAGAATACTAGACTCGTTAATTATAATTTTGAAACTTTCGATATCTTTGATAATTAATTGATAATTATATTTTTTAAATATTTATTGTGTATTAAAATCCAGATATCTTGAAAATTGGCTCAATTGATTAGGAAAAGCTAATCGATGTAAAAAATTGAGGCTCAAGAAATTAAAACTGAAAATCGAATTTTGAAAACAGAAATTTGAAAGAAGAAGATTAAGATGCAAAATCAAGAATTAAAAGCCGGTTGAGTTGATTCTTAGACATGTTTTCATAAGAACGTATTTTTAGCCCGACAAATGTATTGACGCATTTATATCGTTATTCCTGTTGTTGTTTACGAATCGAGTCATGATTCTTCATGCATTTAATCTGGTTTGAATGAAATTGAATCAACGTGCAATTGAATGGAGGAAAAGAATTAGAAAGAGCGAAAATACATTCGTAGAAATATTTGAAGACATTAATCAAGTAGAAGTATAAGTAGAACTATAATATAAAAGTACAGTCAGGAAATCTAAGAATCGAAGTGTCTGGGCATCTGAGGATTCAAAGAACTCGAGAGAAATCCCCCGGTGATCTCTAGAATTTCCTGGATCTTATGCGTAATCCGAATGCGTAATTTGAAGATCTGTAACTGTGCTCTTCCAAAAACCAGAAAATCCAAAGTTTGGACGTTTCGGATGACAGAGAATATTACGTAAAAATTCATAAAGAATTCAAGAATATTAATACAGCTTGTGAGGAGTTCATTAATTTTAATTGCGTTATCATCGTGCTTGTGTTTCGAAATACTTAATGCAGATATGATATGCGACAATTTTAAATTGATACGCAAAAAAGTCTTTGGCCTATACTCGCGTTTCAATGATCGCTAAAATCGCACGCAAACACGAATGCGCGCATACGCGACTCGTTAACGGCATGCTGTATACATAGTTGAGTAACGTCTATAATTCGTTGAAGCTAACACACATATGCGCACGTACATACGACAGTTGACTCAATTGGCGGCGGATTGATAAATTCGATTAGACTAAACCACACGAACTGGTTTTTCGAGTCGACCAGCATTTAGTATACGACTAATAACACGCCTTTAAATACTTATTCCAGACGGCTGTTTACAGAATTACATCACTTATCAACATACAGTATTTTCAATCAATTATGGCTAAATTTTGTGACTAGAACAGAGATTCTTGTCTGAATATACGATTCAACTAATAATCATCAATGAACAACATTTAGAAAGATGCGAGATATATAATTACTGGGAAAATTCGTGATTTTAATATGCGCGACGACAAGTAATGAATAATGAATGATAATAGACGAGAAGTAATGAATAATAATGAATCCACATAGCAAATTAATTGTAGCAATTATGAAATTATGCAATTATGAACGAGATATCTTCCCCATCGTTATGAATAAAGAATTATTTTATATATATATAATTATGGTGAAGTATATATGTGTGCGCGCGCGCGCGCGCGTGTGTGTGTGTGTACACATACATATTTTATCATAATTAATCTTAATTTCTTACTAAATTTCTTTATATGCAATGAAGCAATACAGTTGTGTAATACAATGTTTGTAATACAATTCCTAGGATGCTTTATATATCCATATTGCTAATTCTTAATGAAATCGCATTTTCTTATTCGATGAATCAACATGGAACACGACAAATTAATATTTATATTGAAACTATTGGTTCAATGTCATCAACTAGTCCATTAGAATATTGATGTTTTCTTGATATCGACTCATCTATTTCAAGAAAATATCGAAAATATTAATTTCATGTCGAAATACATTCTTAATTGTAAAGAAACTTTTAATGGATTCTTAATACGAAATTTATTATTAATATATTTTTATGATTAATTTGTGTTTAGTGACAAAAATTAACTAATGATAAAAAAGGAGCATTTGAAAACAACATGACTAAAAAGAAAATGTTAATTATATACATTGCATTAAATGTTTCGAATTATATATCGATTATTATATCATTATCATTATCGCTCTTATACCGCTCTTTCTTCCGGCTTTTTTCTTATGTCCTTTTTTCTTTGTTCAACTCCTGTTTCTTTAAAATAAATATACTTAGATACTTATCTATTATAATGAAATTGATATCGATTTCAATCAATGATGCCAAGTTATGAAAGAATATACATGGACATAAAATATTAATTAATAGGAATTCCAGTGTTGTATATGTCATCAAGCGATAATGTTTCTGCTGTCATTTAAGGATTTTGGCTGTGTCACTTTTCAACGAACAGGTCCATCATGCTTGTCTATCACTGAAATCAGTTTCTCGTTATCGGCATTCGTTCGAATAGATAGGCGATGTTCTTAGTGATAAGCCACCGTCGTGCTTCTGATCCGCCATAAACAATCAATAAAATTTACCTTGCTTCTTTCCTTTTACCTGATTTAGCAGTATAAACGCTGTTATTATTATTATTATCATTAGATCTTACAATAAAAGTATTTTAATTGTAATTTTATTTTGACCAAATAAAGTTTAATTTACTTTTGCTTTAGTTTTTCTATTATTTTCTTGTTTCGATTTTCTTTTCTTACGAATATTACGTCCTCAAGCATTCAAGATATGCTATCCAAGAAAGATCCAGGAAAGAAGTTGCATTGCTAAGTTTATATTTACCTGTACCTTACGTATAGTGTTATTTCGATTCTTATCAAAAATTGTCAAAATTCTAGGTGCATTAATGTACATAATGCGAATCTTTGTTTGTTTCCTTTCTTTCGGTACCGGTACCAAGCAGTACCGAGCTTCTGGGGACTCTTCGGCTTCTTATCTCGACTACTTAAGTAGGCTATCAGAGATGCCATTAAGTATACACAGACTGCTATGCGAGGTTGCATTGTCGCGACGATCCATTCTGTCGGAGTCCAAGGAGAACCTGAAGTATCTGGAAAAAGGAATAAATATTCCAAGATGAATTTATCACGTTCCAAAAAGCTCCCGTTAAAATGGCATTCGACAAGAGAAATTATAAATATATATTCAGAATAGCAATAGGTATCTACTGTGTACAAGGATATTTGAAGATTTTAGTTAAGGCTGCAAATAAAATGTAGTTTTATCGAGTTCAAATCTCGAATTGTTATGATCATACGGAGCATATTTTAATTTTATATTAATTAATTGTTGGATATTAATCCTATTATTTTAAATTACTTAAATTGCTTTAATATATCTAAGTATAATTAAATATATTTTTTTATTATATTTTATTCTTGTTTTACACTAATTACATTTACATTTACATTTATTTTGAAAACGAGCGAACGAGTGAGAGAGAAAGAGAGAGAGAGAGAGATTAAAATATCAAAATACCATTTATTTTGATTTGTCTATGTAGTGCTTAAGACTCATGAAGCTCTCTCGGCTTAAATCTTGTTAATCTATCATAAATTCTATCATTTTGTAAAATTTCTAGTGCAATAGTATGGTATTTTTTATTAATTAAATATCTTTACTTCAATGTCTTCTCGGAACATGTCTACGCGTTTTTCATGTATTCTGATCGAAGATACGTTTAATTCTAACCGGAGTCTTCGTGGATAAACCTCTGAATGCTATCATACTGGCTGCCATGAGGATCGACCGAACATCGATTCAACCATCCATCCATTCGTCCTTCCTTCCGTCCATTCGTCCTGGTAACGATATATCCTTGAGACTCGAGAGGAGAGGCGTCGTAGTTAGCGCGCTCGCGCTGTTTGCCGTGTAATAGTAACGATGTTTATCGATCCTGTTATCGAGAGTACACTCTTTCTCTCTCTCTCTCTCTCTCCTCTTTTTTCTCTCTCTCTCTCTCTCTCTCTCTCTCTCTCTCTCTTCTTTTCTCTTTCTCTCTCTGGTTCCCCTTGTCTGTGTTGAGCTCTCTCGAGGACACGGTTGGAAGACGCAAATACGCAAAGAGAGCCCTAATTCGTCTTGGCGGTACCCTTCCATGAGACGATAAAGAGATACATTCACCTCCATCGGAGGTGCACAAAGCATTTCTGTCGCGTTTATTTATCGGCTGGAGATTGCCAGGGTAATTAAAATCAACGGCATTGCGATCCAAAAGACCTTCGCAATTATTATCTTTATGGCATTGATTGTGCGTGCCGCGAATTCATTGCGCCATCGGTTATTTCCAAAACACCCGGTCGCTGCGACCTTTATTGCACATTTTCGAAATAATTGTGGAGAGATAAAGAATTGATAGTAAATTATATTTGAAATTTGGAATATCTGAACAATTTTGAATATCATCTAGCATTAAAATGGATCTTGTATACTTATTGATCGTTCCATGACGCAAATAAGATTTCCAAATTGTTCTAATACATGATATCCAAATAATAACTTGAATCGCTCTCGAAACTCTTGCACTGGATCATCTGCAAATAACGAATGGAAAAGTAGAAGGCACGAACTGTGAACTAATGCTAATGATGAAAATAACAAACAAAACTAGAGATGCGATAGAAGAAGCAGCAAAATAAAACCGTGGTTGATATAAGAACGATTAGTATAAAGATTGAAAAAAAAAGGATAACATTGTTACAAGTTAGTAATGCAACGATTAATAATAACAGCAACAATGATTCAGAAAGGAGGAGAATGGGAGAAAGCAGGAGAAAGAGACGAGATTGGAAACCGACAGTCGGGTCGTTGACATCGTCCCGTGATTTTCCTTGATGTTCACACAGATGCACCTTATACACGTGTGTGCATGCGTCGATTACGTGCCCACCCCCTGTGGGTCGTTGAGGCGAGAGGAAGGGTGGCGAGAGGGAATCGAACCCCCTCGCCACCAGTTGCGTCCGCGATTGCAACTTCACCCCCACGCAATTATCCCGTCCAGTAGTCGAGGTGATCTATAGATAGATCGCCCGACATTGCTCTGCCTTTTCCCCTCCCTCGTCTCGCTCTCCCGCTTGTCGTCATCCCTGTCTTTTTGTCCCTCTTTTGCCAGCTCGTGTGTTTCGTATTTTTCCCCCTTTATCGTTCCCCGACGATGCACACGCCGGCACCTCATGCTCGATGTGTAAATCGAGAGTTGGTCTATCAATGTTGCGTTGAATGGCGGTTTGTGCTACCCGAGGTTCGGCCTTGCTGGCAACGAGTGGTCCGAGGGTCGGAGGACCACGGCCTCCGGCGGATATTATACGATTTTTCACCGATCGGATAATGGCAATACTTAATAAAACCGTGATATTATTGCCAGTATAATTTTAGTGTTTCCTATCTTTCGGAAGGAAAGAAAGACTGTGCTGAAAGTTCCTGAGGAATATGGTTTCGGAAGAAGTGAAGTTTGCGAAAGGTTTGGGAATCAATTTTCATCTGTCAGAATTTCGTTAAATTCATAACAATTTGAGAATTCGTAATTCATTTTACAATTAAAATTAATGGATTAATGAATGATGACCTATTTTAGGATTCACTTTAGGATTCATTTAGGAGAATTTAAATCTTCGATAGTATACGTAAAGATCTCAGAAGAATTTACTGCTATTTGAAAATTGGAAAATTAAGAACGTAAAAATTTATGAGAATTTTCAATGGAGCTCCGATGACTACTCGGGAAGTTATTTTGATCTAAAATTTACTTTTGAGATTCGATCATAGATTTGAAGGTTTTATGAAGATTTGCAGTTTTAATTATTCGAAGTTTCTTCATCTTGTATCAAGAATTTAATTCAATTATCGCGATATACATAAATAACAAGCGATTTAATTTATAGGTAGCAATGCAGACGGCACATCGTCAACGGTGACGGCATCATCGCTCTCGAGGAGCACCGCAACCACAAGTAATCGCTCTCATCCCGCGGCTAGGAGAGTAATCAATCATCAACAGCGACAACTGCAGCAGCAACAGCAGCAGCAACAGCAGCAACAACAAAAATCCAGGACACTATTATCGTCTTTTAGTGGCGTGAGAAATTCGGATGATCACGGACCTAGAACTGGCGCGACACAAGACGAAAATTCGAACGATTCCGGCCTTGGTTCTGAGGAACGTCAACAGCACTTCAATAACATCAATGTTAGTATATTCTAATTAAGTATTAACACTCTCGAATCTAGCCGGACAATTTCACTCAATCACTATTCGATCACTAATTATTTAAACTGTATTATAGCTCTCTTTATTAAAATCCTGAAGTAAAATCCTGGTTTATTGCAGATTTAAGAATTACCATTTTCGATCTATCCTCATTTTTGTTCCGTCTTTGTTAAAACATGAAAAAAGGAAAGAAAATAAGAAAAAGATTGTACTTTATTATGATCCCGCATCATTCTTTTGTTAAAAACGCGCCTAAAAATTAAATGAAATTATTTAACATGTTCGCGAGGATACGCGTGATCGTCATCAATATCATCATTGGAGATCGCCGACCTCTCGAACGGTAGTTGAACCCAGTCGAGTTCTGATTTGTTAAATTAAGCACATAGCTTATACATACAGCGTTCGTTTACAGCGATCGAAATCATTTTTTATTATAATACTGAGCAAAAAATAATATTAAATTACTCTAATCAAATATTTAATATAAGAAATTAATAATTTTTGCATAGTAACATAAAGATAATTAAATGCCCCCTCCTCTTTTCTCTCTTTCTCTCTCTCTCTCTCTCTCTCTCTCTCTCTCTCTTTCTCTTTCTCTCTCTTCATTATAATTTAATTAGTAAAATAATATAATGAAATTTTAACTGCAAAAATGTTATGTATTTCATAAAGTTATTCGAGTAGTTTTTCATCTGTCGATGAAGAATGTTTAATAAATATTTAACATTATTTATGTTGATTGATTAATTCTTCGATTACTCTTTCATTAGCTTTGGAACGGCGCTGGTGAAGAGGATTCGAAGAGAAGGAAGATGGACATCAAGTTAGAATCTGAAGATGCAAATTTCGCGTTTCCGGAAGTGGCTTCCGGATCCACTCCTGAGAACAAATCTGCGACGACCAGAGCTACTGTCAACGGAATCGGTTTGGGAGGTATATCTGGTGCTAGAGCTGGAAGCGGAAACGGTAACTCTGTGGGTAGAGTTGTAGGAGTGACCAGACCTCGACCCGCCATGGGCGTTTTGACCAAAAGAGCTCATCAGGGACCTATTACTCTCACTTCGCAACTATGTATGTATTTATAAATGTAAATATAAATGTAAAAAGAGATTTGAATGAAATTAATAAAAAAATGATTAAAAATCGATGATGATGTAAAAGTAATATAGATTTTCATAAGATTATTTTTAATAAATTTTCTGATATCTTCTGAATTAAACTTTTAGACCCTAGATTACCCGAATTAGATCTCTAGGTTTTAAATTTTTGAACTTTTATATCTTTAATTTGTCAAGCACGCTTTCATAAAATAGTTCCATAAAATTAAGAATTTTAATTCGAATATTTTCATATTGATAATAATAACTTAATATTTTTATATTGCTTAATTAAACAAAAATTAGATATAACTTACATCTTCTTATAGAATACAATCATTAGCCTACGATGCTGATGCAGTCATATGAAATTTTGGATCTTGAGTTTTGTTTATTTATCAATACAGTTTATCAATATATACATTGTATATATGAGTATTAATATATTCAAGCTCAACTAAATTAACTAAAGATTCGTATGTTTTATCACATATCATAAAACGCAAAATTAGTCCGCTAGTCCGGGAATGTCATTTTGTCAAGGAAGAAAACATTCATTGTTTCGAATCACAGAAGTCATTTTCGTCTTCAGTGTTTTGCGACAAGAGCAAATTCATCAGTAGATTTATTTTCGACGAAATTGTTTGCTTTGCTGCTTTTACCATTAATGATAAGTTATCTCTTTCGTTTTGAGTACTGACAGTCTTTCTTTCTCTTCCTTACGATAAGACAGAAAAAAGATAATTTGATACAACGTGAAATTTGATATGTCGCCTTTTGATACTAAATGTGGGTCAGATGAGTATGGTTGCGATCAATATTTATAATCCATAGATGATGGAGCAATATGATTCATTATAAACGATTAACTGATAAAAATGATTTATAATTTCTCATCACATCGCTCAATATTTTATTATGTATTAATAGATTAATGTATGATGGATTCATCGATGATAATTTTACTCTAGAATCTTAAATAAAAATTTAATATTATTATTTTAAAACTATATATGTTTAAAATTTAGTCTGAAATTTTTATTATTTGAAATTATCAAATTGTTTAAAATGTATACCTTATGTTTGATAAATATTTGAAATTTCGACTTTTAAATACCAAATTTAATTCAACTTAAAATTTACTCTAATATGTCACTTGAGTTCTAAATTTAAAAAAATTTTGATATTCAAATAACTCGAGAACTTTTACCATTTAGATTTCTAAATAACTAAGAATCTGCATTAATTTGTCATGCGTCTAATTTACTATTGGACTGGTTCCAACCTGATATACTTGCCCTACTTTGGCCTTCTTCCAACAATCCAATGGTAAACATTCCGCTATCTAAAGATCTCGGCAACCTAGCATTCTATTTACTAGCATTCTATTTATTAGCATCTACCTATTCCATAAATTACTACGAAAATCTGCCGACTCGCCAAATAAACTTACGCTATCTTAATCTAACATTGTTTACGTTCTCCTTTTTTGATCCGCAGCCAATATCTCCACCGATGGCAAGACACAACTGCAGATCGTCTGCCAACCTGAGCAACAGCATCGAGCTCGCTATCAGACAGAGGGCTCACGAGGAGCTGTGAAAGATCGCAGTGGAAATGGGTTTCCTATCGTCCAATTAATCGGTTATGATAAACCAGCAACGCTGCAGGTGTTCATCGGCACCGATTTAGGTCGGGTTGCACCTCATATGTTTTATCAGGCTTGCCGAGTGAGCGGGAAAAACTCGACACCTTGCATTGAGCGAAAGATTGATGGCACGATCGTGATAGAGATTGATATGGATCCTGCCAAAGATGTCACCTGCGATTGTGTGGGGATTTTGAAGGAGCGTAATGTTGACGTGGAGCATAGATTTCCTCAAGAGGCTGGTTTACTTCAGGGAAGAAGCAAGAAAAAATCCACGCGATGCCGTATGGTCTTCCGCACAACTATCACGCATAGTGATGGGACTACGGAAACATTGCAAGTCTGTTCGCAGCCGATAGTTTGCAGTGAGTTGATTAAAATAAATTGGTTAAGAGAAAAAGAAAAGATAAAAATTGATTAAAAATAAAGAAAATAACGAATATAATAACTATAAATTTATGAATAATAGACAAAAACAGGAGTAAAAAGAAGAGTAAAATATTGATTGAAGTTGAAATTATAAATTGAATTGTATTTGGATTTATATTAGAAGGAATTTGGATTTATAGTAGTTAGAAATTAGAATTTGCGCACGCAAATTATATTTCTTACATTGAAATCTGATATATTTATAGCTCAACCGCCTGGAATCCCAGAAATCTGTAAGAAATCTCTAACATCCTGTCCATGTACCGGTGGATTAGAGCTTATTATTCTGGGCAAAAATTTTTTAAAAGACACCCGTGTAGTCTTTCAATTGGACAATGACGACTTATCGAGTAGCCTTGAACCGCATTGGGAATGCACCGTATTACCGGACAAGGAGTATTTACATCCAGCACATTTGGTATGCGTGATACCGGCTTATCGCAGACAAGATCTAGCATCTACGGAAACTGTCAGTGTGAAACTGTACGCAGTATCTTCCGGGAAGACTAGCGAACCACATACTTTTCTTTATACGGCTGCTTCCACTCCTCCGCAGCCATCCATAGGCAAAGTCGAATCCATCTCTCCACCGTTAGCGAATGGCGATTTAGTTGCATCTGCCACAGTATCATTGGCCACAAGTGTAACGTCCAATGGTAAATTTCATTATGAATCAATAAATATTAATTTTATTGGATTTTATTTACATTAGTAAAATGTCCTCGTGTATCTAGATGATTTTAGTTTATTAATGATCTTTAGATTATTAAATAATTAAATTCTTTAATTATTATACTTTTGAAATGCTAGCATTTTTTGCGTTTTTCTTTTTAATATAGATTTTTAAATTTTACATTTTTAAGACAAATTTTAAATTCTTACATAGTTACACATAGATACAAACACACATACTAATAATATTTCTAAATTCTTAATTCTCCATAATTTTAATTTTTTCTTCAGTAATAATTGATTTCTCCATATATTTAATTTTATATTTCTTGATTATCAAAAGTTTTTAAATATAAAGCATCTTTCTTTAATGTTCATTAAAGCTCTAATTACGCAAGCAACTGGAGGACCAGCGAACTTTTTAACGAATCCTCAGACTCAATCGCAACAAACTACCTCTTCAGAAACTTTAAAAAACGATCCTAGTCCGCCACCAGCGGGAACATCTCAAGTGACTCCCGTAATGATGTGGACTTCACAATCCTCCAACTGCCATCCAAGCTCGCCTCCTGATGTCATGATGCCGCCTCCGACGCTTGTGACAAATCCTTTAATAAACCGACGATCTTCATCGAATCTTCAATTGATTCTGCCAGACAATTTAAAGACAGAGGTGCTAGATGAAAACAGTGAAAATAGTATGCTAAGCGAAAATAGCATGCAAAGCATTCCGACACCAACAGCGACCGCGAATGCACCGACGCAAGTCACTTCTCCTCTTCAACAACTGATCAATGAGAATTCCAGGGAGGCTGCATCTTCGCAAGCTGATATCATTAGAACTGTCGCAACAGCTGGTAGTAGTCCTGTACAAGAGGCAGTGAGTGGTCTTCTTGGAGTAGTGGATTTAATACGCAATCCATTATCATTAGTGACTGCACATCATCCAACTTCATTCGGAGGTGGGCATAGTATTTGAATAATATTTGAACAATATTTTGAATAATATTATAAAACAAAAGATAATACTTGATAAAGTGAATCAAATTTTAATTATTTTATTTTCAAATCTTGTAGTTTCGAGATTTCAATTTTAATTTCTAAATTATTAATAAATTGAACATTTTTTATTACTAATTAGGCATGCATGAGCCAGCTCAGGTTCAAGTCCTCAGTCCTCATCATCTTAAAGATGCTAATAGTGTCTTGTCAACGGAGAACAATTCTAATAACGCTACCCTTCAAGGTGCTGGCGTAGTAGATCTTTGTATGAAACATCATCATCACCAGTCAGATTTTGGTACATTGTCAAGTTACACTAGCGCTTCCGGAACGCAACCATTGTCAGCATCGAACAGTCATGTAGTGGAAAAGTATTTGAACCACATGGAATCCTCAGTGACCACCAATGAAGAGCCTGATAATTCAGAAAACGAATTCGCCATTCAGCAGCAGCGAGCCTCCATTATTTCTGGAGCTGCTCAACAATCGACAGCTCCTCCGGGAATTCTGACCAATACAGGTATGATGTATCAAATAATGTTGCCTTATCTCAGGAAAAACCTTAATCTTAAATAATCTTAAATAATATAATATAGCTCTATAAATAACTTTATAATAGATAAAAATAATAAAAATGAAGAATTTATAAATTGTTAATATTTTTTGGGATATCTTTAAGAATTGATACACTATATGAAAAAAGATATATAATTTAAGATATTAATATATGATTACATTATTTCAAACATATATAATAAATATTTAATATACATTATTAATATATAATATTATTTAATATATATATATATATATATATATATATATATATATCCATTTTCAGGACAAAATCCAGTGAAGTTAGATGCCTTAGTGAATTCTGCAGCTGAACAGATGGTTTCCCCATTGCACTCGGTAAATCCTAATCCCACTGCGATGTTGAGTCATGTGACAACGGAACACGAGACAATCGGCAGTCAACAGACCAGGGCTAGTCCACCAATTCCGGTGAAAACAATGCTACTGGAAGCATTAATTCCATCGCAAACTGTGCAACCCTTGACAACAGCTGCAGGTGCACCTTCGGTATCACCAGCGGCAGTGCCTGCGACAACCGTGGAACAAACAGGAGAAAGTTTGTTGACTACTATTAACGCGGCATTATTACCGCAATTGCCAGAAACGCAAGTCAGTGCAGCAACTGCTACATCGAATTCTACGGTAATATATAAAATTTCATTGTTTTTTCACTATTTATTTAAAAATATATTAAATAAAGTTAAGTAAAGAATTATATAAGAAAATTAAAATATGAAATTAGTAAAATATAAATATAAAATATATAAATAAACAATAAATAAGAATTTTTCTTCATTTTCTCAGGTCGCTGGCAATACTATACCAGCAGTCGCAGCTGCAGAACATATGCAACAACAAATTCAGGCACTCACGCAACAAGATGTAGTCGCAATGCAGCAACAAGTACAGCAAGTGGAACAAGTAGTGGCACAAGCACAGCAACAGGTTGAGCAAGTTGTTCAACAGGTTCATCAACAGGCAGTTCAAGCTGTGAAGCAAGCTCAGCAACAAGTGGTTCATCAAGTTGTGCAGCACGCTCAAGTAGTGCAGCAAGCTGTACATCAAGTGCAAGCCGTACAACAAGGTCAAGGGCCTCATGTGGTAAAACAAGCTATGCAGCAAGTAACTGAGGAAGTAGTGCAACATGCAGTACAACAAGCAACACAAGAAGTAGTACAACAGGTAACTAATAATTTTATATACTCCTGTTTTTAATTTGTAATAAAAATTGTATTACAAGTTTTTAAAGCAAATGTAACTAACGAAAAATATTTCAGGTTCAAGCAGTGCAGCAAGCTGTTCAGCAAGTTCAAGCAGCTCAAGCTATGCAACAAGCTGTTCAACAAGATATCGGCTCCATGTTGAATCAGCCTGCTGGTTTTGTAGCTGAAGCAAGCTCCGCTCTTGCCAGTGGAGCTGCTCAGGAACCTTGTCAACGTAATTTAACTAATGCAGCGGAGCAAGCCATCAATAACGTTATAGCTAATGCTACAAAGGCCATCATCAATAATCGGCCAATTACTACAACTACTGCTCACGCAATTATCGCTACGAAGAATATACTGAATAGCGTAGCGACTCAAAGCGCACAATTGATGAACAACGCGATGGAAGGGATTTTACCAAAATCTCCTTCAGCGCAGAATAATATTGTCGAGCAAGTGGCCAGCAAATCACCACCAGTTGCGCTGCCAGTCACTCCAAATCGTCAGACTGTGAATACCCCGATCCCCAATCCTGCTGCAGCCAGCGCGGCCAACAGGAAACCAGAGGATGGAATGCTGCCTCAAGAACTCACCTCCATGTCGGAACACGATCTTTTGAGCTACATTAATCCCAGTTGCTTTGAACAACTTCCGCAAAGTGGATTCCTCTTGTAGTACTCCCGCATATCTTGAAAGGCGGAAGAATGATTTTCAGTGATTTTCAGTGATTTTTATTCCGAATGACATAAAAGTCCATCTTCATATTTTGCATTTAAATCTTGCTTTATACGTTACATTAAGTTTGAAATTGCATCAATTAAATGCATAATATGAAGATTCGGGAATGTTCGAATAAAATTAGAATGTCTATTATACGGACAACTGTTACTACTTTTGGACTTTTGCATTATGCGACATTTATTACTATTCAGGATTAAACTCGATTTTCAAGATCAAGATCAACATCACTCAATGCTAATTCTGTGCCACATTTATAACATGATTTGTAATATGAGTGATAACAAATCACTTGTAGAAAGAAAGATAGAAGTATTGCGTTAACTTTGAGGCCCGACAAACCTCTAGATTCTTTTAAATCTTTTAATGAACTGTGTGAATTTCTTTATAATATTTATGAATTTCTTTAAATATTTATGTACTTTTTCGTAGTTTCAAACTGAAATTTTTTATTTATTTGAATTTTGATCTTTGTATGATTTGTAATTATTTTAATAGTTAACATAGCAATTAATCAATTATTAATCAATTGATAATTAGCAATTTGTTTTATGTATTTGTAAAATTTGTAAGATATAATTTCTCATTCAAATTGTGTCAATTTTTCCTCAAAGTTTTCGGAGATGCTTCCGGATCGTTTTATAATTTACAAAGAATGCTATAAGTACTCAATAGCAACAGTAGTAAGCAACAATAGTAGCAGCTCATAACGGATCAAGAATCATTAACATTTAAATATAAGACGGGCGCATGAGAAAGCGCGACAGTTCAGATATTTTTTTTCTTTTACTTTTCTTTTCTTACATGTTTTATCTAATTTGAATTGTCAATTCTAGTGATAATTCATTATTTATCTTTAGCGACGCCTCTTTACAAGTAATAGGTGCCTTTAAACGTCGCAAACTATATTGAGTCCTATTTTGATCCATCTTAGATCTCCTTTATTTGCAGCCTTTTTAAGAGAATGACGCAAATAATGCAAAAATAATTTAGTTTTCCTCTGAATATTCAGCAAATTAATCAATCTTTAAACTTTCAATTGTGAATATCGAACATCGAGATTCAGTGATGGTGTAGAATTAATTATTCAGTAATTTGATATTAATATTTTATAAAAGAGTTATCGATTATGCTTTTGTAATTATTATCGACTTGATTTCATTTTCAAAAACAGATCATCTCGTCGCTATAGTCTTCATTTCTCAAATATGTTTCATACATAATAGAATATGTATATTGTTCAGTAATTAAAGTTTTTTGTTTTCTTCTCTTTTGTTATTTAGTGTACGAAGATAGTAATTGAATCATATATATATATATATATATATATATATATATATATATATATATATACACACATACATATATATATATATATATGTGTGTGTTTGTGTTAATGTTTATTATTATTAGTTAATAGAGAAATAAAAATGACAGAACGAGAGAGAATGAGATCATGTTGTATGTTGAGAGAAATAGTATATATATACTTATATATATATATATATATATATATATATATATATAAATATATATTTTACGTTTATCCAAAGAGAGAGTAGAAGGGCGAAACTAAGTAACAAAGTGAGCTTATTAAGGATATATGTCCGTATAATTATTATATGCTAGATATAACTAAAGTGCACCACGAAATTTCTACAATTTTTTAGATAGATTCTCGAATTCTTTATATAAATTTTGTTTTGAATTTTTCGGGCTTGGAATTTTTTAAATCAACAAGTGCCTATAGATTTTTGTATTTTTTAGTTTGAAATTCTGCATTTTCAAAAAAATCTTTCTTTCCCAGAATTTCTATGTAAATATTCAAAATCTTAGATTTTTAAGTCTTTCCTTACTGAATTCTTAGATCTTGCGTATTCTAAATTGAACAAATCTCAAATCATCGATTTCTTAAGGTCTGATATCTTGATGCTCTGCACTTTAGTGATATTTGAGATATTTCTATTTCGCGACATCGAATTTTTCCGGGATAATTCCCTGCATGTTCAAGACAAGGGGTGCTAATATTCGCCAAGATCATGTAGCTAATAGGAGAAACAGACAGATAGAAAGAGAGATTTTATAATGAAAAATATAACGAAACATTTATTGTCGCGACACATGTCTTTGTAGCCACCAGTATATATACGTATATATACATGCATATATATATAGATATATTTTATATTGACCGTTGTGTGTGTAATGTGTCGCACGCGATGATTAATGGTCTGCCTAAACAGAGAAGATAACTTGTGTATCACTTGCGATATATACCTTGTGAAATTGTCGTAAAACATCTACTCTTCTCGCTGTACGCACATCAATGATAACAGCTACCAGCCTAACTTTGACAAAAATTCGTAACAATGTATCATTATTTACTCTGTGAATTGAATAAATGTTTCACAATGATGTTTGTTGCGTAACTTTCTGTAATTTCCTTGATTTTTTAAATATTTTCCATCCAATGATTCAAACTGGATTTTTAATTTTTAATAAATATATAAAATTCTTAAACATGGATTTAAATTTATGATTAAGAATTCTAATTTTAATAATCTTATGGATCCTCGATTTTGAAGATCTTGAATTAACTTTTATAGCTTTAAACTTTTAAAGTTATAGCGCCCTAACTATGATAATTGCTCGTATTATCAGTATTCTCATATGCGTCATTTAGTTTTATCTTAATATTGATTTAAAAATAATTTAACAATTTGTATATAAAACGATTGTTGATACAAGTATTTTGTTTTCAGATTGGAATAATCAAAGAATTAAGATTTTCTTTTTTGACATAATTATTTATTTTTATAATTTAAAACTTCTATCCCTTGTTTCTACCCCCTTTTTTTCTATCCCTATAAAACTGTTTTATATTTAATGAAGCTTTGATTAAAGCTATTTCAGACATATGAATATTCATTTTTTTTTATCTTTTAAAAATAATTTTTCTATTACATACTATTATATATTTTTCTATTACATATTATAGTTTGCCTTTGACTTTCCACCAACCACCTTCTTCATTTTGTAATGTTTTTCCTTCTTTTTGAAGTTTGCGAAGATGTAGTGCTACAACAAATGCCGCAGCTAGCTGTACTTTATCTGGAGATTCCTACAAAATTGATAATATACTGTACATTATATTTGTAATTAAAATTTAAAACTTTTAAATTTTTATAAGAAAATTAATCTTTTTTCAAAAAATATGCTTGTCATTTACTTTATATAGTTCTTTGACGATGTCTATTTCTGTTTTCGCTTTATCGTTGTTTTCTTCGTTTAACATTTGCAGAATGTCATTTTCTCTCTGTTGCCTATGTTTGATATAATATTGTATATGTGGTATAGGATTTTCTACAACTGGTCCATGACCTGGATAAATCATTTTGGGCTGCATTTCCAGAATTTTGTTCAGCGATAGCATATATGCAGAGAGATCCTCAAATATTGTCGTGCCTTCCCCAAGGATACAGTCGCCACTGAACAAGATATTTTCCTCCTGTAGCAACAGACAGGCATGATCGCTGGTATGTCCCGGTGTATGCTTTACTTGAAGTTTTGCTCCTTCAACTTCCATAACTTGTTCATTTTTCAATAATTTATATTGTATAGAATTTTCATCATTCAAATTGTTGTCATCGTCCTCTGCTTGTGGCAGTTTCCACACGATTGCAGGTTCAATCGTGGGAAATAATTCTTTCAACAAGTTTTGTACAGAGTTTACCCCACCAATATGATCATGATGCCAATGAGTAATCACTACATGTTGGATGATTACGTTCTCTTTAGTCAACACATTGCTTAGGAGCTTTACATAACTATCAGCTGTTTTTACTTCTCCAGTATCAATTAATATACGTCTGTATCAAAGAGTAATTTGTTAATTAAAAAAATTAATATATTTATTTTTATCTAATAAAAAATAGTATATTATTTCTAACTTCAACATTTTACTTTCTCTTTTAATTTTTATATCATTATTGTATTAAGAAAAGCATACAGAATTTATAAAGATAATAGTTTAATTATTTCCAGATATATTGCAAAATTTTTCTAATAGAAGATTATTATTCTAAATTATTAATTTACTTATATTTTATTTATATTTAATTGATTATTACATATTTAATTGTTATTTTACTTATAATGCTCATACTGTTATATTTATATAACAGTAATAATATTATATATATATATATATATAATATTTATAATGTTATGTTATAAATAATTAAAATGATATAATTTACAATAATTACATTACAATTAAATTGAATTTAATCTTATTTTTAATCTTTATTAATAATTTCAATATCTCTTTACTAATAATAATAAATGACTTTATATTTTTCCTAATTTTATTCTATACTTGACATTTGCAAGAATTGTTAATTATTTATTGACACATTTGTGTAATAATATATCTTGTAGTATATATATTTGACAGAATATCCAACCTGTCCAATTTTAATGTATAAGAGAAATTATCATGATAAAGTTAGCTTGTGATTTTTTTTTCATTAATTTGAAAATAGTATGACTTTAAAGTAGTATATTATCTCTATTTATTTTTAGTATTTTTATATAACGAAAGATATCTTATATAAAATACAAAGATATCTTATTGGATTTCTGAACTAACTTTCAACTTTAGATTCGATTACTAAATATTATAATTATAATATCATAATACTATCTAACCTAAAATATTTTAAGTTAAAATGTTCTGATGTAATGAAGCAATTATCTTATTTACTTGTTTATTTATATATCATAAGGATGAATCTAAAAATTGAAAAAACGAGGAAACGTCGAGTCACGAAGAAACGTATAGATGAGTCACCTAATAAATAATATATATTACCTGTGCCCTGTGCCTACAAGGTAAGTGTTAGTCCCTTGTAATGTCAGTGGTCCAGGATTGCATCCCAAAATTCGGATTACTCTGCTGGATAACTTTGCTATTGACGGTAAGTTTGTTAAAGACATCGTAACTACTTTGCCTACTTTATTTACTGAAGAAATGTTTATTAGAAAAGATAGGAAAAAGGACTTTGGAATAGCTTACGTGCTATCTTTGATTGATGTATATAATAAAACTCACTATAACTTTATACTCTACTTTATACTATACTTTAAGTGAATCTGATAATCTGGTTTAAATGAATCTTTACTATTCTTGATTAAAAAATGATCTAATAATATTTAATAATATTTAGTTCATGCTACATGAAACATTATTTTATTTTCAAGTAGTACAATTTAATGGTAAGGATGACAAGAACTTCTTATTTTCAGATTATAAGATAGAAAAATGGATAAAATTCGGAAATAATATCCAATGACTATCATCACATTGGAAGGAGTTGATAAACATCGTATTATACTATCTTTCATCATTCTGATGAAAGTTGGTCATATCAAAAAGAATAACTTGTTTCCTTTATTAACTTATTTTATTAAGTCTTATTTGTTACGTATGAAGATTCATTTATGGTTGGTAAATTGTAATAACAATTTATAAATAAAATTAATATTACGCGCGTAAGGTGGCGCTTCGTGTATCGTATTTCAAAACATCGTGTTCGCAAATGAATCGGAGGAAGGAGATCATATCATAGATAATATAGATAATACAGATAATGCACGCAATGCGAAAGTACATGAATTAGAATTTGATGCATTGATATATTATATATATATAATTTTCAATATTTTTAAATTTAGAGGATATAGAACTTTATAAAGAAAATTTATGGAATTTATCTAGAGACTGTAAGAATATAAAGAAATAAATAAAAATTATATTTATAAGATGTGATATAATTACGATATATAATATTAATAATAATAATAATAATAATAATAATAATAATATATTCGTGAAATGAAATGGTGAAAAAACTTAAATCCTTTAGGAGATTTAAATTAAATTATCCCCTAAAGAGATAATTTAATTTAAATTCGTATCTTCGTTCACACTTTTATTCTTTTGTTCACTCAAGGCTTACGTGTACATATAAGTATATAGTTTTTTTTAGTACAACAAATATAAACAAATGACAGATTAAAAGAATTGGCATGTATGGCTGCGTAACAATCAGAACCTGATTAATTACGATATCCTTATTTCCTCGTTGTACAGAGGGCTGTGCAAATCATTTCATTGTATTCATAGCACTGACAGAACAGTGAATGGTGCAACGCGAGCTTCCACGTGCCTCGCTCCGTATCAAATGCGTTCCAATGAAGAATTCTATGTCACAGCTATATATGTTTGTAACAAGGAAACAGATTACGACATAGAGCAATGTAATGTTCCTTCAGAATAAATCTAACGCTTGTTTATCATCTTAAGAAGCTTAATTTAACATCGCAACTTATTTTTATTTAATGTAATTTCCTGATTTCATAAATCGGAAAAAATATATAAAAAGATCATGCATTAATTACGTTTTCTATGTAGAAAATTATATCGAATTATGAATACTAATTTCTTTTCATTTTAAATATATTATACGTCACGTTACGTACGTTAGAAATGTGAGAATATTAAGTTTTGTTTGTCGATTTTATAATTGAAGAATAAGGAAAAGTCGGAATAGATTTTGCAACTCTGCGAGGATATTATAATATCATCATCTTTTAAGAAAACAACATTTGAAACAATTTTAAAGAAACAGTTTTAAACATAATATCCAAATTTAGAAATTGATACTTTTCGATTTTAAAGGATAAATTAACTCGATGTACCTAAATCGATGTATACATATAATCAAAAAATAGCGCCCTGCCAATATCGATATATATATATATATATAATATAACACGTTTATCTGTGAACATTATTCATCGATTAGATCTGTCAGATCTTAAAAATTGATGCTTGATGCCACAAGCACGTTTCATTTCGGTACAAATTATCTGTTTACAATATTCTGATTTACAATCATGTATCATAATACTAGATCGTAAATGCGTCATGTCAAATAGCAATAATTGCCTCGTGAATTATTCAATGCGACATCGTGTTAACGAAAACATCGGTCGCCATCGCAGGCCCCTGAATGGATGCGCGGTATGTCCATCACATGTTCGACGCCGGATTTTCCTTCAGCGCACGTGTATTGTTATGTCAATGATTGCATATGTAAAACTGAACGTATATTTACGGCAGATTTTCTTCATCCCTAAATTCAAATTCCGATGATTATTTAAGGATTATTCTTATTCTATTTACAACAATGTATTAGATATAATATAGTTCCGTTTTGAATAAAATCGAACCAACGCGCATAATTAAGTTCTTCTAAATACGATGGTTTTATTTGATATCTCTTGGTCTCCGCTATCTCTCAAGCAATTATGGACATTAATTATGCGATCAAATATTATATAGTTTTTATATATAATGTGCGATACATGCATGCTATAAATTATGCATATATAATTATATATATATATATATATATATATAACAATAATAATAAATGTAGTTTGTATATAAATTGATTCAGTATATAGTCTTAATTTCAACGTTTTATGAAGTCTAATGGCCCAAATATTTTCGGTAATCGCTTGATGAACTTTATAAAAATTCCGGCTATCGTAAGGCATTACTCGTTGCCTGATACTCGCCTTCAAAACAATGATCAACGATACTTTTGCGCATCGGCATTAACTCGTAGATAGCGGCTACGAGGCAGAGGAGGCCGCACTTAACGATCAGCGACCACGAGCTCGACGGCTGATTCGCGACTGCTGCGCGCATTACTTCCACAGGCCCAGACAATGATAAATAGTAACGAGATATGGGGTATCCAGAAATAAACGAACAGCTTATTTTGGAATAGACACGGGTTGCCAGCCTGTGTCGAACTGCTGGGGATGTTGGAGTGCTATCGTCCCTTCGAAAAGATAACAACGCCAAAGAAATATGCCAATTAATGTTATTCACGTTCCTATGTCAAGGTACACTTGACACTTGGTGATTTGTAGCAATTGTGTACTCGTATGATGGTCCTAAACGAATCTCCAGCAGCTTTGTTCGATGGAATACACGAGATATTTATAAAAATAGTAAAAGTAACTATGATTGCTTATTAATGTCATATCCAGATAGTATAACGTTATCTTAATTAATAATAATTGACGGCATTAATGCTGATATAGAAATTGCTCCGTAATGAACCTATGACATTGACATAACATAAGCTATCTAATTGTTGTATACACGTTGCATGATTGTACGGAGAGATTCTTGCTCGGTGATTCGCGAATTTCCGAAAACTGCAACCCGACGATTCGCCGATTCAGAGTGCCCGGCAGTAGAAATTCTCGCTCGGCGATTCGCGAATTTCTTAAAGCATCCGCCGATCGATGGCCAACTCAAAGGGCCCGGATTGGACAGATTTTCTCGGTAGCGTGGGATTTCTTCGTACACATGTATACAAAGAATAAATAAACCATCTTATGAAGTGGCCGGCTAACATATTTAATACAATCGATAGGAGAGGATTTTTTGCAACATTTCTTCGTCAAATGAGAATTCTTGATTTTCATATTTTATTGCGCGTTCGTTATTTTCTTGTAATAATTAATAACATAATTAAGAATACGATAAGATTTATGTTATAAAATGAAAATTTATTAATTTTTTTATTTTTGCCGATTATATTTATTTAACTTGTACTTGTTCTGCGGCAATGAAGGCTGCTTTCTTTAAAATGGCATTTAATCATATCAACAGAATTGCCTTTAAATTACATTTTGTATGTTTTGTATTTTATCAATATAATTGGCAAAAATTCTGTTGCCTATATTTTGCAATTATCGAAGATATTTAGCGCGATCAACACAGATGAATAAATACGCGATCGCCGAATTTATTATCAAGATGAAGGGAAGAATAATGATGGCATTAACCGGCGAAGCAGTTCATCAGACGTCATTATCTAACTCCTTATCTAAGTTCTTTTTTATCCTTCGCGAATCGTTATTTTCATTTTTATCTTCCGAGAACAAGCACAAATAATTACGGATGGATACCGAGATATTTTTTTATAAGAGTAAGAGATATATTTCTTTTAACAGCGACGATGATTATTTATTTTTTGTCTCTTTAATATTTTGAGAAAATTGATCATTCTTACAACAGCGTTTCGAATGTGAAATGTTTTTTAATATTTCTTTTTCGATGCGTCATTGTTTCGTCGCGATTGGCAAACAATATATTCTTACTTCGCTATTCGCTTTAAGTATCAGCTGTTTGTACGGGTCGTAAATCTGGGGTCTCGTGTGGGCTCTTTTTGGCACTCATCGAGGCTGATTGCAGCGAATGCGGGTGCATGGTCGCGGCGTAGGAGTCATCAATAGAGAAGACCGTATGAAAAAATTTAAATACATAATAGCTAAAAGTCATAAAAACTAAGGAAAGGATAGTAAATTAGATTGAAAAGACATTGCAATTCTTTTCGAGTAACTGTTGATTCATTTCATTGTTTAAGTTTTTTATGTATTTTGATTTGAATAAAATTGAAAATAAAATAGAGCGATAAGAAGCGAAAAAAGAGGAAAAATAACAGGTAGCTTATTAATATCTTGTGAAATTGTATTTTACAGAGTGGCAATTGAGCAATGATAATTTTTAAGGCGTATCGTTAAATCTAACGGATTGTACTCACTGCCTAATCTCTATTATTAAAATTAATAAAAACGTTAAAGGAAATTAACATATGTATTAAAAATATAAAAATAATAAATGGGAAATTATAAATTACAATTATTGCGGATGCAAAAAATACATAATGCGATAACGAGAATAGTAATAGAATAATTACATACAATCTTTATATGCAACTTTATATGCACAATCGTGAAGCGACATAACTTAGAACGGGTCATTGTGTCTGCATAAAATAAAAAAACAGCGGGAGTAGAGTATCATAAGATGAAGTGAGGCAGAAAAACAGAGAGAATACGTGTACGTATATATATATTCGCGGGAGCATAAATTTACGGTAAAGGATGAGGAGATCCACGGAAAAGGAGACGAGGTCGTCGCATAGCATGCGAATGAAGAAAGATTTAGATGGATTTCGAAGGCTCGATAGAATGAGACCGACATACATTGGTGAGGGTGGGAGGCCGCAAGTTGCATGACGCTTGAGGCGCGCCGTGACGCCATGACGTATCGACCGTATTCGCCACGCGCGCTGACGTCACGATCACGGTCCAAGTCAGACTAGGAGCACGTGAACAGCACGCCCGCGATCACGCGGTCGCGGGCTGATCAGAGTGCACTGATTGGCTAATCGCTGGCGAGCCCCTTATCGTGATTGGCCGCGCCCGCGCTTGCCGCATGATCACGCACACATGCAGTGGGCGCGAGTCGCGCGTCCCAAGTTAGCGTCGACCTGAGAGAGCTTCATTGCGCTTCAAGACGTTCAGCCGTTGCGTACGGACTTGTCGTTCTACTTTTGCCGAATAGTACGGCGTGTATATGTACACTCTATTATTTTTTTCCTTTCTTTTTCTAAACTTCAAGTAGAGTGCCTCCTTTTCTTTTTTACCAAACTATCCGTGTTTCGTGCGAATATGGATACGAACCAGGCACCTCTTTCACCGCCAGCCTCGCCCCAGCTCAAACATGTAAGTGGCAACGAATTAAATATACCGCCACAAGTCGCCTGCCGTTGCCCGCGAAACTTAAATGTCCTTTATGAATTTCTGTAATATATTGAAGTTTCGTTTTATTTGGGGATAATATGTATCATTTTCTTCGTGATTAATTATGATATTTATAATAAAGTTACAATTTTTAATGTATGATGTCGAAAATAACAGATTATAAAATTATAAAACAGATTCTAGGAAGCTAGGAATATTTGTTATAGCTTTAATTTTTCTAAGCTTTAATCGATCGTTTTTCGATAAAAATAATTCTGATTTTCCTCGTTTTAATATTAATGCCATATTTTTAATATAACCATGAGATTAAAATTCTGTTGAACTAAAGTTCACGTCGAATTAAGAATAAATAGTTTGATGATTTAAAATGTACTGACTTAAAATATACTAAAATATTTGAAAAATATCTATAAAAATTTAATTTATGATTAAGAGATTATGAATTTTGATGATAGGCTATATACATGTTTATGTATAAATTTTATTTCTGATGGACTGAATATTCTAGAAAATAAACAAAGAGAAATTTATATTACTCTTTTACGGCTTGATTATCATATTATACGATTATATTTTGCAGTTATTATCTTATTGAAAATATGATTCTTCTCTTGTTTTTTTTTTTTTTTTTTTAAGTTATTAATATTTTATTGCCTGTCAGATCGATTAATTTCATCCGATAGATATCAAACACATTCGATAACATTAGACAACGCTTTCTTAAGATATTAAAATACTTAGTGCACCCACCCCTTTCTTTATTTTTTTAGATAGAACCGTTATCATTTAGCGTCGCGGCTTTGCTAGGAGAGAAACCTTCAAACAAATCGGGTAAACCTGAACGAAAGGAAGAGGAAGACACGAGTACTCATCCCGTTCTGCTACCTACTCCACAGCCTTCCGACTCGGAGGAAGATGAACCACCCCGAAAGCGACGATGCGTCGAGCAATGCGAGCTAGCGAGGGTAAATAAAATAGATAGTCTTATCGACAGACAATTGCTATACTTTCTCTCTTTCTCCCTCTCTTCCTCCTTTCGATTTCTCTTCTCGACTTAATCGACTGGAACGAAAAGCATGACTTTGTTTGAGCGCGCACTCAACGTTCACTTTGCCTTTTTATCGTTTGAGTAGGCATACCTCCTGACGATACTTTGTGGACTAGAAAGGCAGTGACCGGATTCTGCGGACAGATGGCTCGCAATATCATAAATCAATAAATCGATTATGCGCTCCAATAGTTTTGAATTATCTCTTTCGGACGATTCGTTATTTAATGGATGTTGAAGGGTTTAAATTTTCTAAATTCTCTAATCCCATTTGAACGAACAAAAGTCGAAATATTCTAATCCATTCCTATATCCTTTCCTTGTATGATTTTTCATTTGTATTTTTTTTTTATTCGAGCATCAAAATATTTTCATGTTCGAAATAGACTAGAATGCAATGTTGCGCTTACGGCTTAGAATCATTCGTTCTCATTTCAGCTGTTACTAGATGGTACGCCGCCGCCAAGTCCGGAGCCTGCCCGGGTTTCGGTAATAATGCGCGCCAATCCGGACGGTACTTGTAGTCCGGCCAATCTCTCTAGCTCCGTGACCAGCGTACGGTCAGTACCACGTGACTCGTCCGCGCGACAGCTGTCCAGTTCGCGGACAGTCGCGCGAGCGAACGCGACGGTCCCAACGGAGGATCTGTTGCGTAACTTAAAGTTCAAGATGAGTTTACGTAAGGAAGAAATTATTGTGAACAACAAGAATACCGATCGTGAGAGTTATCCGCAACCGTTGCAGCAGCAACAGCAGTTACCAAGGTTACAACCCTTGGCGCCCAAACCTGCGCCCATCGTGGTAGCAGGATTATTGGGTTCGCCACTAGTCTTACCACGAACTCCTCTTCTGCTGGTTGCCAGTGCGGCGCCAACAACTACCGCGACGACCACGACAGGCGCGACAAGCGTGACGGAAACGCGTCGTCGTGTTTACGAATGCGAGCACCCGGGCTGTGGTAAGAATTACTTCAAGTCATCGCACCTGAAAGCGCACACGCGTACACATACCGGAGAACGACCATTTCCATGTCCCTATAAGGACTGCAATCGACGATTCTCGCGGAGCGATGAGCTGTCACGACACAAGCGAACGCACACCGGCGAGAAAAAGTTCGCGTGCGCTGTTTGTCAAAGGCGTTTCATGAGGAGCGATCATTTGGCAAAGCACGTAAAACGTCATGCCCGGGACAAGTCCTCGTCCACGGTCAGTAGTCAGATTTCTTCTCAGGTAACCTCGGCACCTCTGAGAGTAAGCTTGTTACCAGTATTGGCGCCACGATTGACACGGCCAATACAACAGCTGGTACCACCTCAACTGGCAGCTTGAGGAATGCGTAATCGCGACTAAAAAGTCGCCTGAAAAAGTTGAATCGCATAATCCGTATGCGTCATAAAACAAGGTTTCCACTGGCACTGGAGATGAAGGCAAATAATTTCCTTGTCATCCGAATACTATGAGGATACAAAGTTATATCCAGAGTATAGGAATATAGGAATAAAGAGCTTTTGGCTAATAATTGGATTTTTGTTGATGATGATAGGATGCAAGCACGGATTAATATCGACATCTCAAAATGAGATTTGGCATACATAAATGGATACATATGGATCATTATTTCGGTGGAATACAGCTGAAAAATATCAAATTAAGCAAGATTGGAAAACATAACGAACCGTACTTAAAGGGAAAAAAAAGAATATGAGGCGTTAAAAAATCATTATTCAAAACTTTGTTGACGTCTACCGTCAAACCGAGTACCTAAGTGTCTGTGATCTGTGACACGTGAGAAGGCTAGTGTACTGTTCAGTTGAAAACTGCAATCGCGAGAATCATTTGCGGGAAATCGAACTCGTATTTATATACATGAATTCAAATATGATCGTACACCTTTTATACTTTGAGATAACAAGATGATCATTAATATTTAAAGAAGCCAAGCTGGAATTAGATAGTCACATCAAACATGAGCGATTTTAAATTTCCAGGACTATCATCCAAAATGATGCGATTTTTCGCTGGACGTAAATTTTTTGGCGAATGATACAAAAATGGGACGTTAAAACGTCAGGAAACATTGTGGATAATTTCCTTACGCAAGTGTTTCCCGTAGATTTTTATGACTTGGTTGTTGAGAGTTATATTCTCGATAAATGGAATTCTCGAGCACTAAGTTTAGACATGGAGAAGCAAAAAAAGAGGCGAAAGAGTATTTATTTATGAGAAAACGAGACGTTTTATGTATATACGCACAGGCTTGTAAATTACGAATGCCGACTACTAATTATACATATTGAATATGTATAATACAAGGATGGATTTAAATGCAAAACGGTCGAAATGCTGTTATTTAAATATTGTTACCTTCTTCTACCAGAGTTTATATAACGTTTTATATCGCGACCGCATTCACGTTGTAACTGCAAAATTTAAATCCGTCCCTGTCATGATGTATGTATATATATGTATCATAGGTTGAGTGAAAAGGAATTTCACTTGGCGACATAAGACTTCATTATATCGTTAAATTGTAAAGATTTTTCTACAACTAAATAAATTGTATACTTTCGTAAATGATTACGGACATATTCTCTTCCCTGCAAATATTTATATCCGTGTGACCTGTGGTTCCATTTTCCTAAAAAGAGGAAAAAAAATTACAAAAGTTTATTCAATAGAAGAATTTTGTTTCAAGAGAAACTTATAGCGGTTTCTCTTTACAAATCGTAAAAATCTCGAGAATTTTGAAGATGGGATTGCTCTTATCATTATCATTATCATTCATAGAGGAATCATATTGGATTCTCTCGGTGATATATGCAAACAAAGGGAAGAGCTAAATTTAAATACCGTGAGGAAGGTCGTGGCTTATAATGATAACGAAAGGAAAATGATGCCAAGAAAACCGCACATATCCGGTTGTTTGTACGCATGTGCGATATGAACGATTGATGGCGTTGCGTCATGTTGTGTTTGACATCCACGTGAACATCAGATGTTCGACTTAGTTTCGCGCTTAGTTTAGCTTTTCCGAGAACTTCGAGAAAATGATTCGATGCACGTTTTGCGTGCGAAAACCGAGAACTCACGGAATGTTTACAAAATTAAATGATTTCACAGCAGAAATTTTCATTTAATATATATCGAACTTAAATATAAAATGAGATATTGTTCTTCACACGTATATATGAATATTCAGCAAAATGTGCGATATTACACAAGAATACACAAGAATTTTGCAATGTCGTAAAAGCAATTGTCTTTCGAGAGAAAATCGAACGCTGAATATTATCGCTGAATAGTAACGAGTATTAATAATGTAAATTAGCGGTTATGAGTCTGAAAAAAGATTTTCGTTCACATTGGATCAATATCAATATTGGGTCATACGATATGACTTAAGATTTCAAGGAAACATACATTTTTCTGATTTCCTCAACTTGGGTTTATGGAAGTCATTTCTGATATGGTGAAAGCGTTCGATAAAAATAAGCTCTTGTGTAACGTTTGACTCTAATATCGAAATGCGATAGGGAGACGATACGGAGACGGATATTTTCTAATATGAAGAAAAAAGACTCGTTAGAACGCTTCATTAGATTATTACTATCATTTTTCGGAAAATTTCCATGATGCAAATCCGCGTGCAACATTTACACGAGGAATTTAGCAATAAGGAATCAATCGAATCAAATACCGTTTAGTGTATTCGTAGAAATAAACAAAAATTTTATCACTGAATCAGAAACACAAGGCTGGAATTAGGATAAAACTTTTATAATTCTTCTGATCCTTGATTAAATGGATAATTTTCCTTAATCCTCTTTCGTTACGTAACAAATTGGTGTATATTCAAAATATCAATCTCTATTGAAAATAATAATAATAATGCAAAATAATAATAATTCATATATCAATAGTTAATGATTCATGCATTTCTTTAGAATGGATCTTAGAATTTTTACCTATAGACTAAAATTACTTGCATCATGATATTCCATCACAATATTATAATAAATAAATTATAATAAATATATATATATAAATATATATATATTTATGATATAATATAAATATATATTATAACAAATAAATTTAATGAGAGTATGCTAGTCTACGTCGACACACGAGTCTAAAATCTCCCTACAAGTGCAACACGCGGATTCGGAGCCATGAGAAGACGAATTAAATGTTGACGCAATTTATAAAATCTTATTTGCGCATATTATCGCAATTTAGCGCAGTCGTTATAGCGAGACAGACGCCGCCAGACAAGTATGCCTCGCGAGGTCGCCGACACCGATAAGACTCTGACGACTCATTGCGCTTCGTTGCAGGTGAAAATATTATTCGCGACAACGAGGATTTATTTTTCAGTCGTCGAGCGCAAGCGCAAGCATTTACAAAATGCTAAAAATATTTGGCATAAGTCAAGCTAAACAATGATCTGTGATCAGGAAATAAAAATGTTTTCTTCCCGGAGGAGATTGCAAGAAGTTCGTCGGCAATGGTTTCCGGTCTGAGAAATATCCTGGAATATCCTAATCCTTAACACAAGCGAAGATAGAAGTTTTCAATGAAAATATTTTATTTCCCGTCCAATGAAATGTATCTCAACGTATCTCGATTTTCCAAAGATTTTCGTTGATATGAAGATTCCGAGCGCGGTTGGACACGTGTGCGAAAAACGCATCTTCGTGCCGCACAATGCGCTTTTGCAACTGCCACCGAATTTCCATCAGATGTGCATTGTCGGTGGCGAGATTGCCTTATCGTGTCATCTATACTGTACATTTCGAGTCTTTATCGCGAATGGTTATCGAGACGTGTTTGACAATTAATGCCGTGACACGTGAAAGAGAAGAATACGGATTGTAATTACGCTGTAAATAAGATTAGCGCGATTGAGTAAAAACTAAGCGCGTGATTTCGATTCAGGAACAATCACGCTAGGAAATTATGAGATTTTTGTTTTTAACAATCCATTTACATTAACTGCAATTGTGAGGACATCTCGCAATGTCAATCTTCTGCCCTTGCGCGATATCCTCTGCCCCATCAGGGATTTCTATTGTAAATCAAATTCTAGAAGTAGAATAAATAACGGTCAGACAGAACAGAAGAATTAAAAAATAGCGGTTCGAAAGTATGGCAATTTTACTCTATCGCACTTTTAATGAAATAATTCTTGCAATCGCTTTCTGTATTTGATCATCTTTATTTTATTTCGTCACATAACGCATTGAAGTGAAATTGTACATTTTTTTTTCATTGTACATTTTCATGATTCATTTTCATTGTACATTTTCATAACTCTCGTGTCCTGCGAGTCGATTACTGAGACCAAAATCTTAGAGGAGTTTGGCATTTCTATTTCTTTAGCGAGAATATCGCGGAACGCGGAATTTTTGCTAGTGCAATCATGTTATATAATAGTAATTATAATTGTCTCAGAAGATAGTTTAATCATCTTTGAATCATTTTTCCAGGTCTAGTGTACACAAAACAGGATAACAGCAACAACATCATTGCGCATACCGGCGCGACAGCGATTTCTCGTGAAATCTTTGATTTTCTTGCATCAGCCAAGGACTCGGTCTTATCGAATGACATTAATGTCACAAACAGGTGTGCTGGACCGGTAAATGACGCAAAATATTATGATTATTCTGCATTCGTTTTTATTGAAATTTGTCTGGAAAAAAATATGGCATATATAACGAAGCTAATTCTGCATTTCAAAATTTCAAACGGGGATTTGAGGAGCATTTGCAAAATTTGCAAATTTACGAATTTACTTGCAAAATCGCAACATTTCCGTTTTTTTGCGATTCCGTTTTGCGATTTCGTTTTGCGATCTTTCCATTTTGGAATTTTATTTGCTATTATAAATATTAAATGTTAAGAGAAATTCTTCTTATCGAACAAGTTTGAATCTTAATGAAACATGATATGAAATAATAGGAAGTAATTAATATTTACGATATGTACTAGAGTATTAAATTCTTCATAAAATGTTAATACATACATTAGAGGGTGTTTAAAGTACAGATAATCACTTTTTCTTATTTTTTATAAAGTTGAAGATAGTAAAGAAAAAATCAAGAAAGCAAATCAATAAAATTATTCGTTTAATTATTTCTATAAAATTTCTATAGAATGAATTGCAAATTATTTACTGATTATCAGGATGTCGATTTAAAGGTAATAAGAATTAATCTAAACATCTAATTTATGTTATCTCAGTCAGTTATCGGAGTCGCTTGAGAGAAACGACATCGGTGCAAACAGAGTGCAACATTTCTTGATTATTGCATCAAGCTAAAATTTTCCATTTCTATATTACGTGTCTCTGGAGGTGATATTAATTACCAGACTAGTTTATTATCTCGTTTTTATAAAATCAATGCGAATAATCAATGTATTATCAAATTCAAGAACCAACAAGTTTCATATTCGTGATAATTATAAAACTATTCCAAGAAATAATCTGAAATTATATGATTTTACGTATGTAAAATACATATGTTAAACGTCATCTAATAAATAAATTATAATTGCGATTCAATAGAAAAAGCATCAAGCAGGAATATATCAATTCTTTATAATATTTAATAAGATGAAATATTAAGCAGGATAGAATATTAAGAAAAACAAAGTAACGGGATCATATAAAATTAATTTGAAATATAATATAATACAGAAATTGATATAATAGATTGTATAAATTTCAATATAGAAACTCTTTATTTTCTGATTTTGCGAAAATAGATATACAATTGTTATATATATATATATATATGTATAATATATGATTTTTTGCCTAATTTATAATGGATTCCTGCACGTGAAATATTTGCGGCGTATAAAACTCTTGAAAGTAATAAATGCACGAATCTATCTACAATGTATATTCGTTTAATAAAATCGTTGAGCGGGCCGTGTAAATTCAAAGTTCAAAAATATACATTAGCAGTTGCATACCGCGCATTACGCGATAGGTATTAGCCTCTCTCAGCCGATTTACACACGCGGGATCGTATCGCGTTGTTACTCATGTTATATCTCGCATATACAAAATTATATATTATACAGCGGAAACTAGGTTTCCCTTAATATTATCATCTATAAAATCCAAAGTACTATTTATATTGAAATATATTATATTATTGAAACATCTTAATTTATAGATGTCATTCAAATTTACTTCATCAAAATAGAAAGAAAACATTGAAAATGTCTAAGAATTCTTTAAAAACTAAAGAACACATTTATAATTTCTTATAGATACTCTAAAAATGAACAAATCAATGCACAGAGACATAATGCGAATCTCAGATTATAGGATCATGAAGGATTAAGGATTTTTCGCACTTATTTCGAGATGTTTTTCAATCCTGAAGTAAATAGTTAATAAAC
This sequence comes from Eciton burchellii, assembly GCA_020341155.1. Classification (NCBI taxonomy): domain Eukaryota; kingdom Metazoa; phylum Arthropoda; class Insecta; order Hymenoptera; family Formicidae; genus Eciton; species Eciton burchellii. The sequence continues at coordinate 497,361 of JAHMML010000082.1, forward strand.
ATCAGAAAATTAATTAATGTGGAGATATATCGATAAGAAACTCCTCTCAAGTCTTTATTGTGGATGGAATTTTTTCGTTGAATCAGCCGCCATATCGAGCAGTAATTGACATGGTTTGAATGATTCACCATAGTGATTTTGGAATTCCTCCATTTTTTTAACGATTCGATGAGCGCCGTATCTGTCGATCCAACGGAACGGACCACCTGTAAATGGTGGGAAGCCCAAACCGAAGACAGCTCCCACGTTTCCTTCCACCTGAATCATAGGTCATAATAGTTAATAATTTAATTATTAATTAGCAAATGTAAGTCTAAATATAATAGAGTATTAATAAGTTACATGGGGGGGGGGGTTAAGTTACATTAATAGGGAGAAAAATGATAAAATCTCTTATCAGTGTCAAATCCATCTCAAGAAAGTTATTAAAACTTTTTGTAAATAAAATCTTAAGAATTTTTGTTTTCTAATATCTTCATAATTATCATAATAATTTTCATAACTTTCTATAATGTATCAAATGATAATAAATTTTCGTTGATATTGAAGATTCACTCATTGTAGTATCATCTGTTGTAGTATCATAAATTGCTATGCTATTTGTACAGAAATTATAATTGAAATATAATTGATATAGAATCTGATTGATATAGAACTTATCTGTAACTCCAATCTAATTATCACTTTAATTCATTATATCTTTCAAAAACTATAGTATACTAATTTCCATAACTAAAATTGTCAATGTAGAAGCATGAATACTTAGGAAGACGAAATAAACATTAAATAAACACTTACAGGATTGGCTAAAATATTTTCTTGTAAGCATAATACTGCTTCATTGACGAATCGTGTGACCATTCTCAGTTGGCGGTCCTCATCTGATGTACTGCCTTTAGGCTCGAGATGGTACTTTTTCAAGATATCCACCGCCTCGATATTCACATCTCTGTTCTTCGAACCGATCTCGTATACGAATATACCTTTACCAGATTTACGTCCTGGAATTCATAAGTAGCTCGTAAAATTTAGAAATCTGATTCAGTTTTCTTTATAAAGGACTAAAGTAATAGAATTGAATGATTAAATGATTAAGAAGTTTACCAAGGAAACCAGCTTTAACCATATCGCTGAGAATGTTCACGTCTCCACCTTTAAAGCGCTCGCCAAAAGCTTTAGCAAGGTCAACACTGATATGAGCACCCACGTCGATGCCGACTTCATCGGACAAAGTGGCTGCACCAACCGGAAAGCCAAATTTCTTCGTCAATTTGTCTAAATGTGATGGATCTACTCCTTCCTGTTGATCAAATCACATCGTTTATATTTATGATTTGAGATTGGATAATCAGTGATTTCATAATAACTAATAATTAATTCTAAATATTAATTAATATAATTATAATTAAATCATAATTATTATAATTAATTCTAAAAATAAAGAAATATTTCTTGCTCATAGTCTTAGCATATTACTTATTACGAAATATTCGAGAATTACTTACTTGCATCAATCTAATTGCTTCCGACAACATTGCAGAAAGTATTCTCGTTGTATAGAAACCGGGACCATCGCCTACTGTGATAACAACCTTGCCTTGTTTTAGACCGACATCTACAGCAGTTTTGATGGTTTCCTCGGATGTTTCTTTGTGTGTGATAATTTCCAATAATTGCATTTTATCGACGGGAGAGAAATAGTGCATACCGATTACCTGTAAAAAACGCATCATAAAACTTCTTTATTATTTAACATAATATAATTAAAGACTTAATAATGCAGCATCTCTTATATTTTCTATATTATTATAAATATTTAAAATAATATTTTATATTAATATTTAGAATAATAATATAATGTAATTAAATGTATTATTATAGCAGCTTAAAATAATATATGGGAATGATACCTTGTCCGGACGGCTACTGCCGGCAGCGATTTTCGCAATGGGAATCGCAGACGTATTAGTCGCTATAATGCAATGATTTGGCACCACAGATTCAATCTCTTTTAGCACTTTATGCTTGATGTCAATATTCTCGAACACTGCCTCAATCACTACATCCGCATTCTTGAAGTTATCGTATTTCAACGTCGCGTCAAGATGAGAGAGGTACTTGTCTTTCTCAATGCTATGCACAGAATTTTTATTAGAAAGATTGTATATAGCTTGATATAACTCGCTCTCTATTACGAAGATACGAACTTGGACATGCGTTTACGTTTTACTGCACCGTCGAGACCTTTCTGAATCTGATTTACGCCACGATAGAGTCCAGTTTCGTTAGTATCCTTCATAATGACATTGTAACCCTTATCGATGCTGACTTGGACGATGCCTGCGCCCATTAAACCAGCACCAATCACAGCAATCTTTCTGCAAGAAGATAAATTAAAATTAAATAACATTATTTATAATAATGATATAATAAAGAGAACATGATTTGAACATACAACAAAGCGATTATTTTTGTATAATTATTTTAATAAATTACTTAAACGATTACTTAATAAATTAATAATTAATAAATTAATAAAGTAATTCTTAAATATATAATTATACATAATCTTTATGTTTGTTATTAAATTATCATCAAATATTACATAATAAATTGCATTTTTGATTTGTAATGTATATCTTACATCGACTATATTAAGAATGTTAAAATTTTTGGTACCTTATATAATATTAATATTAATTTTTTCGTGATTCTGCTTAAGAACTGAAAGACGTACTTAGTTGCACTCTTGGGTGAGCCGAAACGATTTCTCTTACAAGCTGTCTGAGCGAAGAACAAGCTGGTAAGACCTTTACATTCCGGCGTTATTACTAGCTGAGAAAATCCTTTTGCTTCGGCATCGAGACCGGCGACCAAGCCTTTGTCCAGACCGGTTCTCACCACCTCCAAAATTTTAAGCGGAGCAGGATACAAACCGCCGGTTGCTTTCATCACTTGAGCTTTCGCTTTTTTGAAGATCTGATCCTTGATGAAATCAAAAGACATCACTTGCTGCGTGATCTTGTCCACAAGAGACTTCGGACCACGGTTAATTTTCAGTTTTCCACTTGCGAGATTTTGTGCAACTTTTATCGCAGTTTCTTCCAGATATCTTAATGTACTGCAAAAATGTAATTTGATTTTTAATAATTGTGATATAATCTAGATTTTTCGTTTCATAAAGCAATATATTTTTCAAAACACAATTCAATTATTATGCGAAGAAATTATTATTTAAATTGAAATTATTATTATCCAAATAATTATATCAATGATCGAGATCTGAAAATTGATTGAATTGAAAAAGTTTTCTAGAAAGAAAAATTATTTAAAGAGAAAAGAAAAGGATACAGCTATTGAAAAATGGGAAAAAAAATTTTATTCATATATTCTTACTTTTCTTCGGGTGTTCCAACTCCTGGACCTAGACGATTTACCAAGATATCCACAATTCCAAGCTTCTTCGCTTTATCAGCCTTAACATTTTTGCCTGTAAGTACCATATCTAAAGCAGTGGGAAGAGAAACTAGCCGAGGTAAACGTTGGGTACCACCACCACCGGGCAGAATTCCTAGCATCACTTCCGGCAATCCTAAGGTAGTTTGTTTATTTTGGACAGCAACTCTGCATTGACATGCTAATGCAAGCTAGAAATACAACAATCGATTAAAGACTGATAAAAGTAACTTTTTAAAAATTCTTTTTATAAAGAAGAATATTTTATTTAGTATTTTATTTGAATTTCAAAATGATTTATTTTATATCTAATCACTTTGTAATATATTTTAATAGAAAGCATGTTACCTCCAATCCTCCACCGAAACAATTGCCATGAATAGCAGCAACGATCGGTTTCTTGCTCTCTGCTATTCTATTGAATATTGAATGACCTTGTTTTATAATTTCATAACCATTTTCCACATCTGTAATAGCTTGTAACATATTAATATCTGCACCGGCTATGAAACTATTTGGTTTCCCACTAATAAGAACTGCTGCATTTACAAGTGAATTCGACTGAATTTCATTTAATAATGTTTCTGTTTCTGCCATTAATTCTTTGGTTAAGGTATTTACCTATATTAATAATAAGTAAAATAATCATATGCATTAATTTATTTATACTGTGATTATATAATATATATATACATAATTTTCTTCTTTGAGTTTTAGATAATTTTAATTTTATTAAATTTCTTGCATTGGCATTAGCATTCGATTATGCTAATGTAAATATGTATGTTTAAGTTAGAAACGAAAATATATTGCAATACAGATTTCTAAAAAGTTATTTAAAATTTCATAACAAATATAAAATATTATTCTCCGATATTACCATTTGCTTTATGTGCATCAAACATGTTTGATATATTTATCATTTCATGAGAAATGTAATGTCTGGAAAATCTAAATTCTATGTAAGATATTAATAAATACTATAAATATGCATGCATTATAAATTACCTTAACTCCTGGCGAATCAATCGTAATGACTGCCACATCATCCACAATCTTGCATTTGAAATGTTTCTTATTTGATTCAGCTGTTAATGTTCTTAATGGTTGATATAAACCTGAAGAAACACATTAAAAAGTCATAAAGTAAAAAAGAGATATATATATATATATATATATACACACACAAATATAAGAATATACAAAAATGAAATTATATTATAAGATATTAACAATATAATGAATAATTAGCATTAATTAAATAAAATAAAATTCTTGTTTCATAAAATATTTTCTATTTTTTATCTAGAAGTTTGATAGTTTAGAGATATTCAACATATATGTATATATATATATTTATACATATTACATTTGAATATCCATATTGTTAAATCTTTATATATAATTCATTGTCGAGTTTTTTTTCATATTAAAAGTATATAAATAATCTTATACAAATTTATATAAGTACACGAGCATACATATTCGAATTTGATATTTTTATATTTTTATTGTTATTGTAAATCTGATAAGAACCAGGATATAAAATATAAATATGTTTCTCTTCTGCTCATTTAGCTTTAGGATTTTAACAGGATAAAAGGAGGAAAGGAACATTAAACATTAACAAATAATTATGTAAGATTTATTTTGATAACTTTTATATAGTCTTGATTCCTTTTGATTAATGCATCATTTTGTATATCATATTATTTTATATAGATATATGCAAGTGGTTATGCAAAGTAGCACATAAAACTCTTTATCGATCAAAAATAGTTCAACTGTTTCGAACTTTGAATTCAAATTTTATACTATGCAATCTCCAAGTCTGAAGGTGAGAGCAGTTCAAATCTGAATTTAAGCAAGGTTAGGTAATATATTTTAGGAAGAGACGAGAGAGATGGCATTATTTCTCTTTCTGAAAATAACATAATTTCAGATATGCCAAAGAAAATGAATCTTAATGAACCACTTAAGGTTAATCGATCTTATCATTAGTTCTTTTTTTCTATCTTTTTCTTTTTTATCGTTTCTCTTTCCTTCTAACACAAGATCAAAGATCGTTTGGCACCGGCTCACCGAATCAGTATTGCATGCTGAATTATTTAATATTATTTAAATTATTTAACATTCACTTTATTCAAATATATCGATTCTTTAATTCTATAATGTTATATGCATTATATAGCGAATAATCCAAATGTGTTCGATATAAATCGGATTCTATTGTCATTCATATTCTTTGATTATTTGCTATATACTCCAAGTTGCCAAACGAAAATTTTTCAATCTTTGTTTTACCGGGATTAAATTAATTTATTTTATGTAAATTTTATGTTAATTTTCTAGATATCAAATAAAGAATATCTGGTAATCTAATAATAAGTTTTTAATAAGAAATATGTCATTATTATTTATCAGTATTTTTTTGAAATGAATCAGAAATATTCTCAGGAATGCAGTGTCGATACATGATTGTCGATATACGAAACTCGACATGAAAGTGCGTTCTCGAAATGAAATATCGTGAACGCATAATCACCTGTGCGTGTCATGAAAGTCGCGTGAACGCGCGAGCAGCGCGCCAGGGCGCCGAAGAGCCTACAGCTCGCCATATTTCAGTCGATTGAATTGGACAGGCACTCACTCGCATCAAGGAACTTGCAAGATAACGACACGCGGAACCGCGCGCAGACGACACTTGCGTATTCGTCGCCCTACCTGCTAAGAGACCGGGAGAGTATCTTACGCTAGCATATCATTTTTAGGAAGGGGAACGATCGAGAAATCGATATAATATCGAATGTAACAAAGATATAACTTAATTATTTTCTAAATGTTAGAGACCGTTCTCTTTTTAACTGTGTAACTTTCTTATATTTTTTATTGTCGTTAAATATCTAAAAGCAGAAAGGAAACTGTATATCGATTGTTCGTGATTCTATTTATTAATTTCTTCATTGATCGAACCGAAAGATACTCATTGAGAGTATCGATTCTTCTGCTTTCTTCGCCCTATAAAATACGCATGCGCATAGACGTAAGCATTAAGATTTGAGGACTTTGATCCTCACTTAATAATCTATCAAGGTTATGTGTTTTATTTACATATGTAGCAATATGAATGCTTCATCATTTTGAATCCGTAAATAATAGATGATAATGGCTATCAACAATCAATTAAAAACATATCAGCATATATATTAATATAAAAAAATTGCAAGTTATGTTTCTAATCATATTATGTAACAATATGAACCGTATTGTATAATAATATGGAAGAAAAGATAAAATATCTTCATTATATGAAGATACTATATATTTATTTTTTTTTAATAAATATTTCAATCTTTTCTGTATCGCGATAATATATATTTTGTGAGTATCCATTGCGCGAAAAGAGATAATAAAATTTAATAATTTATATAATACTTATCTCGGCTTTATTTTAAAATGTATTGTAGGAACTTAATTTTATCTTTATTTATTAATTGATTTAATAGTTATTTATCGTCGAATTCGTTCTTCCGTTAAATTAATTTGAGTATTATTCATTTCTTATTTTCATCTAAGAGTTACGCAAGAGTTATAGATACAATTAGGTCAGTTTTTTTTGAAGGGAGCTTAGGTAATCAACGAATTAAGAGAATATATGTACACTGATCGTTGAACTATTTCGAAATCATTGAATGCAGCCAAGCTATTGATATTGGCGATAAGACAACGGTAGTTCACATCGAAATTGCCGTGATTGCAACCCGAAATTGCTTGAATTCATTGTTGAGTCGTCCGTCTGAGAGACTGATTCCCCGTGATCCAACAGCTGTAGTTACCTATAGCTACCAGCATAAACATTGTACTCGGAGCCACATGATCCTTCGTTGCAGTCACTTGTCATCGGATATAGCGGGTGTTGTCTGTTCGTCATTGCGTTATCGTGTGTCATTAATTACGATGATTATTACATGAATAAAGCGAGTGTGTAAAATGCATCGATATTTTGGCAGATTTTAATATGCCAGATGGAATAACAAATATTTCCAACGAATATTTTCACGTTTTGTTCAGGTGTAATTGAACGTTACCTAATAGAGCTTTCGATACAATTCCATTTCGCATTAATTCTTGCTTTCACATTAATTACTACTATCGTTAACACATCCGAAGATTATTATTTTACGAGATACATATGAGGAAAAGAAAATGAGAATATCTCGCTTGCATTATTCGTGTGTGTTATGAGCGAACTCTCTTTGCGATCGTGATCGGTTTTCATTCAGGTAAATGAAAAATTTGAAGAAAGATTTTTTATATCTGCATATAAATTTTCATTTATTTTATTAGTTTTTTGTAATTAACAGAATGTGCGAGAATATTCATGATAAGGAACAATGGCATCTTCTCCAGAATTTACGATCTACTGTGGAAGGTCTACTGATTGATGGAGTATCCAATGTTTGGAATGTTTATGGCGGCTTAAATCGACTGCACAATGTGATGGAACAGATATTCAAGCACGGTTGTCGCATATTTGATCCCAATGTTAGTTGAACTTATCATTATCAAAAGCTTTATTTTGTCCATTAAATATTGTTCATGTTATGGATATTATGTTAAATCAGTAGAACAATTACATAATTAGAATTAGTAATTATTTCACATATAAATTATTCTTATATTGTTCATTTTAAATATATTTTCTATGTATTTTATATACAATTAATTATTACAAAAAGCATAATGATTATTTTTGTATGTTGTATTTTAAACAAAAATATGTTTGTATGTGATAGATATTTTAAACAGTTATATATATAATTTGTTTTGATATAAGATTAAATAACTTCATTTTACTCAGTATACTTTCATTATACTTTCAACATTTAAAAATAACTTGTTATGTTAATACATTTTTAAAAGGGTGAGCCAGATTGTTGGATATTTATCCAAGGGCTAAACTGGCTTCAGCCTTCTTTGGCAACATCCCCAATGTTATCGGAGAATGAAGATTATCTATGCAATTTGCCAACTAGGATAACATCAAAGAAAGATATGTTGTGGCTATATAAAAGGTATAATTTTCTTATATATATTAAATTACGTATATTGTATAAATATATCTTCATTAATGATAATTTCATATTACAAGAAATCTTGTTAAAATAAGGACATGTTTTAAAGTCTGTTATTTCTACAGTTTAGAGGGTCATTCTCTATCACATAAATTATCATGGCTTTTATCTGATAAGGAGCATTTACTCTCTTGTCTTGAGTCATGGGCTTTTCTTTGTCAAGAAAATCTGGCAGAAGCAACACTTTTGTATTTAAGAGCAGTTGAGAGAAATCAACCAGTACTGCTTACAGAAATTGATCCCTGTTTAGTAAGTAACATTAATTCATTCATACTATCCTGTTCACAATTAGCATATTAACTCTACAATCGAAAATTGAAAGGCGCAATATTTTTAACTTGTATATTTATCAATTGTAAATCGGGATACTCGACATTTGAATAGAATTTATTTAGTCTAGATTAAGCAGGAATTTATCAATAGTGATCTGTTTAACAGATTTAATAGCTTGTATTCTCATTAAGTTAATCACAAAATTCTCATATGATCAATATGTCTGTTTCTGAGAAACCTCCAAGACCATTAAAAAATAGCAAAATCATAATTACATCAATCATAACATAATTAAAATTAAATTTTATATAAGATAAGATAAAAGAGATATAAGATAAAATTTATATCCATATATTATATGATAACTTCAAAATTTTTTTCATTTTTTCCATTTTAATTTATAGTTCCTACCAACTTGGATATCTCCCAAAGCAAGCCCGAGACGGCATCGCCGCTCATCTTCATATCCGGTCAATTTCTCTGGTGCCAGTTATGTCTTCACGCAAAACAAAAATGGAAATATTCTCAATAGATGCCAGTTCGATCAACTAAAAATTTCGACACAATCTATATCACATAGTACGGGAAACGCTGACGATCAGTCAGCGGAAAAGTCAGAATCTACGCAAGTTATCGATGATGATTCAAAAAATTCTGATATAGGATTAAAAACATGGAACAGTTTGCCTATTTTAGACAAAAATCATAGTATAGTTGCCATTAAGGATTCAGATGTGACTTCGCCGATCATTCAAGAAAGCAACAACTGCAGCAGTAATAGCAATAAGAATAATCAATCTCGCACTGTTGAATTGGCTGATATTATCAATGTCAATTATTCAGACTTGAAACAACTTAGACTTAATTCTAACGTGGATAAACTCATGGTGAAGCCGAGAACACCTATCAGGAAGACAAAGAATCGAATGAAAACCAGACATAATCAGAATAAAATAATGTTTGAAAATTCTTTTTCGAACGTTGACGGGAAAATCAAGGATGCCGAGGAAACGCGATCGATTGCAATAACAGTATCGACCGAAACTAAATCTGCAGCTATCCAGCAATTATCAAGCAATAAGATAGATAACATTCCGATGGGTTCAGCACCTGAATTTCTGAATTCATGGAGTCTGGAAGTTGAAGGTCAGAAGGACATCCGTACACCACGAAAGAGCTTCATGGAAGATGGTGGCAGTAGCGTACAACCGATGGCGACTGGTTATTTTCCGCGTCCGGCTGAAGGCCAAAGTCTGACCAGTTTTTTATCTTCAGCACAATTCTCGCGTGCTCACGATGCCGAATTAGATCGCGAGAACGCGCACTTTAGTATTTGTGAAGCGATGATCGCCGCTATAGAACAAGTGAAATACAATCGACTGCAACGACGGCTGGATGAAACTGCAGATGACGAAAGCGATGAGGAGATTAACCGGTTAAAACAGCGAATCCGATTGCGACGTCGACAACGTCAAGAAGAGAAATGTCGAGGTAGAGGTTGGACTCGTGATTTATTAAGCGATGGCAGAACCGATACAACCACGACCACCGATCAAAGTATCAGTCCTTTATCCACATCTTCGGAGAGTCCCTCGGATAATGTATCCACGGAAGATTTCGAGGACTCTGAACAAGAAAACGAACGAAGATCAAGAAGCAATAGTCTGTTTGCATCGACTATAATATCGCATAATATTGCGGATGCAGAATCACATCAAGCCAGACTTGTAACAGAATCAACTCCGAGTGAAAGTAGTGTATCCGCTGAAGGTGTTGCTTTATCTCTTATCAGCCGTTTTAGCGAAAAGCAGCTACCACGAGCGAGCGAGTTGGAATGGTTAGTCTCGGAAAAAGATGCACCTCAGCGACTATTGCCGATGCCAAAAAGTTGGCCGGTCAGTCCAGATGAGGTAGAGAGTGAAGATACACGAACTATACCATTGAGAGGAACAGTCGAATGGGCTCCACCGCGTCCACAAATTATTTTCACGCCTCATCCGCCGCCAGTGTAAGGAATATAATAATAAAAAAATAAAGATAATTTATTTTTTTGATAAACTGTATGCTTAAATCGAGCAATATTTATTATTCTTCTTTCAGAAGGCGGACACTGATAGCGAAACAGAATTATAGATGCGCGGGTTGCGGTATGAAAGTTGCCGTGAAATACGCCAACCGATTCCGATATTGCGAATATCTAGGTCGATACTTCTGCACAGGTTGTCATACAAATCAAGTGGCCTTTATACCAGGAAAAATATTATCGAAATGGGATTTTGCCAGGTAAGATGTTTTGTTCACTTGAAACAAGAAACCTTCATTTCTTTGAGAAAATGAAATTGATTAATTTCGATTATTCATTGATCCGTAGATATCCAGTATCAAATTTTTCATATAGATTATTGGATCAAATGATGTTGGACCCATTGTTCCAAATAAACGATTTGAATCCGCTGCTGTATAGACGAAACAAGCAATTGAACAGTACAAGAATTTTACGCACAAAATTATTCTTTTTGAAAGATTTTTTATTCACCTGTCGATTCGCATCCAGGTATATTTTTAATTCTTAAAATTTTCCTGCGATGCTATTACGAATAAAGCGATATATTTCTGTTTATTATATTATAGTCTTCAAGAGCAGTTAAAAAAGGAACCGAGTTACATTATGAATGATCCACATATGTATTCAATTCAAGATTTAATAAATGTCAAGTATGGTGTGCTGTTTGTTAAGCTACAGGACATCGTTGAAGTTTGCTACATGCATGTGACAGATTGCGAGGTAAATTTAAAGATTATTCGAAATTTAAAGAAATGTTACAATAGCCTTTTTTAGAAGACAAGAGTAAAATATATTATAATGGATCAATGAGATCAAATTTACTTTCCTTCTGTTTCTATTCTTTGTAGAATATGCAAACTTATAATCTCTACGTTTAATTTTAGTTGTGTCAAGCCAGAGGATTCGTGTGTGAATTATGTTGTTCCAAAGATATAATATTCCCATGGGATTTGCTGAAAGTAAGCAGATGTGAAAAGTGCGGTGCATGTTTTCACATGGATTGCAAGCAGAAATTCGACTGTCCTCGATGCGTGAGACTGCACGTCAGACAAATTACGAGGGATGAGGAACCTTGACAAATGACGATGACATATTTCATCAAGATGATATATTTAATCAAAAGCGCGTATTTCATTAAGATACAAGACATTAAGTTGTATAAAATAATTCTCTTGGCTTGAAGATGGACGCAATTTGACTACTAATATTCTTTAGGATAGCATATGCGTATTAAATATCCGATTGCGCAATAAGCCATATAGAACTTGATATCTTGCAGACAATATAAAATTTTATATATGAGTCATTAATATCATCATAGTTTTTATAGATATCTTTCATATCTTTAGATTGATAATAATTTTGTATAGAATGCACGTATGCATTATATGTTCTAGCTATCAACCAAATATTCTCGAGCAAGTATCTATTCACGACGATCGCTCAACGGTTTGAATTTAATTCCGATTCTTGATGTATTTTCGACTTGGACTTGAATGACAAAAATCAAGGATTAAGTTTTTTAGTATAATTCAGATTGGTTTACATGTACATCGATGCCGCCTAAGAATCTTCACTCTTTTTTCTTCTGATTCACTCAATATAATAACATGAGATATTGTGCCTCGTGTCTCGAAAGAAGAATGTTAAACGAACGAGACGTAAATTACAGTGAAGACTGACGCATTGTGATACGCATGTTGGATTTTCAAATTTCTTGAAATAATCCGAAGAATACAAATCTACAAAAGATGTTTTTTACCTTCTTTTGAATTCTTGTATTGCCCAGAGATTACCAATTTATAAATTATCTTAGAAAATATATCAGATAATTTATTGAAAAACAAACAATGTAACTCAGCACATTTTCCGAGCAAGATACGATATTTGAATTTTACAATTGTTATCGAAAATAATTTTTCTACGAAATATGATATATGTACGCGTGCATGCGCATATATGTGTGTACGTGTAACAAACTTCATTCTTATGAATAATCTATTACAAAGTGTTTGTTATAATTATTCTTTTTGATAGATTCTTATATGAAGAAAAAAGTTTTAAAGATATTTATATTAAATTATATTCAAATATGGTCAGCTTCTAACGAATAAATGGTATTATTTCTTTTATTATTTTGCAAAAACATTTTCAAGATGGCAATAATTTGAAATATGCAATTGTGTTTAGTAGTACAGATAACATAAAATTACTATTCTAAAACTCTCGTTTTTAATAATAATTCTAATAAGTGTACCTGATTTTTATTGATGTTTAAATTGTATACATATTTATCGTTTATTTATAAGAATTGTTATAGTGCATACAATTGAAATAAGAGTATTTCAAAATGAATTCATGTTATTTTCTCTGTTATTTTTCTCCTCATGAAATAGTTCCTCATTATAATTTTATTTAGTAGTTATACAAACAAATATATTATTATATTATATATTAGACTAAATACGATAATAAATAAAATAACATATGAAATATAATGCATATTTTTATATTTTATATAACATATAAAATATAAAAATATATAATTTATTTCTGTTAAAGATTAATTAATTGTAAGTTTCATTGAAGGTTTCTTTCTCTTGATAGATATTTAAAATATCGGCAAATAAAGTATTGATAAAGAATATCAAGTAATATTTCCAGAATATTATGAATTGCAGAATTTTATAATAACATTTGGAACATCGAAAATCAATTTTAAATTACTCCGAAATTCAAGATGGAAGTTTATAGGGCCATTTGTTTGTATCGAGAAATCATGTCTTTAAAAAATTTCAGTTTAATAATATTTAATATTAGAATATTAAATATATATTCTAACAATTGTATTAATATTATGTTATTATTAAATTTTATATCATACAACATACAGTGAAAACCTGTATATTTGATATGTCAGCAATAGAAACGTAGAGAAATCTTTCCTTGGGCATTGATCGCTGAATTTCATTTGTACATTTGTAACATTTGAAAGTACATTTGAAACATCGAAAATCAATTTTAAATTACTCCGAAGAGGAGGAGAGCGTGATAAAGATGGGAAGAGGAGGAGAGAGTGATAAAGATGGGAAGAGAAGGAGATGGTGATAAAGATGGGAAGAGGAGACGGTGATAAAGATGGAGAAAAGGAGGAGAGGATGATAAAGTTTTAAGAAAATGGGAAAATTTAAAATTAATTCGTCTCAACGAATTAATAAGTTCTTATTTTATTAAATTATATTTCGTTTTGACACATACACACATTTTCTACCTGAGAATAATAAACAGTACATTTCTTGACAGTAGAGAAATAATTATCAATTATGTACACTAGTCTAATTTAGACACAGTTTAATGAATGCGCAAGTATGTCTCATATATATCTCTTACGTAAATTCTTTTTGAATTTGTCTTAAAATTAATCATGGATATGTATACATACAGGTACAAAACTAAAATCGAATATATATAAAGTACATGCAATTTACGTTTCTTTCTCTGAGGTAACTAAGTATATGAGGATTGACGCTTTGAATATGAATGTTACATTAGAATTTTATTAAATGCAATCACATAAATATTGTATATTAATAATCATTGATGATGATGATGATATCAATATGATAGGAAGCAACCATAAAATCATGTTACTCCCTTATGCATAAAGTCCCTACAAATATATCGTATATATTTATATTATATTGTATATTTCTATTTTTAAGAAATCTTATTTTTATTTTAATTTATTTATAATATCGAAAGAAAAAATATTTAATATTCATAATTAATTTAGTATTTCAAACATGTTTTTATTACCAAAATTTTTATGATTTGTTTCTGTTTTTTTATTGAAACATATCTTAATTAAAGCACATTATGTGTAAATTATAGTTAAAAGAATCTTATAGTATACGTTTCAAGATTATACAATTCAAGATTATATGAATGAGATAAATTATTATTCGTAAGGTTCACTTTAGATGCAAATTCGAAAGGGAGTTATGAATTCTATTTCAATATTTTATACTATTCTATTCTTTTCTAGAATAGTCTTTCAATCTGAGTAATGAATGAATGAATATCCAATATGAGTAATGAAATTTCGAAGCTATTCTGTAAAAATAATACTTGACATACACGCACTCGTTTTTAAAATTAATGTCATTTCAGGCGAGCATTAATATCACAGGTTTAATCTATTATCGATGTCCAAATGTTTTGGTCCCATAGAGAAGATTGTAGCATTATTATATAGATTACATGTTGTTCTTATAATATAAAATACATTTTTTTTAAATTACATAGTAAACCGCATTTAACTTCAATATATAAAATATTTCTGCAAGGCCATTTATTTTATTCACATTTTTTTAGCTTCTCAGTTTTAACAATTAATTATATTTATTTAGTTACATCATTGATAAGACGATTTGACTGAATAGCATTTTCATATTTAGAATGCCTTAGTATAAATCATTACAATTTTCTAGCATGAATGGATAGATATCTATTATTTAAATCTAATTAATCATGATTTTAATAGATAATGGAGAAAACATCTTACGTCGTTAAATGCACTACGCAATAATTTAAAATCATTTTAAAAATTAGCCAGAAGCAGAAATATACAATTAGATCATTAAATATAGCTAATTTCTAAAATTAAAATTTTCTTCTATTGAATCTCACATTAGTTCGTGACAAAAGCTTTGATTCATCATGTTAAAAATCCGATTTATCTGAAATCCGAGTAGATTTTGTTTTTCGGATCCAAGATAAACTTCATCATCAGTCTATATAAAGTGTAACAACAATGCATAACAATACGCCACACTTTTTATATGATTGCAACTTGGTACAAGTCGAGTATTCCACATATCGAAAATTTGCTTTTCTCTAATTATGTTTATATAATTGATTAATAGATTAATGTATAATATTTGCTATACGAAAAAATTTTTAGACATGGATATTGGTAATTAATGTTAATTATAAAGATTATAAAGATAAACTGAAAAATAATGCACACTATTTCCTAGATAAAGATGTCAATATAATCAATATAATTAGTTACTCTTTTTGCATTTGATTTCTAATCAATAATTCTCGAATATGTGTCAATATAAACTCAAATATGTGTGCTATGTCAATAAAATTGTAAGAAAATGCAGCGATGAAATTTTAATTTCTGCGATAAGCTAGTTCTACTAAAGTTGATTTCGATTTATAGGCAATTTATAAGTAATTATAATTTATTACAATTTATATCGGAAAAAGGCGATATGATATCAATTGAATAATAAAATTAGAAGCTTAATTGTTCCAAAACTATAGATGAATCTTACAAAAAAAGAAATTTCTGCAGTAATTAAGTAAAATATGGAATTTTCTTTTAAAGTGATAAATCTGGCGATTGTTATATTTTATTTAGAATTTAAAGCAAGCAATTGCATTAAAAAGATTCCTTGAGCTCTTCATTAATAGAGCGAAAAAATTTATTTTCCATTGAAAAAAATATATAAAATGCAAAAAGAAGGAAAAATCATATGTTTTATATTTATATGCAATAAATTAATTTTTACTTTTACTTTTTTTCAGTTTTTTGAAATACATCTCTTCTTGAGAAATCTTATTGCGTGCATTACTTTTCTGTTTCTCATAAATAATTCAATTTATTCTAAGAAAATTAGGATCAAATTTCATTTGATTGAATTTATCTTATAAAATATAAAGCGTGGCGCTAAAATAAATTTTTTAACAAAAAAAAGAAAAAAAGGAAATAGCAAAATAATTTACAAATACTGGAATTGTAAAATAGTATAGAGATTAGTTTATGTGTATAAGTAATATTAATAATAATATATATAAGAATAAAAAATGAAAGAGAGAGAGAGAGACAGAGAGAGAAAGAGAGAGAGAGAGAGAGAGAGAGAGAGAGAGAGAGAAAGAGAGAGAAGTAATGCAATTTTTGATATATGACAAGTTTAATGAGGTTAAAACTATTCGTTCGACTAATTCGTTCGAAATTTTTTGGATTCCAATTTTCATTCACATTATTTAATTTATTTTTAAAACGTAATATCGCTATTTGCATATACTAATGATTATATATAATATCAATTATACTCATGATTGACCTGAATGAACAAATGATTAATACTATTATTTTGTTTTTTCTTTTTTACTAATATAGATGTTCGCTGTACGTACACTTACACTACAGATATCTATATGTTTAACGTTTCTTTTAAAGGTAGTTTTGCTACTTCGAAGAAAATCCTAAAATGCAAATAATATAAAATTAATTACAGTCATTTGTAAAAAATATTTCTCAAATATTTTATATGATACAATAACATACACACACACACGTGCACGCGCGCAGACAGTCACACATACATTTATACTTTTAATTTTAAATTTATTTATTTAATTTAATTAATTTTATGTTTATGTTTATATATAAGTTTTTATTTAAGATATATATGCATGTATGCATTTAAAAATACTAAATGCTTCATATATCTTTCTAATTTTATGAATGTACATATGAACACAGAAAGATTATATCATGATTTGATGATGATTTGTATACATATTATATCATGTGATTTTCATTTAGTTATATTTATCATGCGCTGTAAAATATAATGATAATTAAAAAACGTTTAGAAAATTAATACTTACTTGTGACTGTATTTGTTGCGAATCGTCATTAAAGTTTCTTTATGTTTTCTGTGTAAACCTTCATTCAAACGTTTGCATATATATTCGATATCTGTAATTTTGTAACCGCTATAATATTCTAATGTTGGAGTCCATCCTCCCAGATCTTTCATAAGTAATGCTAGCAAGAGAGCTGCTGCTGCTATTTTGCTATCGCTGAACATAATCATTGAATAGTCCATGAGAGAGTATTCCAATATGTATCGAGCCAGAGTTAATGTGGGCATGGACACTTTGGCACACTATTTTTAGTAATTAGATTAATATAGATTATAGACATTTTTAATAGAACATAAAATATTAAGATATTTTCCATAAATAATAATATTGTAAAAGAAAATGTAATTAAAATATGATTGTAGAATATGATGAGATATTACATATCATATTACAGTTCTTTTTTTTTATTCCAGAAAAAAAATTTTAAAGTATCTTATAAAATCTGATAATGCAAAATATATACTTACTCTGGCATAACGCCGAAGAAATCTATAAGAAATGGGTATTCCCACGTCAAAATTGATTACTTTCAAGACATTCACTTCCATTTTAAGAAGCTCTTTCTGCGTATAAGCGCCGTCACATATGTACAAAAAATCTTCCACCATCGGTGGTATTCTTTCCTGCAAAATCAAAAAGTTTTTATTCAATTTACAATGTAATAATTATTCAAAGTACAATATTATCAGGAGGAAATATGAGCTTGTGATAAACATTTGTAATTATAAAAGATCTTGTTAGATATATGCTTTATAATTATAAGAATTATTATATAATAATTTTCGATAAGTTATATTAATTATAAAATTGAAATCTCTTAAAACTTACGTCATATTTACTTGATATGAAGAGGCTTGCAGCGCCCAGCAGTTGAAGAGTCTCTTTGCTAACCATCACATTTGACAAATATAAATCGACCAGCTTCACGGCCAGATATAGAGTTTCATGATTGAGTTCGAATGATTCTTGTACCTCAACCATCCAATCAACTAGCAATGCCCTCATCCATTGCGATAAACACGTTTGCCGATCCATGTAATCATCAATGGGAAATTTTGATTCTCGTTCCTTCAAATAGTTGAAGATGTCCATTGCGTAACATGAAACCTGTAACGGATCCTGCAAATTTTCGGCATCGAAATCCCATTCTAAATTTTCAGATACATTTTCATAAATTGTGTTGGGCAATTTGGAGTTTGCTGAAATCTCCTTTACAGGGGATGCTTTGCTCTTTTCATCTTTTTCTATTTTCTTCTCATTTTCGCATACCTATAATTTTTATACAGTTAAATAATTATTCAAAGTATTTTGAATGATTTTAATTCTAACTAATGTGCTAACTAATAAAATTGAATGAAAACATCACATATGAATTTAAGATATTATGTTTTTTTTGTGCTTTAGCTTGTTAATTTTATTCATAATATATAATGTATTGCATAAAATTTTAATTACTTTGCTTCTACGAGTTTTTCTTGTACTATCCATTACATCTTCCAAAGCACTGACATATAGCAAGCTGTCTTCAGACTCTTCTTGATCTACACTATGTCTAATATTTACAATCTTGTTAGAGGCCTCTATTCCTTCATCCTTTGCAACATTAAATGTAACGCGAAGTGATGATTTTGATTTTACTGGTGGAATTTTTGTCACAGCAACGGGTTTCTCTGCAATACTGCTAATCTTTTCTACGGTATTATTTGTTACTGTAGTTTTTTCTATCATATCTATCATCTCTCTCACAGATTTCTGTCCGACATCCATTAAAGACTGTGTGTTATTTTTGTATGTCATAGATTTTTGCATGATGTTTGTGGCAGGTTTCTGTGCAACAATGTTTACAGATGGTTTAAAAGAAACAACACCTTTTTTTAATATACGACTCTGTTCTGCCTGTGATGTAGACATGGCCTATAAACAGGAATATTATGAATATTATAAAATAATGTTATGCGTAAGCTATATCTATATATAATATTTGATAACAAATGTATCATACATTAGTGATATTTGTAAAAGCATGTCTCTTATTAGTCTTTTCTTTAAGCGGAGAAATATCTGCTTTTCGTTTAGTATGACTCTCTTTGAAATCATTGAATTTATATATGTTATTTAATCCAGAACATTGGCTCCTAGTTGTCATTCCCTTTTTTATAGCGCCATTATTGCTTTGTTTGTTTTGTCCAAGCATTCCTTTTATAGGTGCCATTTTTGGTGCCAGATTTGGTACTTCTATTGCCCAATTCCTATATTCAATATCATAATATAAATATATCCTTGTAACTTCAGTACATTTTAATTTTTTTAAAATCTAATTGAATTCATAGATTCATGATATCAACATAAATCTATCCTGATATGATGATAAAATAATACTAATAACATAAGTAATATACATATTAAAGCTTTACTATTATGTGCAAGAGAGGTTAAGATCATGCTTGAATCGATTAAATTTCAATTCGTAGGAGTTTCAATTGACAACAGTCAGATAAATACATTCAAGATGTAGCAATTCTTAACAAATTCAAAATGAAATAATTATAATTATTTAACGTCTTATATACATAGTTTTGAGAAACAGAAATTACTTGGATATTAAATATACATTCCGTGGTAAATCGTAATAGAAAAAACTTGGATTTATCGTTACAATAAACTGGAACTATCTTGTTAATCGTGTGCAAAAATCCATATTATTTTTTATCACAAATGTCTTCTTACGAAACTTCGCGAGACGAAATCTGGATGCTATACACGGAAAACGCGGGAACTCGCCGAACGGAAACGGATATCCAATCGAACTTGCAACAATTATGATCACGAATATTGAAAAATTACTTCACCTTCAATGTGTCCCGAGGACGACTAGAATCCTGATAGCGATACAATTTCACCGAGCTACTGATGTTATTATGGAGGTCGTGAGCAAAATATTTATTCAACGACGATAAGCAATATGGTGCATATCATTCTACTCACCACTTTCGATTATTCGTTGATTTGCTTGTCTGTGTAACTTGATGATTCTTGATGTATGTATGTGGTAAAAGTCAATTTATTTATGAAGTTTCACATAATCACATTAGCTATATCGTTAGCTAATCCACGTTCGTCCATATCTCACTTTTAACTGAAGTCGAATCTTCAGTTTTAAATCACAGTTAGTTATTCAATGCTGATTGGTCGATTCGTAGCCAATCACATGTCGCATAGACTCCACATTTTATAGATATAATACAACATAATACAATGCAACTATTGCATTGTTTCTATTGTATCATAAATTATATTGTACATATTCAATTAGATTTTTAAATTAAAAAATTTGAAATTGGATTTTTCTCTCCTACCAAAGAGTTGGCACGAAGGCTAAACGTCCAGTTTATAAGAGGCATATAGGAGGATTTTATATTCAAAAATAGGATTCATCCTACATTAAAAAGAAGAATTTTTCTCAAATTCAATATTTGAATAAATATTTGAATAAATATTTACTTATTCTGAATATATTTCAAAAGTTTACATTAGTATAAACCTTAAAGATTTCTTAGTTTATTAACTTAATTGAATTTTTCCTTCCCGCCAGATTTAAATTGCTAACTGTTAATTGAAGTTGAATAAAATTGAAGTTTTGAGATTCAAGATATCGCATGTTAATATTGCATGTAATTTTACATGAAATTCATATGCAAAAGCATAGTATGAGTAACTTGATCAATAAAATATTTAATATATACATATCTATTTTTTCTTACATTACGTAATTATGCAGTGTTATAATATTTAATATGATGATGTCATAATTATATAATATGTGATAAAATATGAATTTTATCAGTTAAAATATTTGCATTATATTTTTGCATTTCAATAATTTCATGTAGAAAATTTTAATTCTATATCAGACGAAAGATTACTTTATAGATATTTATCTATAGATGGTATATCTTAATTCTTCCTAGTTCTTCAATATTTTTGTGAAAGAATGTTTGTTATTTTGTTAAAATATAAAACATTTTACGTTAGTCATTTTATTATAATACTTTAATTTGGTATGATAATTTAAAATTGATTTACATTTCCTGTTTAAATCAAATTTAAATAAATAAATTTGGATTAATATCTAGCTCAAGTATATAGAATACTGTATCAGAATTTATCATAGTAAGTTGTTTTAATATATTCAAGAACAGAAATGCACAACAATATCGCAAAATTTCATTTTCAGTCGCTCATATAGAAATTAACAATAAAGGACATTGCACGTGAAAAAATTTCATTTTTGATTCTTTAGTTGCAATCATAAGATCGATTAATCACAATCAATATTCCCAAATGTGATTTATGATTGAACGTTTTATGACTTTGTAGTTAGGATTAGAATTTTTTTTACGTGTGACCTTTAGTACAAAGTTATCTAGCGTAAAGTTCATAGTTTTCGTACTTCAAGGAGAGCGTCGCTGCAAAATCTTCAGTTTTATTAGTTCATGGTGATATTCTTTGTACTAAAATGCAACACGAACGTTTTGTTGTAAAATTCGTTACAGCTAACAATTGTTTTGTACAACTATCAGACATTTGGTTACGTCGTTTGGCAACTAAGGTTAGTACCTATTTGACATAATTGCGTAATTATTATGTATCATTGAGATAAGCATTACATGACCACTATCACTTCTCGACAGTGATAGCGCCCCCGATGTTGCATCTCTGAGAGTCTTGAATCAAACAGTTAACACAGTTAGGAAACTCTGAGAGAGAAATGTCTATACCATCTGAGGATAAAATAGAATATAATGATCGATAAAAAAGGAAAGAGATAAATTTGATAATTGATAATAACTTGATGCACATAAAATATAAAATATAAAATATGAAAGAATTATAAATAATAATAGAATAAAAATAATAATAAATAAAATAGGTTATACTTTTCCATTTATAATCGAAATTATAATTTTAGAATATTATTATTATTATTATTAATATCATGATCAATATATATGTAGACAGTAACTACGTATATATGTACACGTGTATACACATGTGACTATGGTATACACTACGTATATACACATAGTCGTCTTCAATAATGCTGCTATCATGATAATTTAATTATAGGAGAATGTAATTGAGATACTGCACAATGAAAACATATATTATCTTTCTTGCATTCATCGCACGAATATCGATAAAACGCTCTGTATTGGAGCGACTTTTGCAAGAAATTTGAATATCCGAGAGGAAGATGAAGTGTTTGTATCCTCCGTGAGGAACGTGCCTACTTTAAGTAGAATTAAAATTGCACCTCGCACGACGACTGATCTCGAACTTCTGGTATGAACATTTCCGCGCAGCACTTTATCGACAATTAATTAATTAATTAATCCATTACCTATATTCGGTGATAGGAGTTGTTAAAAGATAGAGTGCAATCCAATCTTCTGAATGAAGTGAGAATTGTCGCGAAAGGACAGCCGATCGTGGCGTGGATCTCAAAGTTTTCTTCCGTGACTTTTATTATGGGCAAGTTACTTGCTTTGTATTAATATTATTTAACGAAATAATGCAACATGTTTTAGAAACTGTATTATTATTATTATTATTGTTATTACTTATCGGATTTCGATTAATTATTATTAATTATTAATTTATTATCTTATCCGTTTATCTTATCTATTTCGGTCATAAATATTATTATTTATTTTGTTTATCCAAATATGAAATATCCAAATGTAAAATTTTTTATACTGTTTTATACTATTTTTTCTCATTTTAGAATTTATATATGAAATGCAATATTGTAGGTGAAGGCTTTTAATATTAATATTAATATTATTAAGAATATTCTTAATAATATTATTAAGAAATATTTCATATAATTTCTAGAGGATTCAGAGCCGAAATTTGCATATGGCCTGCTCGAACAATTCACAGAAGTACACGTGCTTGATGCAGTTGCGAATTCCAAAACAGAAAACATAAATGTTGATCAGCAGACCAGAAACATAATGAATCCTCTAATCAAAATTTCATCCTACTTTACTAAAAGAAAGGATTCCTATCCGGACAATGCCGCAAACTATGCGTTGTTGCAGAGTTTTTGCAAAAAGGACATGCCTATTCATGTGTTTCGTGTATATCCCCTGCCGAAATTCCAATCGTTCGATGAATCGAATGTCTACGACTTAATCTTACGATGTCCCTCTCATGTTCTGATTCCACGGAGTTATTTGCCGAAAGGCGTACAATCGAATGGAGTAATATGTAAATCCTGCATTTTTATTAATAATCAGAACGAATTTTTTAAATTCAATCTTTCATTCCTGTAGAATAATCAGGAAAATTTAATTATTTAATATTTAATAGAATTAATAAGATTAATAAAATGAAATTAAATATTTAATTTAATTTAAAATAATGAAATAATTGGAATATGAAGTTACTCGGTTTATCTGGTTATTTCATAACGTATAAAATGTAACGTGTAGCAGATCTCGTTATCTACATATATAATGTAACCTACATTTATAGGTAAAATAAAACAGGTAACGGAAGATTGGAGGAAAGATGTTCGTACAGCTACTAGTAATTTACCAAAAGATGAAGTTACTGTTATCATGAATATTTTGGGAAACAATCTCTCTATTTCCGAGCCTTTGCCGAAATTTGTTGCAAGAATTTATATTCTCGAAGATATTTTAGAAAAATGTTCTGCCGTACAGAAAGAATATTTCGATTTGAATTCGATTCACTATGGCATATATATGTCGGATGATATGAGAATCAATCTAAGATTAAAAGTTGGGTCTAGAGTAATCGTAGAAATAATTGAGAAGCATGAACGGCCGAAGCCATCAGTTATACATGTTTTTCCATTTAATGACTCAACAATTACCACAGAACTTTTTAAAAATTATGTGAAAATTTATTCGAAATATGAAGAATTATTGCTTAACGCATTTACAATGATTTCACTCGATGATGATAATCGATTTCACGTAAAAATGCTACCTGAGGATTGCAATTATGCGATGATCAACGAAAAGGATATAGAAGATTTGACTATCCAAATTTGCTCCTCAATATGTATGAGCGATGAAGTTTTAAAAATTCCTACTAATCCACGAAGCTCTTTAAATCTAGAGAAAATCTCCGGAAGGTAATATATTAATTAATGTCTTGTATTTAATCGAGAAAACGGCTTGATTGCAAGATCCACAATGTGGGATTTCCACATCGACATATCGAGTATGTCATTATCATAAAAAATTAAAATGGCAATTGTAAAGTACTTTATGTTGAACTGAACTGAACCGAACGATAAAAAAACATTGCAGATGTATAAAGAGTATCCTTGACGAATGCAAAATCGTACTCGATCTGAGTTTAGGTTTGCGGGGACGGATGGAGTTTCCATATGATCGGGAGAACATTTTGATCTATGGTGGCGTGGGTTCTGGCAAAACGACCGTTTGTAAAATGCTAATTGAGCATTATTGCGACGCGCCATATTTTGTGTACACATTCGTGATCAATTGCAGAACATTAAGAGGTAATATTGCGTTTCCGCCCTATTAACGCTATCAGTTGCGACGTGCCGTCAAATTTTAATTTTTGTCGAACTATCAAATATGAAGAACTTTAAATATAAGTAAATATATTTTTTATCGCGTTTTTTAACATATGCAGAAAGATCTATTTCTTCTTTTCAAGTTGTGCCGAACGAAAAATTAATAACTGAAGAATGCGATTTGAGTTTTATTCTATTGTATTCATGTTTTGAATCTTATAATTAATAAGTCGATTATTGATGTCATGAGTTTGTAATTATTACTTAGGTAAAAAAGTAGAAACAATACAGCCATTAATTAAGTCTGCTATGTGCGAATGTGCTTATTATCAGCCATCTATATTATTCCTGGATGATTTGGAAAGCATTAGTAATGCACCATTAAATGATGAGGAAAATACAGAAGTGAAATATGCTTCCAGGTGATTGCAGTTAGATTCATAAGAAACAAAAAGTTTAAAGAGATAAAAAGTTTACAAATAACTTTATCATTATATATATTAGTAGCATATCAATGCTATTCATATAAATTATCATTTCTTGAATCTTTTTTGTAATCATCTATTTATAACATTAAGTTATAATTTAATTATTTTATAATATAAAGAATTGGAGATCGTGGAGATCTTTCTCCATCAAGAATTTTCCATCAACTTTGTAATCTTAAATCAATTTCAGAATTACTAACATGTTGATCAATACTGTTGTGAAATATCAGAAATCTCATTATATTTCAATCGTCGCCACTTGCGCTGGCATAAACAAAATCGGCCCAGAATTGCGACCAGCGAAGGGAATGCTATTTTTTAGAACAGTCTTACAAATCCCTAATTTGGAAAAGGTATATCTATTTAATTTGAATTTATTTTATAAAGTTAATATACAATTTTAAATAAATATTTATTTTTATTTACATTAATTTTTTATTTACATAGCATTAAAAGTCTAGAGTGTACATATTTTACGTAGAAAACTATATATTATAAAATTTAATTCACGTTGTTACATAGAGTAATTAATTTAATTGGATAACTTATTTTTGAAATAAACGTGTACAAGAAATATAAAATGTCATGTTTAGTCATCTTTCTCCATTTTTCAGTTATTTCATCTTCTGATATATTATATTCATAATTTTTCTCCGATATATCATTATTTCCAGAATGTTTCCGATATTTTTGTAATTGTTCGTTGATTATTTTTTGCGTCTACCTGTAGACATTTCCATATCTTTTTAATCGAATTTCTTATTGGTGAAGAAGTTTGAATGTTTGCTTATTGATTTCTGCATATCGTTAATTTATGTCGTGACTAACCAGGTAGATAGAATCGATATTTTGCGATTAACGCTCGAGGACAAGTTGTGCGTGCCCGGAGACATGAATTGGAATTACTATGGAAACAAGACCGAGGGCTGGATGCCTCAGGATCTCGTTGATCTGGCGCAGAAGGCGAAATTTGTCGCGTGGAAGCATCATGGTAACAACAAAGACAAATGATTGCAAAGATTGCATTTTTGCATGAAACGTTTTACTTGTATCATGTATAGCTTCGCATTTATCATCAGAGGCGAAAAAGTCAAAATTACCAATTGTTGTGATGGATGAGCATGTCAACGCCGGATTGAAGAATTTTATACCGATGTCCCTGCACGGTGCGCAGTTGTATAAGAGCGGTGAACACTCCTGGGCTGAAATTGGCGGCTTGACGGATACGAAGAGATCTCTCATGGAAATCCTGCAGTGGCCACTCAAATATCCAGAGATCTTCAAGAATGCTCCGATAAAGTTGCAAAGTGGTGTTCTGTTATACGGAATGCCTGGTACTGGCAAAACGATGTTGGCCAAAGCGATCGCCAGCGAATGCGGCGTGAATTTGATCAGCATCAAGGTATGCAATTATGGTCCATTTGTGATTAATATTAATTTTGATAATGCTAGATTTTTCCGGTTATGCCGGATTTTTATTTGTTAGAAGTGAATTGTATTACAATCATTATAATTTTTAATTTAATTTTATTAAATGTTGATTAATGATTCAATTGAAATTATATGATAATAGCAATTAAACATATGCAGTGGATTTCTTTCTTTACGCTTATAAGTAATAAGTTTTGTTTTAGGGTCCAGAATTATTATCAAAATATATAGGTGCTAGTGAGGAGTCTGTCAGAAACATATTCGAAAGGTATGATAAATAAATATTTAGAATTTTTTGTCTTTTTTTATTTAGCACGGTTTTATAATTTGTTAATATTCATTATTAAAGGTTGTTGAAGATTCATTATATCTTTTTGATATTTTTAGAGCTCGTAGTGCCAAGCCATGCGTTTTATTCTTTGACGAATTTGATAGTCTCGCATCCAGGTGAGAGATAGAATGAGTAATTATAAATGAATTTTCCTTTTATTTGCTATGTTAATGTCAACATAAATATTCTGCACATTAAACATTGTAGCGATCTTATATCTTCCGTAATCGTATCGTATGCTTTTAAGGAACATTCGCTCCAAGTTAAACAAAATCTATGTAGGAAGATAGATAACTGGATAGATAAATGTATATTCATAAAAATTCTCACAAATAGCCTTCGAAACTTGCTTGGTATATCTTATTTTAATCGGATATGTTTTATTTTCAGCATTTCAAATAATAAGATAATAAATTTGTTTCAATCATTTTTGTCTTAATTAATTAGACGTGGAGAAGACAATAGCGGAGTTACTGATCGAGTAGTGAATCAGCTACTGACGCAACTCGATGGTGTCGAAGATCGCGAAGAAGTGGCGATCGTAGCAGCATCTTCAAGACCCGACTTGTTGGATCCAGCCATTCTGAGACCAGGACGGCTTGATAAATATTTACACTGCCCTTTACCGAACGAGGTAAATATATTCAACATTCCAGTTTTAAATTAGTTCTGCTTCATTTAATAGTTAGTTTATAATTGTATATTCTTTCTTTTATAGGCGGATAGAAAGGAAATTTTTACGGTTTTGTGCAATTCTCAAAATATAGATCAGACAGAACTGGATCTCAAGCAGTTAATTCAGCTTTCTAATGGATTTACGGGAGCTGATATCAATGCGGCAATTACTCTAGCGAGACTTTCGGCATTTGAGAATGCTTTGGTAACTGCGGCGGTGAGTGCATTTCTATATATGTTAATTATACATATTATATATTTATATCAACATATAGCAAAACGCACAGAATGCAATAAGATTTATATGAATTTTTAATTGTTATAAATAATTTAGATTTAATCATCAGAAATCTTTGATATAGTTCTTCAATATCTTTCGTGATTTTTAAATTTAATTATTATAAATCCAAATATATAAGCATAAATCAAAAACTGAATTAATGAAATATATTTAACTCTAGTTAAATCTATTGTTGCATAGAGATTTAATCATTTTTAAGATAATTGAGGATTCGTCATTATGCTCTATCATTGATACATGGACATTGAGGTATACATGGATTCGGGATAATAATAGATAATAAATAATAATAAATACATAATTATTTCATAATCATCAGCGTATAATCGATTTTTCATATTATTGCATTGTCCCGAACTCTCGAAGCAGGAAATCATGTTGCTAATGGCCGAACCGTTTTGTTGTTGCCGTTGTTGTTGCCGTGGTACCTGAGTCATAATGAAAAGCGCTTCTGCCGAGAATCATTTATAGGGTAGCTTCCGAAGTAAGATAGTGCGTAATAACGATAATATCGTTAGGTGTGCACTGTATGGTGTGTACACACGAGGGCGCGCCTGGGTGCGAGCTGGGGATGGGAGGTAAGGAGGGTTCGAAGAGGGGCTACAGGGGCTGTAGGTGCCGCGATATAACGTAGGAGGAAACGTAGACCAGGTTTATTAGCACACGGTGCCGAGAGCACCGAGCGACCAAGCTACCCCCTTCGGCGCTCCGCTTCATCCTCCGACCACCCCACGCCTCGCTGAACGTCGAGGGGGTTATTATCTTATGCGTTATAATGATACACGGTTTAGGGCCCGCAGCGGTCCTGCAAGATCGAAAGCCAGACAGCCATTCCGCTAGTTATGTCGCTCGTTAGACCTCCAGACGTTTTCGACGTGCCTGTCATTAATCCCCTCCGTCGCGTGCACTCGTTTATTCCTTTGCAATCATTCATTCATTTATTTAAGTAATTTTTTTAAGGAGCATTAAAGATTTCGATACTTGTGCATTGATAAAAATATTTGCAAGAATGAATAATTATTATATTTTTTTAAAGTCAGTAAGTTATTTTTTAAAGCTTAATAGTTTTCAGTAATTAAGAATTAATTAAGTCGAATTTTTAATATTCCGTCCAGCAATTTTCATATCCCAGCTATTATCTAACAAAGAAATAAAGGGCGTAACTGTTTAATATCTGAATTAATCGAATATAATCGAATATAGCTGCAAAAGCAAGCTTAAATCTGAAGTTGATTATCCATTAATACATGTGCATGTGCATTTAGTCTCGTCTAGTCAATTAGAATTAATCGGATTCGCGTTAAAAGATCACGGAAGCATCTTCGAGATTCATGGGTGGTGCGTCTCATGGGAAGCTATTAATTAATTCGCATCGGAGAAAACGAAGTTATGCTGCGGCACTTACCTCCCGGAAGAACGCGAGCATCCAAACTGTGCGTCTAATTAGCGAGCGAGTTTCCGGAGAGCACGACGCATCTTAGGAGAAAGAGAGAGAGAGCGAGAACGAGAGCGAGAGCGAGAGCAAGAGAGAGAGAGAGAGAGAGAGAAAAGGAGAGAAATAAAGCAAGACAGAGCTACCTCGCCATGATAAGTGATTGTGCGGATAGGAACACGAGATATCTTCCGAAGCGATGTGAATTATGCTAAACTTCAATAATTAATCCAAATCGGTGCTATTAATACGCAACGTTGAGCTTACATGCAATACATGGGAATGAACAATATTTCTTTGAGTGACTCAAATGAGTCAAATGACGATTAATTGCAAATGGCAAACCGTTTCAGATATAATAAAAGTAGAATTACAATAAAGCATTATATTCTGATATTTAATCTGCTGATTCCCTCGCTTTTTGGCAGGACAATAAGATCGATGCAGCTGATATTAAAGTCACGCAAACGCATCTTGTGGAATCCGTTAAATCAACGAAGCCATCTTTGTCCGCTGCGGAAAAACTGAAATATAATCAGATGTAAGTGGAGGGATATATCGCGAAATTGCGATTTTTTAAGACTATATTTAACTATATGAAATTATAAGACCCTTGAAACTATGAAACTATAAAATTATAACAATATAGACTACATATCTCAAAAAACTGTATCGGAAAAATTATAATCATTTTCCAGTTATGCCAGATTTTCTAAGGGAGAAAAGTTCATAGAGGATGTGCTGGAAAATCAAAGAGTAACGCTGGTGTGATTAGCCCTTTTTAATAGCAAATAATTTTTTAAAAAGAATGCAAACATTTTTTCTACAATGTATTTTTGTATCAAGATTAATAAAATGTAATATATGTGAATAAAAGCATAATCGGTGGAAAAACTTTTATTTATAAACGTAAAAACTTTCACTTATACAGATAATATATAGGCACAAGAAAAAATCTTTACTTAAGTATAAGTGAAACTTTTTACTGGATTATATCTGGATTCCCTGTTTCCTTCCTTTACTTAATAATTGTAATCACGTGTATCATGCTATGATAAAACATTATTAAATATTATATGTAACAATAAATTATATGAAACAAATATTGAATACACGTGAATGCTGAAAGAGGCGTTTCCTTCTGGCTGGACATTTTCCTTATCTACCAGATTTTCTTCCGGTAATTCCGCTAAAGGAATCAAAAGGATTCAATCGCGATGATAGCTCACGCCCACTCGAACGTAACTCATGATGGAGATTTTAGCAAGTAAAACCGACGCGAATGGCACGATGAGCAGTTCGTAAGCTCGAAGCGGATGTCGTGCCGGGGCAAAGTTAAATTAAATCATGGGCGAAGGCACAGCTAATATTGTAGTTTATCTGGCGGGACATTAGCGCGGTGAAATATGCGCCTCCTTCGCCCTGGCGAACTTAAAATCAAGATCTTAGGTGAACTTCCCAGCCCCCGAGACGCCAGCCGAGACGCCGACGTCGACGCCGGCGCGTCCTTCCTGCTAAGTCGCGCGTGAAAATACTAATTATTATACCGATTATTAATAC
Source organism: Eciton burchellii (assembly GCA_020341155.1). NCBI lineage: Eukaryota > Metazoa > Arthropoda > Insecta > Hymenoptera > Formicidae > Eciton > Eciton burchellii. The sequence goes on from JAHMML010000082.1 coordinate 528,813, forward strand.
GAAAAGTTGCCGGTGTTAAGTCGCCGAGCTCGACGAGAGAGATGGAGTTTCGCGGGTCGGAGCGGAGGCGCGCGAGCTTCCGGATTACGCTCGCACTTATGCGAGTTAAGGGGAGGAAAGGCGGGCCTTCCGAGGCCGCGGCTCGACGAGAGGGTACATCGCATAGGCGACAGATAATGAGTTTATTAAACGAGATCGTGTCGTGCTGCAAGTCGCCATATTATGTAGCGAAGTTTATGTTTGCGATTCCGTTATGCGACGCGTTTCATATTTCCTGTAATATACATTAATAGTTTTCCCGAATCCTGAGGAACATTCGGAACTTTGAATAATCCGATTAGCTAAACAATCCTCATTTAAAATCTTTATATAACCTTGGTATGACCTTGACATCAAATTTTTATTCGGAATAGGATTTATTGATGACGGAAGAAGTTGGGTGGAAATCTTCGTAAATTTTGTACAATATTTTGCATCATCTTTGTATGATGGACTGAACGTCTTCGTGCAGCCCAAAAATGTACTCTTCCGATATGAGTGTGGCATGGAATGGAATTTTTGGTCCATCCGAGGGTTAAGCCGCGAAATGGCAGAAGAAAGATGCACGATGTGAGGGAATGCTCCCAGTGACGACGACGATGCCGACGACGACGTCGGCTCTGCTTAGCATAAAAATGGCCAATTATGTGACTAACAAGCGACAGCCAAGCGACACGAGGATAGAACCGGTGGACGACGAAGCTAGCTAACTCCGTTAGCGCTTCCCCATCCCCGTTCCGAAGAAGATTAGTTAGCGTAAATGCCGCCGGTTGACGCATTTTTATTCCTGATTACCGCTTCTTGCCGCGCTAATCCCATTGACGTTCGCGACATTCGGGAAACTCGACTTTGCGCCAGCAAAATTGCCGTCATCGAGAAAAAGAGAGAGAAGGAAGGAAGGAAGGAAGGAAGGAAGGAAGGAAGGAAGGAACTGAGTTGTATAGGAAAATAGAGGTGTATACACGTGAGAATATAAAGGAAATAGGCTATTATTTAGCCAAGGAGCGTGAGTCTTGCAGCAAAGAACGAAGCACAGCCATATTGGAAATGTATAGTGGTCCTGGATTCTATTTTATCGCGGCTTATTATTTCTCTGATGTCTTATTATAAATTCATCGGGAATATAATATGAATAATATAGTGTAATGAATAGCGTAAGGGAAGTATCAGATGCTAAGTCGAAGATGAAGTCGAATAAATTAAAGAATCGAGAATCGATATGCATACAGGGATAAATTTAATTGCCTTCATGTTGAGATATTCTGCATTCAACACGACTCAATACATAATTAGCGATTAGGCAGATGGAACGATAATCTCCATTTATTGGACTTGCATTAAAGAAAAAAATAAGAAATTTCTTCGATGAAATCGCTGTAGTGTAAGCTTGATTGTTCGAGGAATAAACCGGGGATAAATTAGTTTTTCCTTGCGAAGAAATGCGAAGAAATGGTAAAGAAACTTTGCGCACTGAGGCAAAAAAAAATATATGACAGCGCTTTCGAAGTTCTTGCAATTGCCCTTACGTAATTTTGCGGCGTTGCAACAACAAGAGAGAACAACTTGTTGACACGAATTTGCACAAAAAGTTGAGAAGAAGTGCAATTGCGATTGCATTGAGATTCTGTTACAATGCGAACTTACGGCTTAATCCAAGTTGACATTACATTCAAGTCACGAGTACATGATATAAATGCAAATTTTTAATAATTTTAAATAAAGTGAATATTATATTCAGAAATTAACTTTACAGACAAGTGTCTTTTCTTATGACTTTATATATTTTTTTTTATATCGCACAATGGACCAACGGATGGAGAAAGAAATTAGGATACAGGCATTTCTTTTTCTCTTCTCTGATTGAAGGTAATTAAATCATTGAATTACGGAAGACCGTTGGCGAGTGTTTAGAAATTACACTATACAGTGGATACACTGTAAAATTAAATAGCACTATATTAAATAACACTTTAAATCGGCAAATTTTAAATATCAAATTGCCTCGAAATCAGTAGAAGGGACGATTTGCGAATATTCCTTGTAGCGGCTAAACTGATAAAGGAGGAAATCCATCGTGCGCTTTCTGGATCGAAAAAGGGCGAGAAGGAGAGAAATAAGGAAGAATACCAGCCAGGAGAGGAGCACGGTGACACTGAATGCAGGGTTTTCGATCTCGTGCCATTCTATCATTGACAATTTCGCGCAAATGGGATGGCGGCGAGCGATTCGCGCCGGTGGTCGGCGAGGCGTGCGCCGTGTGCGCACATTGGCGTTAAATAAGAGTAAGCCACCCCCGCGCTCGTCCACGACGACGCGGCATAATTGCCTGTGAAATCACCAGATGGATTTTGCCTCCTTGTTCTGCCCCGTACTCCTACCGGTTCCCCGTTAACCCCCACCGGATTTTCGTTGGCGCAACAAACTTCGTAATTGTAGAACGAGATTGTCGGCCTAACTGGATTGCTTCGGCGTGAGTAAAATAGCAATTATCATTCGATGAAATAACTGACGAGGTGTTCATGATGGACCGATCGATGGTCCGATCGATGGATTCACAAACTTAACTTGGTTTGATAAATTTTAATGCGGACAATAAAATTTAGTTTCTCTATTGGAGAAAATCACATTATCTTGATCAAATCAGTAGACACGTTTATTCAAATAGATAATAAATTAAATAAGTTGAATAACGAAAAAAAGTTTCTTGAACTTAAATACTCATCACACCGTCGATAGGATCAATCAGCTTCATGCGATCTTTCTGTTCCTCATTGTATCCAGGGAAAATAATATATCAGTTACGCTCGTGATTAGATTCCCAGTTATATCGATGGGAAACGAACTCGTTAGTCAGCGGATAAAATGTCGTTCGCAAACACGTGGAATTCCCCCAAGAGTTGTCGCGACTAAATTGCACCGGGATCGAGTGGTCGATCTCTCGAAAGTATCGTCGCGCGTTTCTCCACAATCGTCGAATCGAATGGAAAGAAAGCAGCGCCGAGCGAACGATAACTCGATTATCAGAGATGCTAGATAAACACGTGCGATTGCCGCGCTCTTCCTTTTCCGGTGTTACCCAGTCTCTCTTCCAGGCAATCCTCGAAACGAAGCGCATCCCGAGGATACTCTTCTTTCTATTTCCTTACGCGATAGCGTAGCATTTTACCTATTGATTATTGATTTTACGTGTTTACGTTCCGTGCACGTTTCCTTCTTGCTATCTTATCTATACGAGGTAAGAGAGCTCGGTGTATCATAAATCGTGTAATTTCTTTGTAAACTGTTCGTATTCTTCTTTGATTCTTCCATCTGCACATCGAGTGCATTCAAAACAGTTGCCATTCAAACACTCTTCTAACGGTGTAACGCGCAAGCAATTGCTGCACAAACAATTTGCGTCACTTAGGGCGACCCTCGGCGACCCTCGCCTATGACTTGCCGGTATCCACCGAGGCGTCTCTTTGAGAATCCCGAGAAGAGAGACGAGGTGCCCCGCGCCATCGGCGGCGACCCCAACGTTGTTGGCGCGATATTTACAGGGCGTCGAGGCGTACGTAACGCAGTTTGCCGCAATTTCTTGTTTCCATTAGGTTGGCCGGCCTGCGGGGTAAATTCCAGCCTGCCTCTCGATAGGGGGTTGCGCAACTTCGACACTTTCCCGCCCCCGCGCCCCGACACGGCGTGGTGTCGTTGTGGCACCCCCTAGGTAAGCCAGCGACGTAACGTCACTGTCGCTCTCGGGAAATGATGGCACACACTATCGCGGCTCTTCCTCCTACTGTGCCAGATCAAATGACGCGCGCCAGCGCTCATAATAACGGCCTCTTCACGCTTCGGTCCTATCCCATTCCGGCCGCGGTGCCTCTGTCTGAAAGTGAAACTTTTTATTTGTATAAGTAAAGATTTTGTAGCTTGTACAGGTTAAAAATCTTTGCTTGCACAGAAGCAGAATGTATATATTTCATCTCGGCGCAAATGCGATTACCGAGCGCGAATGTTGCATAGATTCATGAAACAATAATGCTTTCAACCTTCAGCTCTAGGTATTTAGAATTCATAATATTTAGGATTCCGAATATTTCAGGAATATTTTAATTAAATCATTTTCGTTCCCTTCAACCAGTACTCGTCCACAAGAACATCCCAGATCGATTGTTGAAGAAGAGTTGTAATTAAAGTCTCGAGATATAACGGGATTCAACAGGAACGTAAAAGATCGAGTTTTAAATTTCGAGCTTGATTTGTTCCGAAGACTAAGAATGCGAAGCTCCGAGTTTGGACTGAACTCGCTTCAGGTTTCCGATATACGATCGGCGAACGATGAAGCAAATCCAAAATTTTGCTAGAGACCGAGCACGGCGAAGCGGTGGAATTATTAGTTCGAGAAAGGGTGGACCGCGAGTGCTTTCCACCCCGCGGTATGGTATCCGGATTAAGCGCGTCCCTTTTTTCCCCGCACGGGAAATGATTTGTCTGCCTGGTCTGTACGTCCGACTGGTCTAAGAGGACACGGACTCGGCGATGTGATTCGGATCCGCGAGTGCTATTCGGAGGCAGACGTGCGGATAAGCTCTTCAAAGGTCCCGCGCGTCCCCTTCTTCAAAGGTATATCAACTTCTCCCTGGTTATACTTCGCGTACCACCACCACTACCCATATCGGAGAACACTTCTACCCCGCTACTCTATTTGTATTCAAACCGCTCCGGATTCGTCCTCATGCATTTTGCACGTCCCGATTGCGTGGTCCCCTCCACGTTGATAAGCGCCCCTTTTATATTCTCACGCTGGGAATGGAAGAAATAATTGCGTAATGTGCGGCCAATCGGCCGCGCATTATGATTGGACACGATCATCCTATTTAATCCTAGTTTTCACAGTTTTCGGGTATTACTTGCAAATAAGGATAGAAATGACACGAAAAGATCCATGCAGATGGATTGAATACTTGCGATAACATTAACAAAATACTCAGGAAGGTGAGATTAAAATGCAATCTAAGGAATTTAATAAATAAACTCGTGAGACTCCACGGGGTCACGTGATTTACCGAGTATTTAACAGAGCGCGCGAGTTACTCTTCATTTTAACTTTCTAAACTATTTAACCTAGTTGAAAAAACCATTAATTGTTTGACCCGGCTTATTGGATCCATTATCAATCATAAGATCTTGAATAAACATTAATAATTTCCAGGGATATGAATTTTCCGCTTAACAAACAATCATCCGGTAGACCTCGACTGAAAGATGTCAGATAACTTCTAAGTTACAAACAGATAAATTACAAAATAGTCGAGCACAATTTGCCTGATCCTCGATGAACATCTTCGAGGATAGATTCGTTCGCTTTAAGTCGCGCGAACGGCACTCTTCGTGCAGGAATTCGCCCAAGAGATCGCGCGCTAATGCGAGTCACGGCGAGCATAATTTCTGTTTTTAAATCTTACTCGCTCTCGCGCCGGTAATTGAATCCTTCGTCGAGATTACTTCGGGCTTCGTCTGGCATTTAGGCGAGGCGGCGCTGCCGTTCTCCGGAGAGCGTCTCTTCTTCAGCCCGCGGGTTATTTAAGATGGATTATTATTCTGCCAGTCTGCGGGGGCGGATATCAGCGAAAATGAAAATGCTCTCGTTTGCAGGCAGATTAATTGCCGCGAATCAGCTTAAGCCGACGACGCTCCTCCGTGACAGCGACGATGTCGAAGCGTCCGACTGTCGAACGAATAATGAAGCACTATGTATTTTATCGAGCGCAGAGGAGACACGGCATTATTTATTACATCTCACTTTGTTATGCGGAATGAAAATACATGATTATCGTAGATCTTCTTTTGAATATATTTATGAAGAATTAATGAAAGATTGACATTTTACAATGTCGCGGCATTAGAGGCACTTAAAATATCTTTTGTTGAATTCTCAAATAATTTTGAGAAAAGTGTCGTTTATTAAACAGCAAAAATTAAAAAACCGGGACTCGTTAGTTATAAGGGGAATTGTGTCTCGTTTATAATGCATTGTGTTATGCAGAAGAAGCAATAGAAAGTTGTCACAGTAGGTATCTCTTTTGTAACATGATTGGTAATCATCGCCAGAGCTCAAGCTGGAAAGATATTTAACACTTGACCTTTCTGTATTAAAACATGCCACACCTAAAATAATTTACATCTGTCTCTTTGCAGCAGCATTCCGTTAAATCAATCATTATCAAAGTAACTTTAACCAGTAATCTTTACCAAGATTGCGATCTATTTTTCTACTTTTGTCGCATTTTCAATCCAATCCAACATGGAATTTGTCGTATAGACAACTTATGTTGTGATCGATACATGTATCGATACATTCCGCTATCGGGGCAAGCCGGTTACAAGCCGCGACATATTTCGTTCACTGCAAAGAAGTTATGCAATACAAACAATTGTCTCTGGCATAAAGATGGACGGAAAAATTCCCCATTATGATAGTACAATTCAAACGTGATGATTAATCGAATTCGCAAAGTCGCGAAAACAATTGCATCAAGGAACCTTCCCATATTATTTATATCATTTAGGTAGATTACATGCATTAAGGAAGCGAAGCAACAATATGCTCGCGATCGGGAAGTCTGGGGGTAAAGGAATTAAATTATAGGTACGTTCCCCCTTGAATCTTCTTTTTCCTTTCGTTTTTCGAGTCGCGCGGCGCGAGGCGAGCGGATCGATGACACAAAATCGACGAAACACGAAATCCGCCGCAGCGCGACAATGGCGCCCGCGGAACGGCGTTACATCGTTGACGAATCGCACGTGCACGCACGCGTTTATAACGCTTCTGAAAGCTCGGCGAGGCGTCGGCAGCGGCGGAGAGGGGTGGGTGTAAGGTTTTGTCGAGCCTCGCCTCGCGACAAATCCTCCCTTTGTCGCGCTCGAAAATGGCGAGAGTAGAGAAAAAGTGAGAGAGAAAGAGAAGTAGGTAGAAGCGATAGGGAGAAGCGGGCGGAGAAAGGGGTGCATTATATCTACCTTGGATGCATATCCGGTGGCGCATGCATTCCTAAGCTCGTATCGAGTTTCGTTGTTACGTGAAAAATAATTTACACGTGCACGGGCGTCAATACAATCCCTACCCTACATATACGCAATACATATTCGAACGCGAGCATTCATTTGCATTATACATGCGCGCTAGGTGATTATGTCTTATTAAATATAAGCTTCTGTAGCAATCTTAAGATCAGTTTCCCGGAAGGGACACCGTTCGCACGTTTACCAGCTAATTATTAAAATTGGAACTTTCCAGAGGCGCTTCTGCTGCTATAGAAATACTTGCGTGGTATCGTCGTAATGGATCGTGCAGCGTAATTAACGTCGAGTTGAATTCGCGATAGCGAGATATCAACTTTTTAATAACTTCTTAAGCTAATGTTAGGAAGAGAAAGATGAAAAATGGCCACATTGTATAATTATCATTATGCGTAATAATGCGCAAAGGAGATCGTTTCACAATCTCTCTTGTATAATTGCCTAACGGAAATTGGTGTCAGTAGTAGTGTGAGAGATGAAGCAGTTGCAATCTCAACGATCTAACACGATTTGGGAATAATGTGCGTACATATTCAGAATATAATTCCGAAAAATATTTGGTAACACTCGTTGCACAGTTTTCGACCATTTATTATTTTCCGATATCGAGTTTTTCGACAGATCAGAATTCTTTCTGGGGAAATTGTTCCGGTCGCTTCGCAAAATTCTTGGATTTCCGGATGCCACTGCTTCAAGATGCTTCCGACTATGAACCGTTTTCGATATTCGTGTGAAATCCGGCATTAAAAACTGGAGGTACAGCCCAATCTTTTCGGACAGTGAGGAAATTCTCCGTCTGATTCCGAGGCGACGCGATAAGTTCTGAAGAGTGGCGAGGATCGGGAAGAGGAAATAAAATCAATTTTCCGCACTAGGCCCGACGAGGCCATAGACCTGGCGGGAATGGATCGTCGTCAGTGCTGAAGAAAAAGAAAGGGAAAGGAAAGTGAAGAAGATGAAGAATGGGAAGATAAAATGCAAAAAAAAATGGCAGAAAGGATAAAAAGTTCCAAAGGGACAAAAAATGAGCAAAAAGCCTTCCGCGTAAGAAAATATAGAAGAAGGAAGGTAAACAAGGCAACGTGGCTGCCGAAGAGATGAAGAGACGAAGTAAAAGTGTAATTAAAACCTGGCCGAAATATATGTCTTGAAAGACGCGGAGTTGGAAGAAACGGAGATAAAGAAATGATCAATAATGAAGATAGAAAGAAAGGAGAAAAGAAAGGAAAAACAGAGTGATAAAAGAGGAAAGTGCTAAAACGAGAGACATTTAAGTAAGAAAGAAGACAAGGTGACCCGGGGGAGGGGGGGAGGAAGGTTGGCACGAGAGGGAATGGAAGAAGGAAACCGAAGAGATCGAATAAGGGATGAAAGGAGAGGGTATCCAAGTCGGGAAACCGAAGAGAAGGGGGAGGTTGCGGTATCGTTTGACGGTGCGGAAGCGCGAGAAAGCGGAGGATCGCGATAAAGACCGGCTGTATGTGTGCGCGTACGGCAGGGGGTGTATGGGGTGGCACTTTCGAAATATCAATTTGAAACAGCCGCGGCTATAGGTATGCGTCATGCTTTCCACCGGCCATTACGGCCGGCTTTCCATTTTTATTTGTATTTACCGGGGTGCGCCTCTTCACCCTCCCCCCACCCTCCCCCATCCCCCAGGGTCATCCGGTAGAAAAGGGACGTCGCGGTGGCGGCGGCAGCGACGCGACGATGTGCTCTTACTCTTTTTCCCCTCTGCTCTATCTCTCTTTCGATATTTTATGACATTTTGTTTCCAATCCACGGGCGAGAAGGCGTTGGGACATCACGCGGCATCTCGGACCTTATTCGACTTTTATGGCGTTAAATCATGATGAAGTGTCTCGCGAATGGACCAACGTGCAACCGACCGGTCCTCCTCTGCCTATTTTCCGACTTCTCTTCATCTATTTCGGTGCGCTCTTTCTTTTTTACTTCGATCTATCGTAGCCACTCGATTCCAGAGAGATGCCGGAGAACTCCTTCTCTGGAGAATTTTGGAGAGATCAGTTTTGTCATTTGTCCCTATCATCGTTGGCATTCACGATTGCCTATCCCTTTTTCCATTATTTTCATGAATTTTCGACAAGTATTTAATCACCAGTTAATTCTAAACTCTCCCTGCAATAATGTAAATCTATTAATTGACACAGTTTGATTCAGTTCTCCCGCTGACTTTGTATTTCCGGTAGCGGTATGAGAGAATACCAGAACGTGAAAATCGCGCACGGAGCGCGAGGAGAATCCCGCAAATGACGATCCTGCTGACACTCCCTCGCGAGATGACTTATCCGCGAGTTCGATCTTTCGACCCTCGAGGAATCGAGGACCGGCATCGGCCGGTCCGCCCATTGACCGGAAGTCCGACGCGTGAGCGAAAAAACTCCTCAGGTTTTTCAATCTCGCATAATGTCTGGGCATGGTCTCTATCGGCACCTTGCAAACCGCGAGCGTGATAAGATAGCGCCTGCTCCAGGAATTTACGCTCGGCATAAGTTCGCCTTATATATGAGCGTCCACGGGAAATGCGACGATCGTATCGCGCGCCGGTCACGGCGATCCGTCCGTGAAATGTTGCCAGTATTTTACTGGTCTCGCTCTCTTTTCGGGGTGAGAGTTGTATTCGGGCACATCAGCCACCAACGACGTTTGGCAATGCCGGGCAAAGACGAACAGCTCCCGATCTTGATACGTTTGCTGATCCTTGCGTAACGATCTCGAGGAGTAGTATTTCAAGATGCTAGTCTTGCTGTAATTGAAGCAAAATCTTATTCCCATTTTGAAACCACGTTTCAGTGACAAATGAGGATAATTATTACATGATTAAGTTGCATTAGGTCGCTCTGAACGATTACATTTTGGAATTTTCTCAGCCTCCCTTCATGAAATGCTTACAATCGCTTCCTAATAAATTTGCAACAAGAAATATTCAATATCTTTTATTCGTTAAACAGCCTTCTCGAGCATAATGCTACACATTTGCTCCTACGGTTTCAATCCGGATCGCTGAAATTCACCTCAATTCATCAATTATACGTCGCTGTCTTTCTCACACTTCTCACAAGAAGGACAGAAATTAGGATTTATCCAGACATCGCGGAGCATTCTCACGCGGAACCATCTTCCATCCCTCCGTTCCAAGGAAACCGTGAAAAATAATAATTGTATGTTCCCGTAATGAAAATATCGCGCTCTCTAGGAGGGCGCAGAAGGGAGCAGAAAGGGCAGTGGCAAAAGTCGCGCTTCGGATGTCGGCCTCCCGGCGCGGCCTGAAAACCCCGAGAATTGTCTGCGCCGCGGCCTGAAACAACAATAACCCCATTCAGGCCGGTGGCATTTGACAGTGGGGTCGGAAACAATGAAACAATCAGCCCTCGGCTCCCCCCTTCCCCGCCCCGCCCCCCCTTATCCTACCCTACCCTCTCAAAGAGGAACGGAAGAGGGAGGGGGGGAGGGAGGGCGGCGAGGGGAGACGAGACGAGGAGCACGGAGAGGGGGGCGGGGCGAGGGAGGGGGGGGCGCGGAGAGAGGTGAGACAGACAGGCGTGAAGGCCGGAAGTCAACAGTGCCGGACAATGGCGGGCAGCGTCTGACTGCCGATCCTAATTAACCAAGTTCGCCAACTTCGGTCGGACTTGACGATCCCCCTCCTGATGCATAATTACGCGCCGCTTGTGGGCTCGTCCCGCGACGGGACAAGGGTAAACGTGAACCCCGTGCAGCCGGGGGTGCACTTGCCGACCCCGAAAAACGCTAATCGCTATTTGCGTGATGGAGCATAATAGACAAAACGAGCGGCAGCAGATCTGATCCTGCGCTCGATCTCGAGTAGTAGTAGTAGTAAGCTCTCTCTAGGAAGGATGCAATCGCCGTACAGCAATGTTCGCTCGCTGTAGTAATACTGTGGGAACTTGCTAACCAGTTTCCTCAGGGTCAACTTGCCTCGAGTTAGACCGCCTATCGCGTTCAGAGACAAAGACAAATAATTACATAATTAAAGCGCGCATTTTCTCAGAGGCTGCGCAGCGCGAGCGCGAGATACGATCAACGGGCAACGGGCTCGTTGTGAGGCGCCAAAGGGGGGAGGGGGTTGTATCGACTGCCGTTATTAACCTCTGTGTCCTTATCTCTCGTTCTTGTACCCTCGCCTCTCCTCTCCCCGCCCCCCTCCCCCCCTCTCTCTCTCTCTCTCGCTTTCCGTCATCACGCTTTTTATTATTCGTATAATCGGATCTGGAGCGGCGATAGCGCCGGTGATTTCGGGTTTGTCTAGGGTAACGCAGTTGTCGGCCGACACAATGCCGTGCCTGAATGCCTCATTGTCTGCCGGGACCGACGCCCACTCAAAACTTCCACTCGCGCCCACCGCCGCCCGTCATTTTCCGCAATCAAACGATCGCGCCTCCTCTCCCAGCCGCGCATAAAAGCGTGGCTGATATCGTTGGGCGCCCGCGCGCGCGCGCGCCCGCTTGCGAGCGTGCGATGCAATTAAAACGCCCGCCCTTCCCTTCCGATGAGACGTGGGAATCCCAAAGAGATCCTCTGTTTCGGGCTAATTTCGCTAAATGGCGAATCAGATTTTGTATCTTGTATCTATCCTTCCTGGGATGATTCTGCCGGTACCAGCGGCAGAATCATTGAATATGATCGGTGAAGATCATCCGTTGAATGCAAATCGCAATTCGGATTCTACTAAGCGAGATTAATAAATATCCCGAGCTAATTTCGGAATAGATAGATACCGCCGACTCGGGCATCATCATCTTGCCGCAAAATGTTCATTTTACTTTAACATTGAAATTCGTGCTTTACGCTTTTATCGCAGATTGCTTATATCGAAATAGATTAATGGATCATGTTTTCGATCGCTCTCGGTAAACTGTGAAAGTAAACTTTGTACTTGGCCTCCTGATAAGAGGCATTCCTGATGTCACAGTTGGTTGATTATCAGCGGAAATCACGTACGTTTCGGATGCGAATCGCAGCCTGAATGGAATGAGATTATGTTTCCCTCGATAAAATTAATAAACGGCGCGGCTTTCTCGCGAACGAACGTTGGCGATGGAATCCAATTGAAGGCTCGAGCCTAACGGCGAAACGGAAGTCGGGATTTTCCTGGTCCCGGACTCAAGAAGCAATTGGGTTTAAGACACTCTCCAGATCTAGCGACACGTACAGCGGCTATTAGTTGTGTCCCGTGTCGCGCACACCCCGTGAATGAACTATGCTTGGAATTTCAGAGCCGACGCTCTGTGAGTGATTACATTTCACTCGAATTCGCCTTCGCCTCCTTACGGCAGCAGTCCGGAGCAGCAGTGAAGCTCTGCGCAACGAGGACATTCTTCGCTGACAATACCCGCCACAATCGAGCGCAACACACTTCCGCGCATACTAATGGAAAGGCACGCAGACTTCTCTCTGGTCAGAGGGTAGTCGCTTTCCCTCCCCTCGTTCTCTTTCCGCGTGCTCCTGCGTGCCCGTAAAACTTACCAGCGCAGCGCTATCATCGTCGTCGTCGTCGTCGTCGTCGTCGTTTTCGGGCAATCTAGTATTCACTTGCGAAAGTATGGATCGCTCATCGCTCGCGAATGAGCGCTTCTGGAATGGAATACATGGGATCGAGTATTCAGAAATGAATACTGATGGTCTTTCGCGCTGAAGATCGCTAAAGCGCCACGTTAATTTCCGATTACGAACGGTTGGCAAGCTAAACCGACAATCGAAGCGATATTTTATTATTTCTATTTTCTCTCGCTCTCTCTCTCTCTCTCTCTTTCTCTTTCTCGCCTCCGTAGATTCATAGATTCGGCTGACTGCTCGGGCTCCTTTTGGAATTTTTGACGCTCATGCAAATCGACCGCGAGTAACGCGACAAAAATTTTACCGGTTATTAAAGGAGAGGCGGAGAACGTGCTGCTGCGGTGGAAATGCCTCCCGACCACCATTCTCCGACCGCCACCGTTATCTCAGCGCGGAGAAAGCGTGATTGCCTTTATGGGGGAAGAAAGGGTCCTTCGCAATGGCGATAATGTCCCCGTGGCGGCGACGGAGGCGTCGCTATCAGAAATAAAACACGATATACCGTGGGTGCTCGGCGGTGGGACGATGGAGGGAACTTCACCTTGTCCTCGAGATTTTCCTCGTCGTCAACCCCGCCGATTAATTTCGCCGCTGTTCTCGTACGAGAAGCGCACACTCGCGCGGTGTCGATCTTGCGATAAGCTGAAACACTGCGTTAACTGCAAATCTTTAGCTCACGATTTTTCACACGTGAACGCAAATAGACGTGAGAACCATATAAAAAGCCCCAAGTGATTTGATCACACTGTGCTGTGGCATCGCACTTTGGACCTTGAAATCTTGGAAATATCCTAAAACGCTGCCTACCGAGTAATCTCGCATGCATAACGTGAAGAGGTGGAAGTAACATGTTGCCTTTTAATTCGGATCGAGATTTATTTACAAACGTTGCGCTATATTACAGTAATAATTAACAATAGTAATCATCGAGGCGAGGATTAACGTGGACAATCGACGTTATCCCGGCTTAATCGAGTTAATCGAAGCGTTTCTATGCCCGTGAAATGTCGCCTGAATACGTGCGTATGTGTACGAATGTCTCTGTGATGTATGAGAGAAAGAGGGAGAGAGAGAGAGAGAGAGAAAAGAGGCGAGATGGAAAGAAAATATAAAGATATGTCTACGCGTTAGATATGCTTTACGTTTACATGTGTCTTACTCCCGTTAGGGTACATGCTAATGAACTCGCATCAACGTTCGCTACGATCGTATTAGAGATATTTAGAGCAGAAATTTCTGACAAGACAAGTCGGATTTCTCTCGATAATATTACGATTCGCCTTAACAGTCAACAATAATATTGCGCATAACAAAATAAGATCATACGAAACAGATTCAACAAGTCGAATCGAATAAAGATTATCAATAAAGGAAGAAAAAGGAAAGAGGAAAAAAAGAAAAAAAAAAAAAGAAAAAAAAACAGAAAAAAGAAAGAGGAGAGGAAAGAAAATGAGAGATCGTTCAACTCCCCGCGGAGAGAGAAATGCGAGACTCGAGTGTTTCGTAACTCGGATTCGTTTTAACGAAATAAAATAGGATCAGCCCTTAATGAGAAAAAAAAAAGAAAAAAAAAAGAAAAGTGCGAAAGTGCTTCGCATTCGCGAAGACCTACGAAAATGGCGTTTTCCTCTTAGCTTTCTGTAACGTTTGGGAGAAAGCGAATTCGATGGCTAGTGTTTGCCAGCCAGCCAACTAGCAAGTCAGTCAGTCAGTCACGCGTCTTCCATTCCGTTTCGTATCGATGCTTTCGTCGCGAAAGCCGGCGCAGCGCCGTGCGAGATACAACGAGTACCGCGTCGCTTTCGAGGGTACGCGCCTCCACGTTAGTATTCAGAACGTTTGGCTTATTTCGCACGGCCGCGTCCCAAAGAAGAGATTTGCCTCCGCCGGAAGAGCTCTTTTTTCTTCTCCACTTTGTGTCCATCCCCGGCGCGCTCGCGTCCGTGCCCGCCCCCGTAATATGTGGCATGCAAGAGGGGTGGTTATCTCATCAAAATTGGACTCCTCTAGCATCCAGCTTCGCGTGCATGATCTGGTCGAGAGGATCCTTTGCGCCGCCCTTTGTGGGATTTCGCGGCGAAGTTATCGAAGTTCCTCGTTTCGTCAACTATATTCGTCGACATTCGTCAAGTTATCTCCCGATGCGGCCTAATCGTCGAGCAATGTTAATTGGGAAGACACTTCGATTATTATTTTCACTAGTCGCCGGTCACGTTCACGTTGAAGGTTATCTGAACGGAATAACGAATTCTCGTTAGAAGAACGAGTGATTCTAACTGCCCGGTGACGGATTGTCGATCTTTCCAGATTGCGAGACCGCACTGGTTCACTTTCGATCGCGAGACATTGAGACGTTAACTCGAGAATGGCTGGATTCCGCCAGCAATTGGATCACTGCACATTGGCTACGCTGTTCCGTGGTGATCTGGACACGACTGTCGAGTTCCTATGTTGTTCATCTTGAAAGTGGACGATGTCTTCTTTGAGAACGCCGGTGCTCAGATTCGTCAGCATCGTTTGCGGGATCGGCGAGAGTATCGGGGCGACTCTCCACCAGTCAGCAGCCGGCCATGTGGTCGGCACCAGGCTCCCCCGGAAGTTCAGATCCGGGAGAACCGGAAGCGGCCTTCATATGATGTGTCCACGTTGGGAACTCGAGTTCGAGTTGCTTGATGAACTCGACGTGAGATTCTGAACGGAGAAGACGTTGTCGATCCTGCTGCTCGAGGATGAAGTTGTCGTCGTCGTTGTCGTCACCGAAGGTTTCTCCAATCGTTCCGTAGCCGGCGAGGAAGACGAGGACGAGGAGAAGCGATCCTGAGAACGGTCTTCCTGATGATGATGATGATGATGATGATGATGATGATGCCTGTCCAGACCAGCGGAAAAATCCTCCTCGAGTTTCCGATATCGGGACTCATCTCGTTCCGTAATGATGGTGTCGTCATCGGTTCTGGCTGGGCTCGGGAAAGGTGGATCATCTATCTTGGATGATGGAAACGTTCTTTTGAATTCCTTGGGCGAACTTGGACAGCTGCAATTGGGCTGCAGACAGGCGGTCGTTGACAGACCCGGCCAGGACATCGTTTGATGACTCGAGTAAAAGGTTCCACCGCCGTATAGGGCCTGCAGAGCCAAATCCGCGGCGAGTTTACCACCGTTGAAGTCATCGCCCAATTTGTGCTGCAGCGGATAGAGC
The DNA here is from genome assembly GCA_020341155.1 of Eciton burchellii. Classification (NCBI taxonomy): domain Eukaryota; kingdom Metazoa; phylum Arthropoda; class Insecta; order Hymenoptera; family Formicidae; genus Eciton; species Eciton burchellii. The sequence goes on from JAHMML010000082.1 coordinate 544,711, forward strand.
GGATAAGGAAACGGGGGGAAGAAACGTGGGATCTTCAGGTCCTCGTGCGACATCAGCGGATGGTGTGCAGGTGGCGCCAGAGGTGGCAGGAGACCACGTGGTAGATTGGTCAGACTGTCACCAGCTGATATCAGCGGTGATATCGAGAAACCGAACTTGTTCTCCTTCTTCACCAGAGACTTTGGCTTCCGGCGCGGCCGATACTTGTAGTCGGGATGCTCTTTCATGTGAAGAGCTCTGAAAGGTGGACAGTAATTTGTAATATCGCATCACACGCAACTTGAATGTCTCTTTTCTCGCATTGTCATTGCGATGCCAAATATATTGCATTATACGTTGCCGATGTAATTATTGCCGTGTGTTGACATCGCATCGACGCTCAAGTCACAGCGATAATTAACGACATTGACAAAAATGTTTCTCACGGGTGAAAAACATTTGCAAGTCGCACGTCGACGTGCAAAAATGAAAAAAAAGAGAAACATTTTTGAAGAAACGGTGAATAATCTAAGAAAAAGGAAAGAGCTTTCCCTCTTTCTTACAATGATCGTGATAACTTCTCTCTTTAGTTTTATTCTGCTCAATTTTCCCAGCTTGGCACGGATTCGAGTCGAGTCTCGTCGTTATCGTAAATACGTCGTTATATTTCAGTGGAGTAAGGGGGGAAGGCTCCTCGTGCGTTTCCGAGAAGGTTAATTGAATAGTTTCCCAATTGGAAACGCGGTACTTGCGTTAGTGCCGGATCCACAACATGATCCCAGGACCATTTCGTGATGGCGGGAGTCGAAAAGTCGCGCAGCGGGATCTTTACCATTAATTATCTAGCGAGACCAAGCTTTAACGACCTGTACAACGGTTTAAGAATTGCGTATGTTTCTGGATTACCACGTTATCCGACAAAAGCACCCATCAAGCAGCGGGTCTGCCGATCCCTTAATGCTCTTAACGTCTGTGCTATATCGAAAATGGAATTTCATTTGAAAGCTGCAAAATTTCCTGCGGATTGCGAGCGTTTGGAAAAAGGCAAAACTGATCGTAACGAGTTTCTTCCGCGAGACACCGCGTACATTCACGCTCGCACGTGAAACGGGGCGGGCCTGTGTCTTTTCCTTTATCGCGTTTACGTTGCATCGCGACTATCGATTATCGCGGACGCGTAAACGTCGCCCCACAATTTTTGTAAACTGTGCTCTCGTCCCACGTACAATGGGACGTATTATCGCCGTCCCGGGACACGATACGGAGCACCATAGGTATTTGCAGTAAGTATCTTGTACACACACTCCCCTTCGCGCGACGGTAAGGAGAGAGATGGTGAAGCAACGGTATCTCCGGCACATAATACTCCATTATGTACCCAAGAGGCGCACAAACGCAGTGCTTATTTATGCCTCACCTCATAGAGATAAAAAAAGAGAAAGAAGGAAAGAGGAGGATCGGAGATACGTAGGCAACGTGCTTTTTCGGAACGACCTGGCGTCGCGAGGAGTTTCGCTAAGAACATCAGGACAACGCAGTGGGAGAAAGGGGGATGATAACGCGTTGCCGCTTACTTTGTAACGTATTTCGCGAAAATCAAGTTACTTTGTTACTGCTCTCACCAGCTCTGCTAATCCCCGAGTGGGTACTTTACTGCGTAAAGTATCCGTTCATTTTTTTTTAAATACGAATAAAATCTCAAATCGTTGTTACACGCATATATATAGAGATACCGTTAAGTTTTCGGACTTCCACTGTGACAATGGGATAACGAGATAATTATATGGAACTCTTTCCAAGAGTCCGCGTGTTAATTTATGAGCGGAACCGAGTGGGAGGAATGTTTCAAAGCGCGGACGAAATTCCAAATTTCCGAGGGCGCTCAGTGTCGCGGAATGGGGGGAGGGGCACGCGCGGACCTCGAAGCGCCGTCGTGACCGCGGAATAATAATTCCGGGGACAATGTGTCCCAGCAGATAGCACAAAGCGTAAATCAGCATAAACATCGGTAAAGCCCCGCCGACAATAACTCAGCATAAATGCATAAACATCGGCCGTAATCTTTACAATTCCATACCTCCGCGTACGAGCAACCCCCTGTCGCCGTCCACCACCAGCAGCCGATAAACAACGCGCTATATCACCCACTGGCGACATAAGCTACGCGCTCTCTCTCGCCGCGTCGCTACAAGGAACAATAACAATTAGTTACGATTGTGGTCTCGATGCCGTGCAATGCAGAGCCCGGAAGCGCGGCCGCATTATTGCATGGAGACGGATTTCGACGTGTTTCGTTGCGAACGTTCATTTGGACAAATGAGGATGTCATTAGCCGGCAACGGAGCTCGCTTCGTTTCTCTTCTTTTAAATTATCTCAGAGACACTATTCAAGATGGGACAGTATTTTTTACATTTGATCGGAAGGGACGATCGGCTCCACAACTCCGAATCTTTCGTCGCGTCCGGTGATTGAAGGTCGATTACATCCAGTAGTCTTTCCAAATTTCACGGAAATTCTCCTCCTTTCAAGAAAGAACAATTCCTGACGCCATCGAAAGGAAATGTTCAATGTCTGTGTTTGGATTTGCTGACAATTAACGACAGTGAGCGCTGTCTTCCTTTCACAGCGTGAAGCAATTCGAAGCTAGCCGAAGTCTACTCGATTAATGAAATCGCAATTGCATTTTAATCAGATTAATAGATTCCCCGCCCGTGGCGTCAAAAGGAACGTTCATACGCAACATCAAAGCGATAAAAAGTCCCGTTTCACCGCGACGAGAGGAGAGAAAAATCGGTAAGAGGGGAAGAGAGAAACGCGGAACACGTTGGGGGGTTGAAGCGGTATGTAGAGGGGCTTCGAGAGAGCGAGAGAAGAGATAGCGAAAGAAGGATAGCAAAATGCCGAGCAAGAGAGAGATACACACACACACACACACACACACACATATATATATTAGAGAAGAGATACATATACATAGAGAGAAAGAGAGAGGAATCATTGAGCGTGGACGGTGGTGGCGTCGGCGACGGCGCTGGCGGCAGTGGTGGCGGCGGGGATGCGGAGAAGCCGGGCAAATCCTTTTAAATCCACACAATTGCGACAATGGGGCTTTATTTGTTATCTCGGGGGCCACATTGTGAGTCGCCGTGAACGAACGGACAGATTACGTCGGGCCAGTGACGGCGCGGCTCCAAGGGAACCCGCTCCTACCGACGATGCCGCTCCAAGGGAACGACTTTACCCCCTCCCCCTCCACTCTCTCGATTCTTTCTCCTTCGAACTTGCGCCCTTTCTCTCTCCTTTTCTCCCTCCCTCCCACCCGCCCGCCCTTTATTTTACGGCCGCCATCCTCCTCCTCCTCCTCCTCCTCCTCCTCTTCCTCCTCGTCGTCGTCGTCGTCAACGTCGCTGCCATCCGCCAGAAAAGCGGATTCGCCGTTACACGTCCGCGTCGAAATTTCCCTCGGATTGCCCATACTCCGCTCCCGTCCGCCCTCCGTCGAACCGGCCTTTCTCATCTTCGTCTTTTTCTGGAAATTTTCGATGGAAAAATATGGCCCTTTGTTTGCGCTTTTGTACCGTTAGCGAGCGAAGCGGAACGCGCGGGATTGCGAACGGGGGATTTAATATTTATATTTAATGCGCCAAATGTGCGATAATTTAAATGGCGACATCATGTCACGTGATAAAGAGAGAGAGAGAGAGAGATGAGAATTCTGATTCAGATTGGAATTCTTTGGCCAACGGGGACCGAATGTTATGTCAAACGTATTAATTAAGTCAATTTCATAGAGTCGCTCGTGACGTGACGGCTTGTTTGCACGTAATGTTATCGGGATTAATCGCCGTTTATTGACACGATTGCATTATTGACTCGAGCAAGGGATTATATCAGTCGTTACATGCGAGTGTAACCAGAATTGATCTCCGGGTACAGATTAAGACGACGCAATGCGTTCACGGTTTCACTGAAAATCTCAGCAGCGTACATCGCGGAGCATCCATTCGTTCCTTTCCTTTTTTTTGCCCCTTTATCCCCATCGGGGCGGAATGTAAATCGAGGTCGGGATATTTTGCAACGCGGGCACGAGGTTAGAGTATGGAATCAGTTTAAATCTTGTTCCCGAGACGAAATCGAAAAGCACGAGAGCGAGAGAGAAAGAGACAAGAGTGGGAGAATCGCTTCTCAAATTTAATTCCGCACGCAGCTTGCGCGCTAATCCCTCGATGCTTCTTTAACTCCGATTTTCATTTCAAATATCGACTTGTTATTAAAATTTTATTATTGTTATTAATTTATTAATCAATAAAAGTTTAATTTTAATACCCAATAAAAAGCAACAAAAAGGATAGCGCACGGAGCGTTTCTCGGTTATTTTGGATATTCCTGATAAGATCAACGATACACAGACAAAACAGAAACGCGAGGCAGTTTTTACCCTATACAGCTATTATCTGCGTAATCATTAATTTGTGATTTAAAAAAGGATTGATATATATATATATATATATATATATATATATATATATATGCGTACGCGACGCGTTTTGTAAATATTAATACCCCATCGGGTATTAAAATAAGAGGCAGGAATAATTAATCTAAAGATCGAGCCGAATAAATTATTTCAATAACAAACGCGATCATTCTCGGATCTGCGATAATATTTTGCAACGTACAAAGTTAATCGATCAACACTAAACAATATCCCGCGTCAATGTCAGGAAACATCTTGAAGTTGTATTATTAAAATGATCATTACGCGCGTTGATTATTATCGCAAAATGAATACCCCGTCCGAGATAGCCGAGGCGAAATTGCGCTCGTGAGATTGCAAAATGTTGCTGAAATAAGGTTTACAGAATTACAAGACTCGAGGACGCTGGGGGAAGGAGGGAGGCAGGAGGGCACTCGCGCAAGATTGCGGGACCATTTTTTAAGGGGGCCCTTTTAAGGGCGCGCCGAGCACGAAAAATTGGCGCGGTCGCTCCGGCGAGCTAAATAAACTCATAACAATGATTAAATATTCAGGGTCGGTAATAAAGAGGCTCGTCTCTCCCCCACCCTATAAATACCGGCCTCGTCTCACCCTATTTCAGAGCTTAGCGCAGCACGCCCCTAAGCTTCTCGGCAACAATGTACCGTATTATGAAGTACGAGACGATCGCGTGGCACACGCTTTCCCGCCGTTTTCCTTCCCTTCTCGCTGATTCTCGCTGATACGAGGATCCCCACCGATCAACGCAATCATTTCGCCGAGATACTCGCGACTGAAGAGCAATTAGTACCCTCAGGAAAAGAAAAAAGGAAAAGAAAAAGAGAAAGAAGAAAAGAAAACTGCAGGCTAATTGAGACTAAGAATGCGGAGCACCGGCCTGTTCCTCTGTTTTGTATTTTTTATTGTGTTTTTTAGAAAATATGATGACCCGATGTACATAGTGGAAGTAGTTTCACACGTGTCTCGGAGTTCGTACATTTCATGGCCCGATGTTATTACAGCACGTTGGCGTTGATTATATTGCGTATCTGGTGTTTACCAGATACGTAATTAAAAACACAAGAATTGGTCAAAGAAGAGATAAAACCCGATCAAGTTGCGCATCGTAAATAAATTAGTACCGAATGTAAAATGAAACGCGCGATTTCTCAGGGGGAAAAAAATTTTTTAACAATATAACCAGCAATATAGCCCGAGAGTCTGAATAACGAGATTCAAGCCAATTCCCCAAGCATTTTAGATTCCCCAATTGGTTGTTTTTAAATCTAAGTCAAGGTCAAGGATATAAATTCATTTTTTCTGAAGAAAAGAAACTGGCGCCGAATTGAGAAGGAGCACAGAATAATAAACAAAGTTCTAGATGAATAAATAAATGCAAAGATTTTAAATGCAAAAGATTCCGAGGAAACTATCTAAGGCAAGAGAAACAATTATTATTCGTAAGAAATGAAAATTTATGTGACTGAATATCTGTAAAAATTTATTAAGAGAAGCGTGCCCGTATCTGATAAAATCATTTCGATTTCTGAAGATGGGGGAATTAGCCGATATAATTGGCCAATAATCAGGTCAATTATTCAGCTCGGAATTACATTGAATTCGAATTCATTGAATTCAACGTGAAGGTTCAACGTTCGAATTAAAAGATATTTCATTTTGTATCTGCGAATCGTGTCTATCCATCTTCACGGGCTCACCTTAATCTTTTCGCTTCGTCAATGAAAGGGCGCTTTTCGCTCTCGCTCAGCAGCTTCCACTCGGCCCCGAGCCTCTTCGAGATCTCCGAGTTGTGCATCTTTGGATTTTCCTGTGCCATTTTGCGACGTTGACCACGCGACCACACCATGAAGGCGTTCATCGGTCGCTTAATGTGTTCGTTATGCAGGCTCTTTGACGACATCTCCATGAATCGCTTTCTCTTCCGGTCTCGCTGATCAGTCCAGTCGTTCTCTTCGCCAGAACATTCTTAATCAATTCAGAGATTGGCCGATCATTCCTATTTCGAGCAGCTGATGTAGCGGATCACATCCTGTTGACGATTCCTCTTCGTGATGCTTAGAACGCAAATGATACTTTAATATATTATTGGAGAGTCTTGGGATCTTGCATTTCCTCCAAATAAAACGTGCTCGGGGAACTTTTTATCGTGGCTTTCTATCGAGCATCTTCATGGTGTAACGTCTATTGATGGCGCAATTGCTTTTCCGATCGATCACAATTAATATTTATTTTTCAATTACTTGAAAATCGCTTCATACACTCACTGCACGAAAGTGACAGGCCGGCAATTAAAATATTCGTCAGAGCTTCCTGATGATTTCGAATTTCCTTGAATGTTCTCCAAATGATTCCATGAGATAAGATTATTTTAGAAACCAGTTAATAAATTTCTACGAAGAAATAAGTAAATCTTTACGCTTGACTCTTGCGACCGACGGCAGTCCTTAAAATATTTCCAGACGATGATTCAGTTGACAAGAATTCCCATTCAATTTTATAAACGCTTCAAGTGCACCTGACACGTTCTCGACAATATTACGAATGCTTTCGGCGACTTCCAATTCTGTCACAGAAAAGAATTTCGAATCTTCCAGTCTAATCTTGAGTAAGATTATGCATTCGTCCGTCAAAAATCACTAAAGTTTTCACAACTCTGCAGCTTCCCTCCTGACGAGTTGTACGATGAGCAAAGAAATGTTTTCTAATTCTTCCAATTAATAATCGTCATCAGTCATCACAGTACAGTCGTTCGTTAATAACCCTCCCGGTGGGAATTCTGGCTTTTCCGTAACGTGTTCGGACGAGTGCTTGGTGTCTGACGGACGCGAGTCCTTTTGGTGCACTGACAGGACCGCGAGATCCCTCAGGAAGTTCGCGGAGCGCGTAGCATCTGGGACGAACCCGCGGGACGGAGTTCCCTTGTACCGGTGCCGCTCGACTCTCGTGGGACGTGAGGAAGAATAAGGCGGCGAGCCAATCGGGCGCGGCGCTGCGTCTCCCACCACTTTACGCAGCCAATGGGCGATCGCGATTGGCCGGCGCGTCGACATGGCGGCACCGAACGGATACGCGGGTCTGTGCAACAGGTGGAGAGAAGTCTATCTTTGCCGTTTCTTTCTCGCCGTCTCTTTCTATTCTCCAGCCGGTCGAAGGCTCACGAAGCAACGACAATCGTGAAGTGTGGGTGCATTTGTCGCGCGGATTATCACGCCGCCGCCGCCGCCGCCGCCGCCGCCGCCGCCGCCGCCGCCACCTTTCTGACCTCTCTGCTTTCCGTCGGCGGTCAACCCGGTGGCATCCGGTCCATTGATACTACCGAAAACAATGGCGGATAGGGGGATAGGGATACATTGGCACGTAATCGCGGGCTTTAGAGGTGGCTTCGGGATTGCAGCCCGAATATTTATAGATACCTGATACTTTCCTTCACACGATTTTTTATACAGATTTTAAAATCATTTTTAGGTTTGCGAAAGGGGCGAGAGGCAGTGGGAATGTATGCAAATGTTTCGATATTTTAGGATATTTTTGATAGATATGCTGAGAGACGGTGATTATAGCAGCTATCGTAAAAACAGACATAAATTCGTACAAACGGAAGATGACTTTTATATATTACTTCTCCTATCTCAATGTAAACACGCCCCGACATATACAGCATGAGCTTTATATGTATAGAGGAGATATTAATAAAAAATGATTAAACGTTGGCAATGATTAAATAGAATATTCCGAGCTAGACCGGGTCGGATGAAATCGCTGATGCGTTCACCGATTAGCCAGCATACTTTTGTCAAGGGAATTTCTTTCTTCGCTTTGTTCGCCGTAAAAATACACAAGCATGGTAGGCAAGCATGGAGGACCAGGTCTTATAATAAATGTTATCAGTCGCGGTAGTGTCTTGTCACAGCAAGGCGAAGAAGGAGGGTAGGGGATGTGCAACGAGAAAGGGGAGAGAACTGGAAGACGTCACGAGTGATAAGGCGATAAAGAGAGAAGACATAAAACGAGACGGGAGAGGGCTGTGCGGGCGACAACATTTCCCAGTCGCCATGAAGAGGGGACTGCGCTGTCGCCATTGAATTTCCGGAAGGTGCAGAAATATTCATCTCCCACAAAAAGGCGAATCTGTGTCACGTTGCAGGGAGGGATCGGCCCGGGAGCTTCCGCACTGGAATCAAAGAGATGAATTAACCTTGGAAACCTATAAAGCGCATTCCCGTTCGATGAAATGTGACACGGAAACGTCACAGAACGCAGAGAAGATTGGACGAACGTGCAATCACACGGGATAACAATAACATATTGATAGCAGTCGCGACAATTCTCATCCCTAATTTTATAACTATTAACCTCTAAGCAGAGAAATCATTTCTTGTGCGATTGGGGACATAACTTTTTACCTGCTTCGTCAGAATTTCCGTATCGATTTCCGCTCGTCGAGCGGATTTTTTAAGTTGCGTGCTTCTCCATTGGCATCCGCGTCGTATGCGGATCGAAAGAAATATCATTGCCGTTATACTATGGGGTGTATAATGAAGAATCATCTACTCAGGAGTAGATAAGCGGGCACGATCAGCTGTCACGTGGCCCCATTATTAACCGCACAATAAATTCGTTCTCCAACGGTGTCCGTCAATGAATGAGATACAGCGATCGACTGTCGCTCCGGGGGCCCTTTATCGGCCCTCGTCTCTTCGTCATACATTCTGTCATTTGTGGGGCGTGAATGCGTCTTTTATCGCACATTGCCATTGACAGGAATCAACGCGAGGGGCGATGGTCTTGTTCTTTTTTCGGGCAATTCAGCGCCACGAGTGTCTACGCTACTGTATGCTGCGTGAAACAATTAACAGGCCTTCTTGAAACGATCGCCTTACTCGGTGATGGAGAAACTCTCTTCCTCCCCCCCCCCCCTCTCTCTCTTTCTGTTTCTTGCAATCAACAGAATGCTCAGAGATTCTCTAGTCGAATCAATTAAGTTATCGTTTTCATTATACTCTTCAGCTTCCTCCTATTTATACGACCATTTGCATCGATCATCGTCTGTTTTTTACTCGAAGAGTAAATCGATTATCTTGCGTTCGAATCCTGTTCGAGAGAAGAGGATACGAAGAGGATACGAGAACATTTTTTTTGCAGCACAAAACACGACAGAATGGACCAAGTGGTTTTTCGTGATTCCAATATTACGGATGGATAAGGGAACGCAGGTGGGAAGAGGGTGGTCCCATTTTGTCTTACTCTTCCTTATGGCGATCCCCCTTCTCTCGTGGAGCACGGGGGTGCCACGCGACCGCTGATTATACCATTCATCGACTGGCACGGTCCGAAAGAGGGTTGCCAGCGTAAACGCCGTAACATCTAATGTACCCGCTTCTCCCCTCTCCTCTCGTTTCCCGCCTGCTTCGATCTTGAATGCTCGCTCATCAATGAAACAATCCGGTTTCTCGACGATTCGTCGTCGGCTCCTTAAGATCTCCTTCTCCCTCCGCGTTCCCTTTTAATTGGCAACTTTCGCTTAATAATGTGCATGTCAAGTTTCATTGCTTGCACATAATGTGTTTTTCGACGTAAAAGTGAACGTAAAATGGAATATGCTTTCTAGATGAACCGGATTTACGGATGAAAATCGCTAATAAGGGAAGCATACGCTTTGAAACAGACGGTAATTATTAATTAATTATCTCGGCATCTAATATGAGATTTGAGACATTTTTTTAATAATTACCAGGAATATCGAGATGAAATAATAGGAGTCGCATGTCAAACCTTCCTTTTCGTTGCGTTTCCAGGAATGTAACATTTCAGAAAACTCGCACGCGCGATGAAATCAAGTCCGGTGCAAAGTTTCCGTTCTTCCACGGATCAAAAGGTCATCGCTGCTTAATGATCTCAAGTTTTATCCATGTTTCATGTAAGCGCAGAAATCGGTCTGCAGTGATTAAAAACAATGGATATGATAAAACAGGACATCATCGCAGTGATTGCTGAAGCGACAACAAACGTGCCCCGCAACGAAGGGGTTGCCAGAAGCCGAGAGAAGGGGATGACAGGGGATAGTCGAGGCGAGGTGAGCGTCGAAAAGCTCGCTGATTACTCCATTGTCAAACCGGTTGTTTCAGTTAATCGCAACGCGCCGTGGACTTGTGTTGTTCTTTTATGCGCTTGCAGCCTGTATTCAGGCCTGCATTCATCTTCGTGTCATTAATCTATTTAAGAGTTCTAACCCTTGAAGGAATGTCATTTCGACGGAGCACCAACATCCCCAGAGCGGAACTCTAACATCCCATGGAAAAGTACGCGTTTGAATCAAATTAATCGAATCTTAATCCACAAGTTATTTCAAATTGCTCTCGAAATTCGTGTGAAATGAAATAACAACAAGAGTTGAATGCACCTGAATTTCATCACTGCATTGCTAACGCAGCTGACGTTGCCAATGTCGCATATGAATAAAACGGGTAAAACGATGTTTCGTCCAGCAGTATAGAGAAATTGTCGCAGAACAGCATGTTCCGAAAGCCACGGATATGTTGTTTTAGAAAACGTCAGCTCGGGAATTCGAGAACTCGGGTATTTCAGTGCCGTCTCGAAGAGGACATTTGCGTGTCGCGGGTCACGCCAAGTCAGAGAGTTCCGGAATTATCCGCGTCGTAAATCTCATGATAAACGCAACACAATGTGCCTCTGTGTATCATTTCTCCGAGCGGCCGAGTGAAAATCGAATTCCGTTTTGTTTGGACATATCTATACCGGCATTCGGTATTCGGAGCGCGGCCCTCGACATATCAAAATAGAGCGTGCACAATAACTTATTCGATCGAACAAAATCGCGGGGGTTGCGCCGAGGCGGAGATGAGGGGCGTGGGGAGGGGGCGAGGAAGAGTAGTATTTTATAGAGTCCCGTTCGGGTTACATACCTCGTGAATACATCGCGCGGAAAAAGGATGGCGCGGGGTGGGGGTGGCGTGTGACTAGAATATATCATCGGAAGCTCGCGGGGATGAACCACCCTCGGCGATGCACGTATACTAATCTTCATTCGCTGTTTGGCGAACTGTACTGCCAAACTGTTTCTTGACAACTTAACGGACAATCCCTGGTCTCCCTGGCTTCTACGATTCTACATTGAGACTAATTTTCTCTCTTTTATCGATCCTGAACGAGAGGAAATATTTTAGATCAGACACTTTCGATCAGACATCCCTCGATGTCTCTCACTCACCTGCATAACCCAGCAGCGCGACTTACCTTGCGTGTTTACCTATTTACCAATTAATAATTCGATAACTCACTCTCTTATAGTCCCCCGATACCTCCGGGATTCATCCATCTTGGGGGAGGGGTGAGGGAAGTGCATGCCTGGAGTGTACGCGGAGGCGAACGAGCGTGTTCGCTCCGGAACATTGTCCGGAACATGACGGGGTACATTCGAAATATCCATTATACACGGGGTGCATCGCACGTACGAGCGCTCGTGGGCGACATAGAGGAGCGGGCGATGGGCGATGGGCGATCCGAAGGGACGGGCCCACAATCCAAGAGCTGTCAAGACGGACCCTTTCCCCCCCTCCGGCGCTAGATATTCCCGCGATTATGGTTACGCCGCCGTTGACGTCGTCGTACTATTAATAATAATCGGAAAATAATTACCCGCGCGGGCCGAGCACCGACCGGACGGCGGCTTGGTATTGGTGCGTGGGTGGCGAACTGTGTGCGGTTGTGAATCGCCGCTAATTGTGAGGAATGGACTCGCGTGTCGGGCGATCGCTGATTCGACATATGAACGCTTTCATGATGGACAAGGCCGCGTACTAACGATCCGAGGATCCATTCTTGCGGTATCAGGACGACGGTCCTCCGATCGTAAGATTGAAACGAGGGGGTGAACTATGCACCTTCCGAGACCACCTACGACGAGCTTCCCCGCAGCTCTCGGAGAGGTTGTTTGGAATGATAGTGATGCAAGGCGTTTCGCGACAATCGCGCGTTCCGTTCTCGCGAATTTACCAGTCGGACTGGAGATTTCAGCATCGCGCTGTGACAAAGCGATCGTAGCCTCGCGTTTACCCACTCCAGATTTATGGCAGATTTATGGATAAACGGTCGCAGATCCGTCTGACGCGCAGGTTGAAACGACAAGGACTCGGCAGGAATCGGCAGGGAATCGCAAAAATGCGCGAGACAAAAAAATAACCGAATGGCTGCGGCGTTCTTTGGACACGCGGCAATGTAATTGCCGGACTCCGCACGCGACCCGGCAAAGATACTCTCTCCAGGCAATAGAGGACAATGGCGGACTGTCGGCATTACGGGGGACATTGTCGTGGCTCGATATGAGCCCCGTTGCCTCGGGTATACAAGCAGCAATATCGAGATCCTGCCAACCGCCCCTTGAACCAACCACTCTCAGCCACCTTCGCCCATTTGGGGCGCTCCTCGAAGTAACAACGCCTCGGAAAAAGCAAGCGTTCTTTTTGTCTTCTTTTTGTCTGCATTCTCCATGCAGCAACGGCAATAACGATCGGTTTGTTGCTTATGCGATATGCACACGATGTAATTCCCGAAACTCTTTTTGAAGCTTCCTTCGTGTTTATGTTTATTCATGTTTGATCGTCCCTCTTGCTTTCGGTAAACGTTTGCTTTCTCTAAAGTCTTTCGATGCGTACGACCCTCAGCGTCTTATTCACCTTTTGTCACATCATTTGCTATTTTACCTTTTCATTTTCGACGAAACTTTTCAAACTGCTCGTTCGATCGCACGTACGCGTTCATAAACGCGGCTATTGTGTGACAGTCGAGTTTTTTGCGATGGGCCCAAATAAGCCCTTTATCAGTTTGATCCTGTATACACGCGCGAATGGCTGTGTGACAACGGCCCTTTTTCCAATTATTGATCCGATCGACCTTTTTCAGTTGACTCTCGCTTCGAACTCGACCCATAATATTCCGCGATACAAGCTAAACCCGCCTCGATAGTGCTTTCTGTATCTATGAATGAAAGTAATAGTGATCTGTGATGTTTCTAACGGACACTTTCTTACGTATATATATATATATATATATATATATATATATATATATATATATATTTACTTTCTTCTCCATATTATTATTATGCATAATTAAAGGTATTGAGGTAAAACTATTATCTCTTTGCTCTCTTTCTAGAATAATATGTTACAGAAAGTTTAATGTGCGGTGTGTAGAGAAAAATACACGTTGAAGTACGTTTTGTATGAAAAATTTTCTTCTCCAGATTAAAAGTTGATTCAAAGATTAGCCTAGTAAGCTTGCTTCGCGTATGAGAAATCGGATGTCACGTATTTATAAATTTTCTACGCCATTCTCGTGGTCGGGTCTTCAGCACAGCGAGTTTTCTTCCTCGTATAATCGATTTGCGGAAGTGTCGATAAGTAAAAACCTTATCGCGAGTCTGTCTGTGGGAAAGATAAACGAGCCGAGCAGCTTGTCCTTCCTTCTTATAAAGAAAACCATCGAGGCCAAAGAGAAGAGAGCGATTATTTGACTTTGAAGGAGGATCGCGAGGAGGTCGATAACGTATCTTGGTCGATCGAGCCCGTTGACGTAAAGGTAGACGGATTCAAAAATTTTCATGCTGCGTCTTGCGGGATTGACCGCTGTAAACAAACGCGTGAAAATTTCATTTCGTTTGTCAGCACAGCCGACTGAAACATCAACAGTCTTGCGTATCGTATATCAATCATATATCAATGATCAAACTTTGCGAGGCATTTCATTCGACTCCAAATCCCAAACAAACATCAAGCCTCGAATCATGCTATTATCTTCTCCACGCATCTTCAGCAAAAGTGAATTGGACCCCAGATTGAACGATGTGCGAATCTCAATTGTGCGTCCTCGCTGGAACAATTTCTTGACTTCCTCCACAGTCGTCTCGATCGATCGCGATTAATCGCATGAAACCTTTCCTTCTTTCGTATCGGTCGATTGTACCGTAAGAGCCGTGCGTATTTGCACGGCGAATCATCTTCCCGGCAAATCTTCTTAGGTGATTCTCATTGGAATCTGCGCTTTTCATTCCGCCCGGAGAATAACGCGTTCCTTTACGCCGCGCTAAGCCACCGGCGAACGTTATCGGAAGAACTTTCCTTTTCCGCGGCCGGAGGAGAAAAAGGACAATTCTGTATTATTGTATTATATCCGGAGAGAGGAGAGAGTGCTTACGAAAATTGCCTCTTCCGCGGGTAATCGAATTATCCTGCACGCAATTGAGGGTAGAAGGAGACCGGAAAGCTTCTCCTTTCCTTCAGACCATAAAGACAATGTGTCGCTTTGCATTTATGGGAAAGAACTGCCCGACTTGTGATTTATAAACGTGTAAGAGAGCGGGTTTTAAGAGTGCTTGCTCTTAAAACTAGATAATAAAATACCAACAGAATTATTAATATTATATCAATGACGAATGATGGCTCGTTTTTATCTGTTGAAACTCGAGTTGAAGGATTCTCGAGTAGCCATTCCTCGAGTAGAAATTGTGCTATCTCGAAAAATTATCTTTTACGCGCTCGAGCCTGTTCATCCCCCACTGAGCTGCCTTTAATCGATGCAACACGGTTGAATTATCGAACAAGGCGTGCGCAAATGAACTCGGCGGCTCCATTTCCGTGATCCTCGCAAGAGCCCGAGTTACGATAATGGCATGCGTTTAATATAAGAATCAGTCGTGCCGTTGCAATCTGCGACAGACATGGGTAATTGCTCGCGGAGTTCTCGTTATTGAGATCGTTATCGCTCCTCCGAAATCCCGGCTGCCCCTCGCTCGTGCGAGCGTACAATATCACGGTGCGATGTAATTATACAAGAGAACGGGAGGACGAAAGAGGGGAAGCGGAAGCACGGTCACACGTGACCGTCTCTTATGAAAAATTCTCGTTGCCTATAAAGGATCGTTCAAAGATTCTGGGAGGATGAGCCTCGCTCTTAGCGAGCAATTGATTCTTTAAAAGGTGTCTCAGCTTTATTTAGTTTCGTATAAGCGAAGAGTCTAGAGAAACCGCCTTTTTAGGATTCCTGATCCTGCGTCCGTCATCATTTCAGACGCCGAATGTTGAAATCCGAATTCTTACGATTCAAATTTGACATTTTATGTCAACAGAGTTACGTGCACAGGCGAAGCGGCTTGCGTTAGACCTCCTCCGGTAAATACGTAAAGAATACATTTGCGACAACGTAGGTGAGAATAAATAAATGGAACGAGAGACTGGCGGGCTTTCCCCGCTCTCTGCAAAAGTCGCTGAAGTGTATCGAAACCGAGGAATTGGCATCGCGCGTGTAAACGCGCGTTCACGGAAATGAAGCGAATCGGCAGATAACGCAAAGGAACATTAGAGACGCCATCTGATACGGTCATCCGAGACATTCAGGGGTTACCGTAGTCGTTTGCGCCCATTATGAATTTCTATGCGCGCGTGTTGCGTCGCGCTTTTCGGAATATTGCGAGCTTTCGCGAGGGCGAGAGCTGGATACTATCCGCTGCGATTCGCTGTCATAAGGGAGAAAGACGGGCTGAAGATTCTCAAACGGCTGTACGAAGTGTACATGACATTAATTTCATATTCTTTAATTTTAGTTACAGTGCGTTACAGTCAAGCCTTGAGACAAGATTCGTACAAAAATCCACCAGGATAGTTCGCCGATCGAGTCACATCGAATCTATTTCAATGTAGAATGTAACGTTGTCGACGCATTGTAAGGCTCTCGATTCGAGCAATCGCTGCATTATCGTTGGCGACTCCTCCTTTGTAGTAATTCTCGATTATTTGGTTCCAGCTCCAATCTGGCTGTGTATTAAGAAACTATGTGCACGTGTAAACGATAAAGGACGTTGCTTTCGCTTCTTAATGCGGCGGAGTATTTTAAATCGATAAGCAAAGATAGCCATTGAAACTGCAATACCAGGCTGTTTTGCAAACAAAAGCATTAATAATAAGATATGAAAATAATATATATAAAATATAATAATACATATAATACATATATATATATATAAAAGAGTAAAAATGTATTATCGTTCAATCGTTTCGATGACTCGTAAACAATCGGTCGATGCCGCGTCTTAACTCGGCTTTGATATTCGATGATACAAGGGTGAGGTCGGATTTGCTATCCTTTTGTGGGTAATACGAATCCAATTCGAATCCATCGTACGCGGTACGGTGTTATCGAAATCCTTAAATCCTGTTTGCGCCCATTGTCCAGCCACTGGCCGGTCTCTCGTCCTTTCAAAACGCCGACTATCTACTTCCACGGCGGAACGACTCAACTCTGCTTTGCATTATTTCTTTCATCTCGCTTTATTCACGTCAATATCCCTCCCTTGGATTTTAAATTAATTCTACGCCATTTGATTAATGATTCTGACGTTGCAAGAACGACCCTTTCCGTTTCCCTAAGAAGAACGATGCGAGATTTTAGAAGACGATAAACAGAGATCAACGAATCGATTAATTTTCAAAAATCTTAAATTTTACGTAAACTCGATTGGCTCAAGTCAATTCAGTTGCATTATTTATCCAATCAAGATTTTGGATTTTTAGCAATGACCCTTTACCCAGAAATATCTCTCTTATCGGCAGGTACGCAATGTTTATCGACATGTACGAAACGAGATTAATCGATGTACGATAACGAATATCGTGGCGTTCTGTAATAGATTAAGTTGATTTTAAGCCAATTTAATCTACTGAAATACGAACATTTAACGTTTTTGTAAGAAAAGAGAGACCTTTCGAAAAATATATTACTATTTTGCGAATAAACAGGTACTTTATCCACGCAGAGGTGATCACTTATCGATTACTTTCAATATCGAACTCGAAAGTCTTCTCCGAGATGGCGACTGTGCAGCTATTTCAATGACGCTGGTCCAAATGCTAGCTTAATGTTAAATTACGATTTAAAATTACAATTTACACTGATTATAAAATTGCCAATTCTATTATATCCGGTTTCTATCCGGATTACTGCAACGTTATTTTAATTCTATAAAGCGTCCTCGAGTATAAGTCCAAGAAATGCAAGTGTAATTTATAAAATTACATTAGATAACATTAGACACGTAGCAAATATATTTTACATAATCGCATGATTATATCGGAATCAAATGATCATGAGCAGGATTAGTTGCCATCAGCGAGGAAAAAATTGACAGTCATCGCCGCGTTTATCTGATTAATGCCCACTTTTCGCATTTCGTTATCATTATTATTAGCGTCATTATTCGGGCGGGCATTATCGCGCGGCGAATCAAAGTTTTCGAAAACAGAGGAAAATTTGTCGGCGGATTAATTATCCGATTCGAGCCGCGGCGAATTTTCTGCATTTGCCAATCGCGCCGAATTAAAGAGACATGCAATCCGCAGCGTCAACACGCACGACAGAGGAATCCTCTTTTTTCCTCGCGCAGACCACCGTGTCAGTGTGTCGACGCGCTTAATTGGCTCGTTATATTAATTGAATTTCATTATCCGCTGACGTGACAATGAACAGAGCGTCGTTCAACGAACGAGAATGAGCGGGCCGAGCAGCCGCATTTTCCGCGCTTGATTACCGAAAAACGTTTCATGCGCGCCTGCCGCGCCGGAGATTCAAAAAAGCGCGGACAATTCGAGTGGCACAAATCGTGCGGGCGGCTCCGCATGCTGCGAGAATGTTTTTCGGCGTGCGCCGCGAATGAAACGTCGCTGATTAAACCCGGTTAATTTTTGGCCGCGGACAATCGAACGCGATCAATACAAATTGGTTTGTATTTGTAAAGTTGGCGTTAAATAAAATCCTTAAATGTGCAACCATTTTTTCCGTTTAAAATCGTTTCCCCGTATGTTCATCCGTGTGTTCATTCGTTCATTATTATCGTGTATTAATTTTATGAATAATTTTATATTTCATTTTATCGTGACACCGATCTCATGTAAATTGTACATTTATTTTCTGGTATGCGGCCTGCATACCTCGAACGCGAATTAAGCAGCTATTAAGAAACAAAAGAAACACAGAAAGTTCTCTTCGAAAAATGATTGAAGCAGATTCTCGTTACTTGACATTAATGTCAATTCTCATGTCGGATAACGTTCATACTCCAAAGTGCACCGAGCTGCCTTTAATCTGGTGCGAACGATTGTTTGCATTCTAATATAATTTATAATTTACAATTTATTCGCGCGGTGCTCACTCGGTTGTAAAACAACCGAGAAAGCCCGGTATCTTTACGTTAATTGATCGTTTTTGCGTTAGCGTTAGCGGTTCAGGATTGAATCGAGCAACGTCGCTTTCCCGCCGATGTCCGGTACGGTGCCGCCGTCTTCGGCATCTCTCGCGGAGGCCGATTTATGCGGCTGACAGCAGCCATTGTGCGCGCCCGGGACTGTCATTGTCCATTCAAACAAATTGACCACCGGTCGGCCGGTCGGTCCATTGAGCAATCTGCGCAGAAAAAGGGAGAAAAATGGCGTCACGGCCGACGCGACGGCAGATGCGATGGAAAAACTCTCGCGTCAGAAATTCCCCCGCTGTCTTATTATGGAGCCTCGCCGCGGACGGTAAATCCCTTGTCGCGATTGGCGAATCCCCTGCACGCATGAATAAACAATGAAAGCGTATTCGCGATAGCCTCTTTGGCGAGGTTTGCAAAATATATACATATGTTTTTCGTGCTTGTCTTTCTTGGGGGTTGAAAAGAGGAAATTTTGTTGGACGCGACCCCTGACCTTTCGCTGCCTAGTGTCCCTAGTGTCTAGGTCAGCCGTTTTCGTAGGACAGACAAGAACGCACTTATGGAAATTGTCTTCGGTCCTTTATCAATTCAGTCTCTCTATTGTTTCAATCGATTTGAGGTTAGGGAGTTACTGTAATATCAATCATAACAAGATAAGCAATGAAAGCAGCATTTTTTTTGATAAATTTGATCATAATCAAATCGTCATTCCGAAGATTCGCGCTTATTCGCGGAACTTGAACTTTTTCATTTCGGATGTGACAGTTTCGGACGGTATAGTAAGAATCTTTCGTCACTGACAAATGTCTCTTATCTTTGTAATCCATTGATCAAAAAAAAAAGGGAAACGATCAGTGTGGCGATTTGCGATCAGCGATTTGCGATCGACGATTTTGAGGTCCTCTTTCTGTTTCGAAAACCGCTCCGCAAAGGTCTCTCCTCAAAGACTTTAATCTTAAAGGAGTAATAGCAGCCGGCAGGAGGCGTCGATAAGTTCCTTCTAGTCTGCCGTTCGTTTCCGCTTGAAAGAATCTGCGAGGGGCAGTTTTTGTCGAGAGAGAGTTAATTCGAACGTGGGAGATTGCTTTTGGACACGTCTGTGATTGGACCAATGCGCGTGAAAGAAAGGAAGATTGCGACCGCCCATCGAGAAACTACACGCGAGAGATTCCTGCCGCGTTGCTTCTTTTTCAGATCGAAGAACACGCACGATGTGCGTGCCAGGATATCGATTGTAACGAAAATGAGGAAGACATCGACTGTGCCACTTATATCACGAAGACAATTTTCAGCGATTGTCTGCTATCTCCGTTTCTCATCACGGATGAATGAGTAATCGACTGACGAAGACTGGTTCCGCGACATCGATCATGAATGGATCACAATCGAGTCTGATTCCAAATTCCAAACTGCTTCCTAAAATGATCTGACAAGTTTCTCAGCTTTGGGATAACGGCGACACGTTTGCGAATATCTCCCTGAGATCTTTCCAAATATCTAGCTATCGAGAGAGCACAATCGATGAACGGCAACATGTATCTTCTGAAGATATCGAGAGAAAATAATAAATTTCTCTATCCCTATTGCTAGTAATTTCCGAATCGTTTCCCTTAAATTATGATTTTTCACTCAGCCGGGCCCAATTTATCAAAGGAAAAAAAAAATCGAGGAGAGAAAGAAACATAGGGACCGAGGGGGCGAGGGAGAGGAGGGGGAGGAAGGGAGACGTGTAGTTAATAACCCGTTGCTTGTGACTCTAATATTATGGATATCGTTGTTTGCTCAGCCGCCGAGGAGGGACGAGAATGAGCCGAGAGGAAACGCGAGAGCGCGATCGATGCATTTATGCATGACGCGCGAATCGAGCAATAATATTTTCCTTCTCCTTTCGTCTCGCCCGTGACAAGGAATACACCCCCATGTCGCCGCGGAGAGATTGCACGCTCCTCTCAAGGAGCGGACCGCAAGGTGCGAGCCGGTGGCTGGTTCGCCAAACGGATACGAAGACAAATTGGTAGATTCATGAGGCGGTATGTCGGACAAACGGAGTTTTGCAACAAATATGACAAGGAGAGACCGACTTGGCTTGAACGGAATCCCTTTGGTCTTCTGGATCAACTTCGCTTCGCCGCAGTGTCGATTGGTCGATCGCGAGGATCCAGCAACGAGCCTAGCTTGATCCGCCCTTTGATCGCCTTTGGTTCCCTCAACGCGCACAACGCGCACGACGAACGCCCTCTTGCGGGCAGTTTTTTGGCGTTTTCCGCGACGCGAGGCGGAATTACGCCGGTAAAGGACACGAGACGGATACAGAAGGGAAAAGATGGCGGGGGTGGGATGGCGCGGCGTGGAGCAACCGGGAAAAGAAGATAGCCATAGTCTCCAGCGTGCAAGACAAAGGGCCAGCGGAGAATTAAAAGTATCGCGGACAAAGCCGCGGGACAAGATGCAGGAGCTCATTTGGTGTCTCCCGGTGAATGGGCGTTCATTATGATGCCGCCCGGCACTAACAATCGGGTTCATTTTGTCTCTCCTGCTCGCGGCAACAATGGCGCGGACGGGAGGTGGGGAGGAGGAGGAGGAGGAGGAGGAGGAGGAAGAGGAGGAGGAGGGTGAGGAGGAAAAGGAGGAGGTAGAGGAGAAGGTGGAGGGTGGGTTACGAGAGACCGCGTCGAGCCCCACCGCCATCTTGACTCCGCCGCGATGTTCTTTTGTCGTCTTATAAAGCAGCCCTGGGGAAGAAAAAGACGTCGGCTTCCTCGAGAAAGGGAGGAAGCACGGAACAGGCGGAGGAGGAAGAGGAAAACCGACGAGTGGAGAGGACGAAGGGAGGCGAGGAGGAGGTAGTGGAGGAGAGCAAAGGATGGGGAGGGAGAGTTCGTGCTTGGAGGTGGAGTGACTACGAGGAGAGAAAGGGAACAGCGGGTGGAACGACTGGGAAAAAGAGGAGGCGGATGAGGAAAGCCGCGCTTCTTGCTGAATGTAGAGGTCGAGTCAAAATGGCGGAGAGGGAAAGGGTCAGAGCCGATATCCGCGTGTGACGAGAAATACCTCGCTCTCTGCTCTATTGTCTTACGTATAGGGATGATTGGTTGCTTTATGTACAAAACTTCCCGATTAATGCTCCCTGATAAGAAATATACTTAGCTTACATCGGATTCTAGGTTAACCTAGTAATCATGCGTGTGAGGGCGCGTCCAGGGAATCTCTCGTTGTAATGTTTCTTAGAGAAGGAAAATTAAATTACTAGAAATTTCATACGACAAAGCCGAGCTTTCTGACTCGGTAGTCAATCTGGGATCGTTCTATGTTTCGTGGCAAGCTCGATAGTTAATCAATCATCGGCAGAATCCATCACACTTCACGGTGGTTGTACGCGATGCTATCCTTTCTCCCTTTGCATCGGTCACGTTTTTCCAGCCATCTCCTTTTGTCGTGGCTCGGAATTGAAGGATGCGCGTCGTCAAAAAAAAAGTGTCATGAATCCAAAAGTTTTCGATGCAACGGAACCTCTCGCAGCCCTCCGCGTCACCTTTTCCTAGACGTGCCGTGGCTAATCGCACGAAATCGAATCGAAAGTGATCGATACCGTTTCCTATACAGCCGCGAATGACCGTGAATTATCCGCGTCTGCTTTACCTGAGGGTGATTCGCGCAAAGAAGGGAGACACTGAGACCCCAACAAATTGATATTGTCCCCGCAATCGCTAATAAATTGTTTTTCTCCGTTGCAGCATAAAAGACATTTTGTTCTATTCAGTTGCGCTCCCCTCGGCGTCCCCCCGTGGCTGGAAGCTAACCTAATGAAAATTTTAACGTGCCTCCGATGTATTTCTTCGTCGCATCGTTCACATTGATCCGGAAGCTGCAGACTTTGCCAATAATCGCCAGAGGAGATCGACAAAGCTTTATTGTGGAAAACATTTTACAGTTATGCGTTTACCGTTGCCGTACAATAATCTGCTCGTGTACGCTATCCACAAACACTCGAAATCTTCCGGAAGGAAATGAAATATTCTTACGAAATTTATTAAGCTAGATAATCTGATATCGCGACTGATCATCTCCGATCCGAAGGCCATCGACAGCTGCGTCAAAATCCCGGCACGCATTACGTAAAGCTTGCTGAGATTTCCTAATTTAACGGCCGGAGATTCGACATTCTCTTTGTCCACACCTGCCGCATCGCGGCATATATACATACATACATACATATGTATATATATATATATATATATATATATATATATATATGCGCAATTCCCATTAATTTCATCGATACATAGAAGCGCAGGCCGCGGGGCAACAAGGTAACTTCATTAAAGAGCCGAGGGCGACCAATGAGAAGGATGCAACGTCGCGCTGTCAACGCCGTTCACCCTCTCCGAAATGAACGCGGGAGTGAGGGGGTGAGCGACAGCCGCGGCGAAGGATCCGAGGGAAAAGAATGACGGGACCGTGAAAATCGTAGAGTCACGTTGTTATATTGGCCGGTAGCGTCTTGCGAGCGCAGCCGCCTTCGATGCCGATGGCGACGTGCGAGGGGCTGCCGGTTGCTTGCTGTACCCTCTATAGTGTGATTAATTCTATTTACCTGCGGCCGGTGCAGCGGCGGGTACACCCGTGCCGTAATTTATCAGTTTGTCGGGCCTCATTGTCGCCGGCACGGCTCGTTGCTAATAGTCGGCCATTCAGAAATCGAGAGGAGCCATCTATTCTTATTACGAGGGCCGTTGTCCGACGATTCAAGACACCGCTGCATGATTCCCCCCTTACCCCTTCCCTTACCCCCCTCCCTCCCCCTCGCTTAACCTCTTTCCTCCTTTGATCGTTCTTTCTCTCTGTTTCGATTTTTTAATATAATAAGCAGTCCTCGGCGCGCAGAGTATCTGCGATAATCGCTGGTGATAGGAATCAGGAAGAAGTGCTTCTTCCCTGGCACGTCGCTCGTATAGTGGATTATACGGAAACGGAAATACAAAGCGGTAACTTCTCTTAATCTTCTCGAGCCTCTCTTTTCTCCTCTAATCTCAATTCTAAGGCTCTATTACGTTTCCCTTAGCCGTTGGAGGAGTTTGCTTTCCGATTGGAGACGGATGCCTCTCGTTTCCATTATCTGCGTTTATCATTTTTGTTGTTACTTATTATATCGCTTTTATTATTTGCTAAATAACAAAAGTAAAAGTTGGAAAAAGAAAGCCCAGGGAATCATCGGGGGATGCATTTTCAGCGCCGATCGCGGAATGGGATGGACGCAATTCGGCTATTTGTTGCATCGTTTTTCCCTTCTTCCTTCTCCCATGGTGAAATATTTTCACCGGAAGCAGGAAGAGCCGCTAAGCCAGACAAGATACCTCGGGAGGGTGATTCGGCTGCCGTTCTCGATACTCTCGCCCCGTATACACCGTAATCGATTAGGCCGCGCGCGCACGGGCATGGGAAGATTTAGTAACTGAAACAGATGGGGAGTTTCGGACGATGTCATCCCTTGTTTCCGGCAGTCATTAGCCCCGGCCATTGTGACTACCTGACGAGGCTGCCGTGAGAGACCGACCGGTGACTATCGATACGCAAATCGATACTCACGTTCGATCGATCTGAATTTAGATTGCATTCATCGAACATCCGACCCGCTCCTGCTGACTCCCCTCTTTAAAATCGATGACAAAATTTAATTTTCTGTTACTACAAAAGCTTTCGATCGAAAAGCTTTTGATTTTTCATGACAATATCAAAATGATTTCGCCAGTTTGATACATATATAAAGTGTTTTACGATGTTGGTAATTTTCCGTTAATCTTTTAAGAATATCGACTTGCATACATTAATTTTCAAGAGATTAAAACATCTTTAGATAAATGAAAGTTATGTCTTTATATATATATATAAAAGGGATATATCGCCAAAGTTAAGACTTTACAAATGGAAATGTGACACTGTTACGCAACGGTTCTATTTTCATTTAAATCTTGTCGAAGATTGTTTCGCTCTCGATTATGTACAATCATCATCGTGCATCAAGAATATTTAATCTTCAAGATTTATTCTATAAAATACTTTCAGACGTATTACTGATGTATAACTCAATACATTTGTCACTAACGAAAAAGTTGATAATATAAAATGGATAACGTAGATATACTGTGACGCTTATAAATAGATGAAAAACCTTGTTCTTCGAGAAGTGTACAAGTGTTTGGTACAAATTATGGAATACGTATACATGGAATACGAAAACGTGCAATTGTTGATATCAACGTCGTTGATTGGTTTAATAAAAAATCAAATGCCTTCATGATACGATATTTTGGATCCCGCCTAAAGCAACGGAATTGTCGTAACGCGATGTTTTACGCGCACCAATCTAATTTAATAAATGACGAGCGTGCGACTCCCTCCTTTTACGCGCCGTTGATTACATCGTTTCAGACATAAATCGATTCACCGAGTCTTTCGATCCGCATCTGCCTTCGGCTGCGCCGAATTCTTCATCAAGCGGGAGATCCGATGCGTCCATTTTCCCTCTAGTCATCATCCTCTCTTCATGGTCACAGCAGCGATCCGCACTATCATGCCGCATCCACATGGCAACTGAATTTCCGATTGAAATCCTACTCGCTTGACCGAGTCGCGTCTTAAATCACATTCTTGTACGAGGGGTGGGTATACCATGAAGCTAATGAAGCTTAAGGCTCGGATTAGAAACATTCACTTATCTTCGCCTCAATGTTATCCAAACATCTCACGAAGAAATGGCATAACCTTCTCATGACACTAAATCAAATCGGGAATTAGTTCAAAATTGCCCGAGCATTTTATCCATCTAGCGTAGAGAATTAATTTTGATGTAATTGCGAGTACAAATTTAAAGGACGTCTAAACAGAATACGTCCCAAAGTTGGAACGATTAGAGGTTAACCGTAGCGTCAATACTAATTTCAAATTCTGACGTTCATTCTGAATTTATTTACAATTTTCTCAAGTTAAGAGTTAATAACTAGACTCTTCTCAAACAAGAAGAAACTTTCCACAATGAGGAACGAATCACCGATTATGGAGACATAACCTAAAATTATTAATGTGCGATCGTTATCAGTTTTCATCGGTATGCAGGTTCCGGCAAAATGTCGCCAACCCGCTTCCCAATATTTGCGTTAATGTATTTATATTAAAGGCTCTCTGGAGACTCCAATCGGAAAAGGGGACATTTCCCGGGTAGATACACAGTGTCCGTGAAAAATCGCCGAGACACGCGACATAGCGGATTCCCCTTCGCGACGGCGCACACGTGAAAACGCTATATCCGCGATACTTATAATAGCGCGTTTCTGTCCTCACCCCCTTTCCCTGCCGCCCCCGTCGTTCCCCTTTCCATCTCACCATCTTTGCTCCCATCCTCCAACCGCTCTCTTTCTGCCGGTGTAATTTATCACCGCTCATAACAAGGAGCCGCAAGTTTGTACATATTTCAGTCCCGCAGCCACCTACCCCACGGTTCTCTTCCTGCACCCCTGCATCTCTTCCTCTCTCTTTTCGACCTCTCTTCGGTTTCCTTCCACCTCTTCACGGCGTCTTACCGCTTTTCTACTCAATTTTCAGGAACCAAGACCGACACCCTTGCTCAAAGAAGGACCACGCTGGTGTTCTTGTGACAAATTATTACATAAGCGGGTTACACAACATAATAATTAAGCAATATCAGCAATCGAAAAGAAAAGTAAATTAAAATAACCGAATAATTATTTTCAACCAACATTGACATAAGTAATGAAAGTTTTATGAAATTCTCGTACAAATATGTAAAGTATACGAATTAGTAATATAATAAGTTGGAGGGAAACTAACAATTAAGTTACTAGTAACTTTAACCAATTTTACAATATCGTCTATCGAAATAGGGTATCCATGTTAGTGGCGCCGGCCCTGGCGGAAAGGGTGGAGAAGGGTACGAAGGGTGAAGGATTGCGCACGGTGAAAGAGAGAGAGAAAGGGAGAGAGAGGGTGTAGCTGAGGGACGCCGAGCAGAGACGTTATTATTTATACGCGCCATTATATGTCAACCGGGAGTCGCGGGAATATTGTTCAAGACATCCTCTCTCCTCCTCCGCGCGCATACATTACTCGCGCGAGCGACGAAGTGGCGGAAGGGGATGAATTGGGAGAAAGAAAGAGAGGGAGAGAGAGGGAGAGAGAGTGATGAGGAGTGAAGGGGTGGTCGTCATAGCATGGCAGGCTTTTATTACCGCGACCACTTATTTGTTAACATAATATACACATTACGGGGCGGTGGCTTTGCAGCGGCACACGCGCCACCCTGTCTTCGACACGGAACGGGAGGGGAGATTCCGGAGAGGGTGGCTTTTAGATACAGTGGATGATTTTTCGTGTGCCGCTGTTCCTCTTGCCCTCCCGGGGCCGCTGCTTCAACCTTCGAGCGACGAATTACGTCAAACGAACCCTCCATTCTCGATGACCCCAATATCGAGGACCATTGTTTCCGAATTGCGAACGTCTAAGCGGCTAATCCGGTTCGGGGTTTAATAACCGGGGACTTCCGATCGCTCCGGGTTTTTTTAAACTTTATGGCGCGAGGGTCTTCACACATTCTTTTGATAAATGGATCAGCGTCCAGAGTTGGGAAGGATCAAGGCGATAAGTTTTTCTTGCGTTTAGCAGAAACGTGAACGACAATGGTGATTCCGGGTAGGACACTCCACGTCAGCATGGTCCATTCAGGGCCATGTCCAGCTCTTGTTCCCCCGCACCCCTCCCACACGAGGGCAACCCGGTACCGGGGTGAAGCAGATAGGGCCATGAAAAATCGCGGAGTCAAAACACTGTGGTACGATAATCGTCAGAAGCTCCCAAGGATCACGGATAAACATTCGTTATCCTTGCACAATGGCCTGCACAATGGGGACCGGTTTTCGCGCACGCTTATGATGTATTATGGGAGAAAAGCGGAAACGTATGTTTTTATCCCAGTTTCCCCCGTTTAGCGGCATTTAGTTCGCTCCACTGGCTCGCATTTATTTTTCCTCCGCCTTCCCCTCCTGCTACTCGGTGTCACCCTCTGTCTTTTTGACTTTTCGTCATCCTTTTTGTCGTGCATCAGGAAAGACGGGCAATGTCGTAA
Source organism: Eciton burchellii (assembly GCA_020341155.1). Classification (NCBI taxonomy): domain Eukaryota; kingdom Metazoa; phylum Arthropoda; class Insecta; order Hymenoptera; family Formicidae; genus Eciton; species Eciton burchellii. Next base: position 572,585 of record JAHMML010000082.1, read on the forward strand.
CCGCCAATCTTTGATGCTCTCTAATATGGCGTTCTTGGTTCTTTCGGTCCTCTGTTATCTTCTACTTCAGAATTCGGAATATCCTGACATTTCAGATCCCTAAATCTTTAAATTTTCTAATTCCCAAGAACGTGTGTTAGGTATTTAAGTTGCTGAAACTTTTTATTTTAAAAGATTGTTATGTATTCCTCGATCATTTTATTTCTCTGGCCATTTCTCTGAATATCTTTATTTTTATTCTTTCCTCAAGTTTTGCATTCAACTTTATATTTCTTATATCGTAATCAAACAAACTCTTATTCGATCTTATTCGAAATATTAAATATATAATTGGTCTTAGTACGGGGTACCCAAAGAACTAGTTACAGGCTATCATGCATCCTTTGTCCCTTTCCCTCACCCCAATGCAAGAGTGTGCCATTCCACTTCAACGGTGACATTTATCATTCGACGTAGCCGATGTAGCTGTTGGCATCGTTGTCGTTCGATATTATGGCTGTTAACGGGGACGTAATGGCATTATCTGGCCATTGTCCGACATATGATATACCGTGCAAGCTACGAAGGAGTGTGGGGAATACTAATTCGCGAACACCAGACAACCATGTCTCATCAATAGGATTTTGGTATCCTAATTTGGTAAAGGAGACTTTGTCCGATTTCCTTAATATTCCTCTAATCTCTTTAGCGTGCAATCCATAATCGAGTGTAAAAAATACTTAATGCTTTTCAATAAAAACGATATAAGTGATATGAATTATGTATAATTATACGTATGCCTTATTTTCTATACTATCGCATAATTTATATTACGATTGCAGTATCGTGCTTCTTTCAGGAAGAAAAATTATATATCCGTTTTAGCAGTTTATTTCCTCATAACGAAGCAAAATCAATTCCCTCTTTATTTTCAGTGTATCGCATCTTAATGTACCCAGTAATTATAAGTATTAAAAGTAGAAGGTAAAGATCTTCCATTACTGTGAAAAGTAATATGTGACACGACGTTTTCTCTCGTAGAAGCCGGTCATAAGATTTAGCCCCGTATCGTTCTCAACCTTTCATTCATATCCCGCAGCTCTATAAAGACGTTGCATTTGCATTCCTCACGGTTCCTAGCATGTAAATTCGAGCGTATTGCATTGCTTTCTCCATGCGGTGGCATGCACGTGTCTAATATCCTTATTCCGGTTTATATAATATACGTATTTCAACACATATCTCTCTCCCGATTGGAGTGCGCGCGTGTGTAATATGGGTGCACCGCGTTGCAACATACGTGGGTGTGGATCGTAATCATCTGAATGTTCCTAGTCCTCTATCGCTCTGATCTCTTTCTATATATATCGTGGATCACGTCACGGCTTAACCATATCTATGAAATTGTATCGTGTTCCCCGCGATCGACGTCGCTCCGCCATTCATTTAATCGTCATTGGAACAGGCATTGTTCGTTCGCGCTACGAGAATTCAGATCGCAGAAAGAGATATTACGAAATGATGCATTGAGCAAAGTGAAATGAAAGTACAAAGTACAAAGTAGGATAGTCAGAAAATTATATATATATATATATATATATATATATATATATATGATACAAATTTTCAGAACTTTTCAGATTCTCAGAACTTTAAGTTGGTATCGAAAAATTCTGAGAATTGAATGACCCGAATCATTCATAATATGAACTTACGCTGCCATGTACGATGGATGTTGCTATGCGTCGTTTATGAACTGGAGTGTCAAACTGATTTTTCTGCACGCGTCCTTGAATTTTGGATGATGTAAGTCGGCGTTTTGTAATCTTGCGATTATCAAAATGTTACGAGCTGATGCCACAAAAAATTCCTTCTTACAATTATTTAAATATTCTTAGCTTGAAACTTGCTAATCAAAAGATGATTTCTTCTCTTAACTAATTCAGTGAACTCTTGAGTTTAGAGTAAGACTTGATGCAAATCTTTTGTTTGCAGCAATAGTTGAAATTTGATATTAAATCTTAGTTACGTTAAAAGTTTCTAAAATACATAGAATATCTCATGGATGCTCGAAAGGTCCAGAATTCGAAACGAGCGGATTCTGGGAGTGCGAAGAAATCTCGCAGATTGGCCTGTTTTGCTTTGCATCAGGATTGCGTCTGCTCGTTCCTTCCAAATCTCCAATGCCCGATAAAATTCAGGCCGAGCAAGGGCTGGCATCGCTCCCCGATCAGACTTTTGGCTCTTTAAGCAAAATCGAGGAACGGCGTTACTCGGACACGTGGCGCCGGCTGACTTTTCGGTCCCATTAGCGTGAACGCGTCGCGACGCAGCGCGTCGCGACGACGCGCGGCGCGTGCACTCTGTCATCCGTGAAACGCGGGACTGTTGAATCTCCTTGCGGCGAGGGTGAAGCCGAGTGCTCCGTAATGGATGACGGCGGCACGGAAGGGTGGATGAACGATACATCGCTGAGCTTGTCATCGCGCGGCTTGTAACTTGGCGAACAATTACGCGTGTCGGACGGTAAGCATTCGTAAGTTAACTCGAAACATCGATGGAGTAGCAGGCGAGCTAATGGGATTAGAAAACAGCTTGGCTTGAAATTTCTCCGCGTTGCTAGAAAGTGTGGAAGCTGCAATCACATAGGAAAGCCAACTGGAAGGAAACATCGGACAGATCGGAGTGAAACATTATAATTATAATTAGAAAGTAATAAATTTTACGATCTATTGTCATCTTGTTTGCTCAAGATATTTCCATTGCTAGTTTCAGGCAATATCGATGGCTAAAGTTATTTCTTCCTATGTTGCGTCATTCTATTCCCTTTCGTCATATTTTCCCGTTACTTTCCCGTAAATTTTTCTTCAAATAAATGTCAGCGCGAGCGTGAAAGAATATCCTTTTCCAATTCATTACTTTTGAAACATATACGTACATTAAATCAAGCTTCTTTATCATGCCAACTTTCACATCATACGATATATCAGCATCGTCTCCGCAAATCGAATGAGACATCATGCCCTGAATAAGAGAGCTACGCGCGAAGAGGGGGACGGAGGATTTCGTGGATTCCTTAAGCCGAAGGATGCTTTAATTCAAGCGATAATAAATGTTTGCGTTTTGCATGTATCTGAGTGCGCTGGAAGCGTGGCATGTGGCAGGACCAGTATTTGTTCAGGCACGAACGGCAAATAGAACTCCGAACCCGAGACGCGTATCGTCCCTCGGTTTTGTCATACGTATACGCTTGCATTGTACCCGATGCACTCATCCAACTCACGCCAATGATGTAAGAATGTTTTCTACTCGAGAAGGTTTAAAGCCGCAGATCGTTTTCCCACATTTAAAAGCTGAACAACAGTTCTAATGATCGGAATGCTGATGTTGATATATAAGTAAAGAAGCATACGCAAGCGAGAGCAAACCGCAACCGAGCAAAGTTTAACCCTCTACAGCTCCTTGTTTCCTTTTCGCTTTTGTATCGGGAGACTACAAACTATGAGGCGATGTTCCAGAATTTTATCTTAAATGTAAATTCCTCTCTCGTGATTTTTGGCCCTTTAAAATTCGGGACGTCGCAATGTACAATTCCGCAATGAACCGAAGAAATTATTTTCTTAAAATTTTCAAAACCTTCGGCTATTCCTTGATTAATCGTTCCTTCTCGACGCACTCTGCACAAGCTTCTCGCAAGCGATCTTGAAAGTCCAAGATCAATCTCCCCGCGATCAGAAACGAAGGGCGGTTGATCGAAGTTTGCCGAGATTCGAGAGAGACACATAGATAAATTCCTCAGGTCTCGGAATAAAACGCGCGTTAAGGACAGACGGAGACAGGAGAAGGCAGGAGAGAGCAGATTTTTGCACGAATCGTGAACTCGTGTAAACTCGGCGGAACGTACTTGTTCATTTCCATACGTGCCAACGGCACACACTACCCTTCCTCCCTGGCAGGCTCTTAGCACGCCGCGCCTGCATTCCCCGGCTTCGAATGCATCGGAAATGTAACACAGTAGCTGCAGATGTCTCAGATATCTGGATACAAGAGCTGGATACCGATCAAGTCATCCCTGTCGGAGCCGCGAGCGGATTTCAAAGAATCGAGAAGCGAGATCTCTCGGTATCGAGACAGTTCAGACGGAACGAACGAGTTTGCTCGATCGTTCGCAGTTGATGAAAACGTTTCCGACGATTGATCGATGATGATGAGGAACTTGAATCTCTGTACATTGTACAATAAAAATATTTCGTCTTCTTTTTCTTCGATCTCCTATTCTAGGCTTTTATTTCGTTCTTTTTTGATTGCTTTCCTATTGTTTGCTTATATTATCGCACCATCTCTTTCTTGGCGAGCCTGTGCCTTTCCTGCCGATATAATAAGTAATAAAAGTAGGAAACTTCATAGACGGATCGCCGATAATGAGAAATGACTCACACGTTTCGCCGGTGTTTCTCTAGCTGGCGATTCTCTGGTCGTTTCCGACCAGAGTGCCTCTGGTTGTTTTCTAACGATAAAGAATAGACGACCTCTTGATACTCGGATGGCGAGTGCGAGTTACGTTGCGTTAGAATTAGAAATGCGTCCTCGTCCTCATCTGAAAGCAAATAGCATTCGATCCGCGTATTCCTTTTCACGAATGATGGAAATGTTAAGCCAACAGCGCGCCTGGCAATTGACACAAGTGCCGGCAGCGACTCGCTCTTTTTACTCGTGGAAAACTTTCCCCAGCGTCTGTTCGTCCCCGTTCACCCCTCGGCCTGCACGGTTCCGTTCTGTCGTTTACCACTGCACGCTGTCTTACGTTCTCCTTGATAGCTTTTGTTCTTTATTTTCTCTATTCCTCTCACCTCCTCTCCTCACTTTGCACATCAAAATGCACTTGGGGTTCGGTGCACCTTCATTATCGCGTATTGTCGCAGCTGCAAGTATTATTTTCAGCCGATACGAGCGAGGAGGACCGCTGTGCGATGAATGAAATCCAAGAGAATGAGGTAAGAAAACGTGTTCGATGCCTTGGAATTCAAAGGCGCTCAAAAGATGCTCGAAGAAACAATGTAACGTAACAATCGGAGACAGATAGTAGCTACCGGTCTCGAATGCGAGGTACAATCTGGATCTGGATTTCAGAACGCGGAGGAATCGCTTATTTAGAATTTGAGTTAATTTAGATCGCGTCTTAAATCTCATCGAGTCAAAACGTAGATTTGAACTTTCAAGCACGGAGTTCTAAAATTTCACGGATCCCAACGAATCCCGAATGTCATTGGAAAATTGTAAAAGTTTCAGTCTTCTAATCCCGTATGCTTCACGGAGAAGTATCGTCCAGGCCAAAATATTCGGAAATAACTAGCTAGATAGACTTAAAGTGCGTTGCAACGCGAGAGAAATCCTAAACGAGGTTCACGCCCAACAGAAACTAGAATGAATCCATAATTGGCGGATTGGCATGGCGACGACCGAGAGAGATCACGAGAGAGATGAGCAAAGTATCAGATCTGAACGTTATTGCTCGGCGAGTCCGAAACGAGTCCGAGGAAAAACCTCTGAAAGCGCCTGAGAGAGCAGCGAGGCAGCAGCTGCGATCGCATGTGCAATCGCGAGCGAAAGTTTGCCGGTAGTGACCGTCGCAGAAGCGGCGCGAAAAATACATTACAACGAGTATCGCGAGCTTTGATCTCTTTGAGAGATCGCGCGAGATGGGAGTCGCTTTGCATGAAATTTGTAGAACGCTGAAAGAGATCGTCCAATACGGACGCATTGTCTCCGGGCTGTCGAGCGTTCAGTTCCAGTTTATTACATTCGCAGGGCGTATCGGCGAGGGAAGCTGATGAGGAAGCAGAGAAGAGTTGACGTCTCTTTACGAGCATTATGAGTCTCGCGGAGGAGAATCAACACGTTTGACCTTCTTTTCGCGCTATGAACGCGATCGGCCGTAATGCAAGCGACGAGATCGTGAGAAAGCTAGAAATTCCGTAGCACAGCGACGGATATTTTTCTATCTTTCGATTCTACAACTTGACGTACCAAGCAAGTATCCTCCAAGTTCACCAAGATCGACGATCGATAGGGCCTGCGAGCGCAGTGCGTGAAGTGACCGCGCGCGGTACAGATATCCCCGGAATGTAGGCGCTTCTCCGGGCTGAAAAGCCAAGCCGCGGTAAGTAAGCCGCTTTGTGGCCTTAACCGGAGTCCGCTTAAGAGGGTGGAAGTATATTATGGCCAATATTACGGATGAATGCCGGACGGCGCGAGAAACAGCCACTTCAGCCGGTAATCTCGTTACTAGCGCTGCTAGTGACGGCGTCGACACTCTCGTGCGAGTTGTCGGCCACTTATGTTACAGATCGATAGTTTCCCTCGAAACTCGACTCTTTGATCCGTCAGCACTGTCGATTTGCGGTACTTGCTATTTGGAACATTTAAAAATCATACGGACCGAATGGTCCATTCGGTTAAAACACGCGCTGATCGATCGAGACTCTGTTATCGATTCGAAGGTCATTGCTACTTTGAGGATTTCCATTTTTGCATATGAGAGAACAGAAATAGGGAGAGAGAGAAAGCTGTCCGGATTATCAATTTCAGCAAGTGCGTATTTACAAGTGCATATTAGCAGCAACGTTACCGTTATTATTCTCTTATCTATTTATTATTATTTGTCTAACTTAGTCTCTCTGTCTCTCTGTTTCTTTACACCTTCGCTAGGAAGGAATTTATAATACACTAATGCGCCGGTAACGAATCGCTTGCGTTTTCCTCAATTGAACCCTTTGACGTTAGACTATCGAAACTCGTTTCCGCTCCCCCCCATCCTATCACGCGTGCCCTTCTCCTTCCCTTTTCTCTTCAGTAGCCTGAGGATGTACGACGAGCCTTCGGCGATACAATGGCCGTCTTATATGACACCGGGGGATGACACTTTAAATTTAATTTAAACGCGGTATTGTGCCGCCACCACCGCCATCATCGTCGCTCTCGTTGTCGTCGTCGTCCTCATCGCCCTCCTGCGTGAGCAGAACTGCACTAGTTTCAATGGGGTTCTCTCTCCCATTGTAGTTTTCATAATGCGTCTACGCGCGCTCCCTCTCTCTCTCTCTCTCTCCCCCCCTGGGGGGGTGTCCCCCTTTCAGAACCGCGCGCTTTCTCTCTTCGCGCCGGATTTTTTTTTCTCCCCTCTCCTTGCTTACCCAGAAGACTTTCTTCGTGGGGCGACATGATTCTGTTACATAAATATTGGCTCGATTTCGGAGCGCACACCCTTTTACCTCCCCTTAGCCCTCTTGCTGTTCCTCCCCGGGGGGTTTCGGCGGTGGTTGCGCGCGATGCAGGAGATTTACGCAAACTGAAACGACGTGTCGCGGATCCGTTGAAAGCTGTTTAATGTCGATAACGTAATTCGAAATTGAGCGAGAGTGAGCTGCGGCGGTGGTTGCGACTGGGGGAGAGGTTGCGAGGCGTGAGCGACATAAGCAACCGCCGTTAAATCGTCCCGATGTTAACGGCGCAAATAAGGTGATAAAGGCGGCAGAGATAACGCCTCGTCGACGTGGAGTAAGTTCTGGTGAGTACCTCGGCGGTTCTCCTTCAATAGACGGAGGTCTTTTTGAAGTTTCCTTGAAGAATGCTTCATTCCCTCAGAGGAGGGTGAAAAATCACGTTACAGAGCGCAACGATTAAATATATTCCAGTTCTTCTTGTGTTTTCGGATTTTTCGGAGTTCAGCATCTCGAGTGCCCGAATTATCCGATATTGCCGATATTGTGTCTACACGCGCGCATGCGCACGTTTCAATAACGCAATTTCATATCCGCCGGTGGAAAATCGCTGTGCCAATAGCGTTGGACATTCGTAACAGTGCAATGCGTATAAAGCGATATGGTAATAGAGCTCGTGCGATTCTTCCTAGGTCGACAACGCATCATCCCTTTGCTTAGCCTGGGAGCGCGGATCGCCAATAAATCGCTGCTCGGGGCGGTTACATAATAAGCGCGAGATCGCGACGGGTGCGAGGGGAAACGACATATAAATCGGTTATAAATTTCGCTCCTAAAAATGTCCGTAGTCTTGTCGGAAACGGGGTGAAAATGGGTCAGACTTGCGGGACCCCAGCATACGCGGTAGTCAATGCAGCGACACGATCCGTCTATTATCTGCTGCCAATTTACGACTCCTCTAGATCATGCCTCACTCCCATGGCTGATGTTCCTGACAGTGAGATCTCTATTCTGTTGGCTACAACGGCATCGAATCCTCGGATCGCGATAAATATTGAGGCAAAAATAGCCTCGCGCATACCCGAAGATCTTCCAAAGACGTTTCAAGGAACGAACTGCCTTTGTTAATGCGAGCAGAATTGGGACGAATGGCAAGTCCTTTTGCTGATCCAGTAATGAAACGTTAACGTTCGAAATGGAATTCAGAATATTTGTTTCGAAATGTGTCATTTATTATCGACAAACTGAAGAAAAGTTTCGACTTTTTTATTCCAACGACAAATCCAATATCAAATAGTTGTCACACGGCTGGCTGAAGAAATCGATATTATATGACGACCGATTTGTCCGATGATGCTCGAAAGTGGAGGCTGACAAAGGCGTGAATATAGGAAATAGGTACGATTCTAGCGCGGAAAGGAATGGAACTGACGACGGAGTAACGCATTATGCTCGATACAATGGTTGTTTCTTGTTTTCATCGCGCGGCTAATAATGCACGTCGTCAGCTTTTACCGATTGTCATCGCCAAATACTTGTGCGTACGCACTTCGTAGTAAAAATACATGTAAGACGAAATTGGAATCTGGAATACATTATGTCTAACCTATGAACAAACCTACAAATTCGCAGCTTATACGTTGCGGAAGAAACGCGCTTCATGATGCGCCGAATCTAGAAATGTTTCCAATTTCGATATCGTTAATCGTTTATCTTATTTATCTCGCATAAAATTCTGGAAAAATTCTGGATTCAAACGAACGAAGAATTTAGAGGTTAGAATCTTGAGTCTGAGTATCTAATTTCGCGAAAATTTACCAAGTCCTCAAAACTTTAACGTTTCTAAGGAACTTTCGGACAATGTCTAGACGTCTTCGAGAGCCTCTATAGATTCTTACATCCGGAAGACTGCGATTAGCTACACAGTGTTGCGCGAATGTGAGCCTGTTTAATTCTATTTCAGCTTCAGAAAATTATCTTCGGCTCGCGGTAATCGATCGACTAACGCATAATGCGCGCGGTCTAGAAATGGCTGGAACAAGAGGAATATTACACAGGCGACACATAATTCCACGTAAATTACTTCTGTCATTCAAAGCAAACGGAATTCGTCTCGTCCGAATCGACTTTGGTAGGCAGTTCGCGTCGTGGCCGGAAAAGGCGGCAAACAATGGCGTCGCCGCGAACGGTGCCGCAGACCACTAATTATAAATCTATTGTTACGCTTATTTTTTCGCCCGACGTCATTCCTGTTCATTCCTAGAAGGCAGAAGAAGCGCGCGCGCGCGCGCGAAAGAGAGAGGGTGGAGGGGAGAGAGAGAGAGAGAGAAAGAGAGAGAGAGAGAAAGAGGAAAAGAGACGGATGCTATTCTATTCGCCGCCTGCTGGCCGTCGTAATGCCGGCATTGTCTCGCTATTGTGGTGACATTGTCGCACGATAAAGCGTGAAGACAAAGCCCATCCACAAAGGTCCTCTTTCGCGTAACAAGCTGTCTTTGTCTTCCGGTTTACCCCCCGTCCTGCCCCCCTGCCGTCGCGTTTCCTTATTTTTCTTCTTTTTCATCTCTCGAGGCGAGATGAACCTGTCTCGAAGGCATTCGATTATGCTCAGCTTTTTCTCGTTCTCGATTCCAACATGTTTGTCCTCTCTAATATTTTTATGCTTGATGCGTGTCTCCTGTGAATATTTAATATGGAATTCCCATGCAACCGATCCACGGCTGAGCAGGTAGAATTCATGACACGCGCGCATATATTTATCTCTTTTAAGCCTGGATGCAAAATTCAAAGCCCGCTTGGCAAGTCTTTCTTCTTTCTAAATTTTTTAACCATTTTCGTCTCTTTCGAGCGTCCAAAAATCGCGTATCGTTTCTAACGCTCGAGACGAATTCCATCTGTTTTCTCTGAAGACGCGTCGAGTCTTCAAATTCTTCCGAGCTGTGGGACTTGAGAAATTTTTCTCAGAGGAAACATTCGAGATGGAGTTGAAGCTCTCGGAACGTCGAATACTTTTTGGAATTTGTCGCGCCGACAACGCGACAACGCGTAGAAGCTCAGGGCTATAGGTAGACGCTGTCGTTGCTAGGTAAGGCGGTAAGGTGCCTCACGTCCTCCCTATCAGGCCGATAACGAGTTAGCGTTCGCAGTGTTGTACGGTTGGCTTGAATGTGCCGGTACAATGTAGCCAACGTTCAGGCATTCAGCGCTAGACAATGCTGCGAACATAATGTCATAATGGAGCGGGGTGCTCGCCAGGACCCACCAAGAATACAGCAGATAGAGGGAGGAAGGGAGACAGCGAGAGATGAACGGCGGACAGAAAGAGGATAGTAAAAGGGAGAGGGAGAGAGGGAACCAGAAATGGAGGGATGGATTGACATACATCGTATTTCAAACGTGGAAACGAGAATGAAGGCTGACGGAGTATTCTCTAAGACGACGATGACGATAATGATAGAATGCCCGTCGAAAGCGCTATGATTTATTGTTTCAGGCAAAGTCACTATTAATCAACGCGACTTTAATACAACAGGTTTTACGTGCCTATGAATCGCGCTGTAATTCGGATGTTTCCTTGTTATGTATTGCATAACAATTGCATAACATATTATTATCTTAATTGCCTTCATGGTTTTCAGTCAGCTAATTTATTTCGATCGCCGTAAAAGGGACTCTGAAATACTATGAACAATCTCGATCGATCCGATTCGGTTTCCAACTGTCGTTGTAAACAAGAATACATCCCTGGTTTCCTTCCCTGGATTTTTAGCTACTTTTATATCCACGCATGCATGTCTATTTGGATCACTGATACTGCCGGCAAGATGGCCACGACGTCATCGTCATCGTTCTTATCCGGATTTCTGCGGGAATTTCATCTCCGACGGAAGGGATGGACACGGAAGGGGTGGATAGAGAGTTGGATCGGGAGGTGTAGGCGCGTCAATTGATGTCGTGCGGGAGGTACCAGGGGCGTTGGCCGCCACATTGTTTCAGCACAATGTCATCCCCGTTCTCGGATCCCACAGCGTCGGGCGGCTTCTCCGCGTCCCCGGCTACCAGGGATTTCTGAAGGACACCCTCCTCGCGCAGTCTCGTTATTTTAATCATCCCCCATTTTAACACTCCGCTGGTGTTGTGGCCTCTTCGCGGTGCCGCGGTGATGGCGAACAGTACTCGATGTCTCGCGATCATCGCGATCATCAACAGCATTCAGTCAGCCTCTGATCAATCGATCAATCGTCAAACCATTTAGCAAATGGTAACAATAATTTTACAACGTATCGCGATATCGCGATTTTATCAGTTTACATCTCGCGATGTAAACTTTGTCCGAAACGAAATTTCCTGATACGGAGATTGAGTCGTCTCGATTGTCGTCTCACTTATCGATTTGTCGAATCCTATAAGATGGACCTCGGGACGACGATGAGCATGCTTTCACTGCGTGCATGCGCGAGTGCGCTTTCCATTTCTTTCTCGGAACGTCTCATTAAGCCCGCGAAAACGAATGGATCTCGTCACGATTATGAAGGAGAGAGCTCGACTACCCCTCCTTCTGCCCTTCGTCGACGCGGAATGTACGACGAGCGACGTAACCGACGTTATTTTTTTCCCATCCTCGAAAGCCGGCCCCCGGCAGGGACGGGGTGCAGGGGAAGGAAGGAGGGGGAGAATAATTTAAAAGCTGAATTGAATTTTTCGTCCTCGGAGTCCTTCGTTCGGGCATTGGGAGGCGGACAATGGCTCAATGGCGATGTATCAAGGAAAGTCGACTCGCGGGAGAGGCCAGCATTGTATCGGCCTTCCATCCACCCCACTCGCTCTTCATCCACCCCTGCGAGAACGCGGACGCGCGAGTGCGCGGTCCTATATCGTCGCGAAAAAATATATACTTGGCAGAGAGAGAGAGAGAGAGAGAGAGAGAGGGCTATGTGCGTGGTTCCGTCGGAGTCGTCCAGCATCTGGAGTATCTATCAGGGAGTACTGCTACGAGCCGATTTCGTCACGGCGACCCGCTGCTACCGATTATAAATGGTCGCCTCGCTTGGACAAGTAGGTTTTCCTTACAAGTAGGGGTAAATAGCAGTTTGGTTCCCGTTTCGAAAGTCATTTCCGCTTCATCTGTCTTAGGCAGATCAAGCATCAACAGTTACCACACTCATAACTCGATCGTTCGATGACTGTCTCCCAACAATGCAGCCCACGATGAATGTCCCTTTGCCTCGGTGTCTCGGGGATTTGCCGGGCGCACGAAGAATAAAGTTTCCCAAGGAATTATTTCTTGTATCTTAAAACGTCAGGATGATCTTTAATTGTAAAGTCATGTTAAAAACGCTTCGCGTCAATGCCGAAGATGATTTGCGTTCTCTTTAGCGTGCCGCTACGATTCCGCACGTGTACATGTGTATATCGGGGTTTCTTTGCGGCACAAATCGACTAGGTAACAGTGTACACCATATTTCGAACATATGTGTACCCGCACACATCGTTCAGCCCTGCAGGAGGGAATAGTGTGTTCGTCAGGATCGACGTGGGAGGACATTACCATATCGCTAGGTCGCCCATTGTCGGGACCCGGCGTAGGATTTGCATTGGATTCGCATTCGGCCACGAAAGTGGATCGCCGCACTTTGTTCTACGAAGATGGATGGCGGGGCTTTCTCTCTTTCCTGCGTCCGGTGAGCGGAAGGGCTGAAGGCATCGCCTTTCGTGAAAGAAGGTCGGGGGGTCGGCGCCCCCGATGAGAAACAGCGGGGTCTGATCGGGCCATTTCGCCCGATGGTTATTTTCAGGTCGGGCTAGACAGCGTCGATAAAACTTCATAGTTTCATAGTTTCCTGATTTCATCGGCAGTGGAGGAAAGCATGCGTCGCGATTGACGAGAACCTCGTTGTAGATCGAACTGATTGACGGGGAGAATCGATGTATCGTAAAAATAGCAAAGCTGATTAACTCGCGGGATAGTCAATCGGGATTGATATCTCGTTTCTGATCTTGATTCTAATTTTGCATGGAAACGAACGAGTTCAATTTTAAGTTTGAGTTCTAACGACTTCTCTAAGCGACTTCCTCAACGTGTTTCGCGCGTTATTTATCGATTTTGTGCGCATGTATATGATCGTTTGCATAATCGTTCCTATTATGTTTCGCTTGTTGGACTTTTAATCGAGTTAACGATTAGGAGGAATTAATCACGGGCTATTTCGGAAGTCTCCAATCTAGATTCGCGTGTTCTAATAGTATTTTTTATCCGTCGCTGCATACCTGTAGCCGAAATTTAATTAACGGAGCGACGCGTTCTGATTTTAGTATCGTGTATTCCCGCGGGACAATGGAAGGGAAAAAATTACAGAAGCGTGACGTTCCGTCCGATTTGAAACCAGTCGTCTCTTACCCTTTCCAGAATCCTTTTTACCCGCGTTTGTACTCTGCGCTTTTCCACCCCAACTCTACCTCCATCTCTTTTCTCTCCTGACTTTCTCCGTCGATCTCGCGCCGGCATCATCGTCCTCTCGCGCTGGCGCGAGGAGGCGAGAGATCCGGCCACGGAAAGGTACAAAGGGTGGAGACAAAGGGAAGCGCCGCCCTCGAGATACTAGAACAATGGAGACCGAACAATGGGCAGCTGCTGGAAATTCAACTGACGATGAAAAGCGCCCACTTCGAACGAACTACTTTCCAACGTGTGCGTTTCATCGAATTCTCCTTCGTTCCTCTCGTTAAACTAATTACCTCGGAATTAACAGACGCCTGCAGAGGGTGTAACTAACGCAAGATATTCTTTCAAGGAAGAAACGACGGATGATCGTTCTGATTCCATTAGTCCCTCGCGTTTCCTATTTATCAGCTTCGATGTAACACATTTATATCTGACAAACTCATTCGGCCAAGTCGCCGTAATTCGGTTTTCTATTAATCGCGCGATCAATGTAGGATCAAAGGACGGAAAGTACGTAAGGACGGAACACGAGTTCAGTAAATCTGGATTATGAGGAAGCTAACGATACGATTCGCAAAATCGGTAATTACAATTACCAATAAAGAAATCGATAATCGTGACCATTCGACGATCGAATGCCAGATCTAAATATCTAAGAATGACGCAACTTGGGATCCAGGGATCCAAGAGCTCAGAGGTTTGAAATATGAGCTATAAAAAACTATAAGAGAAGGAAATTCCGGAGCCAACAGATCAGGAATCTTTGGGAGGGAGAAACTCAACGGTTCACAATCATCCAAGATTCGGAGAACGTAGGCAGACATTCTCTAGTGACATTTGGCTAATCTTTCATCAAATATTAAGACAAATAATCGAGGCAGCGAGAATGGAGAGTGGCATATTCGCATGTGCATGGCGGTCATGCTATCACGCGGGATTCACAGGGATGAAATTCGGCAAGAAATTCGATGCCGATTGGAGATCGCCGGTGCCCTGTGGATCGATGCTGTCGGCGGAAAGTGAGCAACAATGAGGCCGAGGACGAGAATGAGGACGAAGACGAAGGCGCAGACGAGAACGAGAGGACGCGGGCGCAAACCTGAAGGGCGAAACGCCCGTGATGTCGGGCACAATAGCCGATGTTCGTCGTACGGGCGCGCTTGTACAAATGCAAAAGCGGGCCGAACACGTGAAATCGATTTCGAGCAAATAATCGGATACTTGGTTCAGGGGCGGACGGCGGAGACGGTGTCGCCCTTGCGGAGGGGACGGGAAGGAGGATGGAGTCGATGTTGCGGGACGCGCAGAGGAGGACGAACGAGAATGAGGATGAAAAGGAGGGGCGGAGGGAAGCGGGGAGGGAGGGAGGGAGGGTCTGAGGAAAGGAGGAAAGGAGGGGAGGGGAGGGTGGAGGGGAGGAGCGTAGTCGCATAATTCAGAATCGACAAAGCGGCAGATTATGGAAATAGAGTCCCTGAGTCGGAGGCATCGCTTTCTCTCTCTCTCTCTCTCTCTCTCTCTCTCTCTCTCTCTCTCTCTCTCTCTCTCTCTCTCTTCCTTTCTCTTTCTCTCTTTCCTCCCTCGGTTCTCCTGTTCCTCTCGCGCTTTCTCTTCCTTTCTCTCTTTCTCTCTCTGTCGGCGTTAGCGCGGCGTTACCATGGCGACCATTGTGACACTCTCTCTTCCACTTCCATCGTCATTCCACCTTCTCTTCCTCCTCCTCCTCCTCCTCCTCCTTCTCCTCCTCCTCCTCGTTCTCCTCCTCTTCCTCCTCTTCCTCTTCCTCCTACGCCGCGCTCTCCTCCCTTTCCACATTGCAGGTTCCACCACCACCCTCCGCGTAGGCGAACAGCTTCGACATCGCCTCCCGTGCGACTCGCAACCCCTTGCCTCCCTGCATCTCCTCCTTCTCCTCCTCCTCTTTCTCCTCTACCTTCGTGTTATCCGCTGCTCGCGTCTCCACTACCTACAACATATCCCTCCCCTGCCTACACTCGGCAGCAAACCCCGGTGCGTACCTCATCTATCTAACGACTTGTTGTTAATGTTGTATCAACTCAACCCTGCAAACAGGCTCCGCGTCTATAACTCGGCGGGATGGTTGCCGGGCTTTTTGCGAGTGTAATATATGCGCGTGTATGCGAGCGCACGTACGTCCGAACGATCTCGTCTCGTAGACATGTTGGGGCGAGCATACCTGCCGCGTGCGGTTGAGGAGGATAATGCGCGGAGCACGCGTGTACGCACGCGTGACGCGTCCTTTGCGATCGTTGATTTTGCATCACGCGTCTTGCTATTGACGCGAGATTACCAGCGCTTCGATATGATAAACGATCTCCTTAAATTATGGCTGAAACTGATCTCCCTTGTTAGCGAGACTTGATCGCCAGGTCGTTTTCCAGCTGCGTGTTTCTGCGTTTTACGGATTCAATTTAAATTTTCACGTTTAATCACGTTCATTAAAAATTTCTAAGGGCCCGTTAATTTATTTTTCCCTATCAACCAGCTATCCCGTTGCAACGGGCTACAAGGCATTACACGTCAAGTCTCGGGGTTTGAGTCGCGAACATCAGGCGTGTCATATCGATTAGATCGCTTCAAGTGCGATGATCCGTCACATGGTGCGCCCGCCGAGCAATAAAGGCCGAATCTGCATGATTCTGCGATCCGCGGGATTAGTTCCAGAAAATCGCCGCCGGAAAAAAGGTCACGGTACGTCAGCGTAATTAATGATCCGACCGCTTGTTTCAGCCCCGACCAAGGGAGGATGGCTTCTTAGGGTCGCTTCTTGCTCGCATTTGCGCGTTTCGCGGAAAAACATCGTTTACCGGCATGAATCGGCACGCCGGTGATAGCGCGCACGTGCGCACGTGCGCACCGCCACACGCGTGGAGGACCTGACGACAATTCAGACAATAAAACGCGTCGATAAAACGAGATACGCCGCGAACAATGTCGAAGCGTACAATAATAATAACGTGGAAATCTCGAGAATTCAAATCCATTTGAGAATGCCCGAGAACTCGGACATCCACGGACAGCCACGGAGGCTGATTGGACGATTTCGAGGTTAAGTCGGCTCCCAAAGCGGATCGGATAACCTCAATCGCCTCGGAGGTACGGGACACCTCGCGATTTGGGAAGCCTCGTGGCGTTTATTACAATACTTTCCGTCATCCGCGCGCGCGCCATAGTGCGCGCTAGAGCGGATCGTTTGCGAATTCGAATGAATTTCGCGCTATTCTCGCTGACGTGAACGGTCAGCGCGAACTCCGCGCGAACAACCGAACACTCGTCGCGGCGCGCAACCGAGCGCTCGCCTTGTTCATTGCGACAATGGGACACAGTTAGCGCATAACGCCCGCGCGAGATGCAGGATGCGATGTCGGCGTCGCCTACATTATATAATGACACGGAATGGATTAATCCTAGTGAGCGTGCGACGCGACGGCGTGCAACTCGGCCGGGATAATAGATACGCTCTTTCTTTGTTTCGCGCGCTCATAATGGCCGCGCCTCGCAAGAAAACGCGGAACACCGCGGGCATTATGCCGCGGTCCGCCGAGACTAGTCGGCAGAATAAAGTCGAGCAGGTCCGAATGTTCTCCCGACTTTGTTTCCTTTCCTCTCCTCCTTTATCCCTCACTCTCTCTCTCTCTCTCTCTCTCTCTCTCTCTCTCTCTCTCTCTTTCTCGCAAGACACCGACCGCTGTTTAGACTTTTCCTTACCGGATGCAGAAGCGCGCGCGAGCGGGAACCGAGCGTTATGCCCCGAAGGGGCATTCCGCTTGATGCTGGCTGTGAAAGGAGACTCCAGGCATCGCGCATTATTGCATCGCGAACATTTGCTCGTTTCAGATAGGGCTAAAAGGCGACAGTCGGGCGAAAGAAAAAGCCGAACGCGAGGTCTTTCTCGATTCTTCCCGATCGATCCACAAGAGACTGTCGACCTATCCGGATCGCGGTGCACGTCCGAGCAATTTGCAGGATCACAAAGGGTCAGAAAGATCAGGAAGGAGTGATGAAAGTGGCGCAGGATAGGGAAAATATATTTACGCAGTTATTTATACGCGAAATGACATCCGAAGATACGATCGAAAGGGGGAAGGGAATAAAAGGAACTAGACAACTCGGCGTCGTTTTTCTCGGGCGATAAAATAGCACTAGAGCACTCCTCAAGCACAATTCGAAGACGCTCTTCTCCGCGAGAACGCGAGCCGCGAGTTAAATTAAGTCGAGCGAAGTTTACGGCGATATGAACCTCGCGCGATAACGAACAGCGATCGCCTCACCTGCGCGAGAGGTCGCCGAGATAAATCGCGAGGGGTCGCGGCGTATCCATGGGGCACCGGGGGAACCGAGGTGCGGTGCGACAGAGGGTTCTGCATGTTGTTTCTCTCTCTTTCCGATCTCCTCTCTTGTTCCCGCGGGCAGAACCAGCGGTTCAAAGGAGAGGGCCTCCTTAACGACCGTATCAATTCGCATTTTCTTCCATTCACGCGCGTCCTAATCCCCAACGGCGGCGTACGCGCGTTGTGCATCGCTCGTTCCGCGAGAACTTTTATGCTTATCGGCGGTATCTCTACCTCGTAAGGGCATAAATCGTGCTCTCCCGCTCGTCTTGTTTCGCGCGCGACGCGTAGCAACGCTCGGGAAACCCCCGCGAGCGATCGAGCGGGCGATTTATATCGCGCGCGCGCATGTCCTTATCCTCGTTCTTTTCTCCGGCGTTCAAGTGACACGCTTTCGCGCGCAAAACATTCGTTTCGTTATTACGTGGGTGCGCAAAGTGCTTGAAATAAATGGACACCGATGTCCAGCCGATAAGGGCCCCGGCCTTTAACGGCGTTCGAAGAAAATGGCTTCAATTCAATTTCCGCGCGCGCGCGCATCCGCAGTTTAAATAAACCAGATGACATCAGCGGTAATAACGAGCTTTGTCAGAGAATGTCAAACGCCCGTTCCCCATCGCTCTTTGTTTCCCGATCAGGAAGAGAGGCGCGTCCGATCCTCGGCGCTGCCAAGCGCGGAAGAGAGCCTCCAAGATGCTAGACGGGGATGGCTAAATGTTACTGCACGCGTAACCGAATCTCATCGGGATGATCCTAGTGATTTTACTGCTTCTTGCAATCGTCCCGAGGCTCGTGGAATTCCTGTACGTCGTCGGGGTGAATGGTAACCGGTTGTGTGCCAAGTCACGGATGGCAAGCCTCGAGAGATGCTCTCCGCGGTTAACTCGCGGAAATGATCCGGAAGATCGGATCACGTCCTCCCTCTCTCTCGGTCTCGGCGAGAAATCGTTTGCGAGAGGATCGGGGCTTTCTCGGTCGTTATGCCAAAGAAGCACCGAAGTTTCCGCTTTCGACGAGCCTTTTTTGGAGAGCAGAGTGCAGAATCGAGACGACGCGGTCGTTGAGGACATACAGCCAGGCAGATGGAAGGTTTTGTTACAAAAATCGCGTCGTAAAGCCGACCGAAAGAGCCGAACGCCACGCGTTCTTTATTTCCTGCAGCTTTCGCGAGAGCGAATAAGCGCTCGATAGAACTCGTGTATAATCAGAGAACTGTGTCCAGATCGGAAACGAGGTACTTGGCCAAGGATCAAGCTTCAAACCAGCGACATCCGTCGAGGATTGTCCCTCCTGTGGTAAGACGATTCGATTAAATCGACTGAGAAGAGGCGAGAGACGAGATTAATTAGGGGAGTTGTTCAACGTGACGCCGTCAAATCGATGAGATACGAATTGATCTGCGAGCAGCTCGGACAATCGGGCGTTACTGCGGCTAATCCGGTATCCCTGAAATTTCTTAACGGGATTAAACACAGCTGCCAATGCAGCTTCCCTGACAAAGTCGCATCGATAATTGCGATTCTGCCTTAAGTGACTCTCTCCTACTCGAGACGAGGGGATTAAGGCTGCACACGCGCCAGTTTTCGACGGGCGCGCTTTATGCGCGGAAAATATGTAAATCCACCATTTATAAAGCCATACATCAAGCTCAACGTTACTCCACTCGTGGAGAAGGAAGGAAGGAAGGAACGATAATGCTCGAGCCACCCCGTCTACGGCGAACAGTGGCGCACCTGCGCGGCGTGTTTAGTCACTTAAATATTTAGTTAAATCTCGCGCATCAGATGCTGTATCGCAATCACGCGCGCGCCACCTAAATGGAGCGTGATTTATTTGACGAGTTTAATTCCTTCGTGCTAATTCCGCATCTCTGTATACTCTCTCTCTCTCTCTCTCTCTCTCTCTCTCTCTCTCTCTCTCTCTCTCTCTCTCTCTCTCTCTCTCTCTCTCTCTCTTCGTATCATAGATTTCCTTTCGAATCATCAGAAGCTGCTTCTGCGCCATAGAATAACAAGTAACCCGATCATTTCGCAATATACATTCGCACAGACCGCGGGAATAGAAGCTTCCCAATCGTTGGGATTCGAATTTTTTCGATTACCCGATGCTCATGAACTCATTGACCGCTGATGTGTATCGAAAACGGCGAAAAAATCACCACGGTCGAAACGAAAAAAAAAAAAAAGAAAAAAAAAGAGAGAAAGAAAGAGATGGAGAGAGAGAGAGAGAGAGAGAGGGAGAGCACCGATGCCGATATTCCGACCAATTCAACGCATGCTGCATTACTCGGACGGGCACTTGCACGCGTGTTGCGTTACACGCCTACGCCTGTACAGGCGAGACACGTCGCGGATTTCCGTGCGGGCGAGCCGGCATACGAGCACAAAACACCTTGCATAGGGTCGCAAAAAGGGATGAGAGGTAGCGCCGGGATGGGTTCGTCCATCGGGGGAGAGGAGGGGGGGCGGCGGCGGCGGCGGCGGTGGCAGTGGCGGGGGGGGGGGGGGGGGGGGGGGGGGGGGGGGGGGGGGGGGGGGGGGGGGGGGGGGGGGGGGGGGAAACCGGGGGGGTGGCAGGCGAAAAGGGAAAGGGAGCAGGGAGACAGACTGGCTACGAATCTGCATGCCAAAACCATTTCTCTTGATCGGCGGCGGTCTCTCCGCCTTTAGTTAGGCGCATTCAGGCGAGTATCGCGCGCAGGGACGCAGCTTATCGCGCGCCCACTCCAGAATAATTCGATTAAGCGGGAATTTTCCGGGCAACCGACCGACCGGCTGCGAATAGGTCCGACGTGAAAAATAAAAGGCCCCCCCCCCGCTGTCCCCCGCCCGTCCGCCTCGCCGGGCGGCGAGTCGCGGCGAATCGCGATGCAAGGAATGATAATCCGAGGGACGATGCAGCCGCGCGGCCGGAAGGGCCGGGGGAGGGAAGAGATCACGAGGGGAAGGATCTACATGCGCGCGCACGTGAAAACCGCAGTGCAGAATCGATGCGCTGCTATCATTAGGGGGTGACTTGCGACGATCGTTGACCGGAGTCACGGGACTTTTCCTCGTGCAAGAGACAGATAATCGCGTTATCGATCATCACGCCCGATCGGAAGCGAACAGCACACAAGGAGGAATCTCGCGGGAAGCGGGAGAGAGATGTCTCCGGTTGATTTTGGATTTCGACGCGGTGCCTTCGTCCGCGCTTTCCACCGAGCCCGTCCGCGCGGCTACGCGCGAGTAGCGGGGATGATATTATTCGGCGGATTCTCCCCGAGGGAGCTCGGGCGACCCAAGGGCGACACCTTAGATCGGAAAAAAGCTGCGCCTGCGGCGGCGCATTGAGCAGCCGAAAGCCGCTGCGCTGCCGACCTTTGCCTTATCGCTGCCTGGCTTTCAATTTATTACCACTTGGCGAATAATTACCGACAAGAGGCGAGCCAAGGGCTCCTCTCCCCTTCGAATAACGGCGAGCGCGCGCCTTATTGAGTATACAGGGCACGGCCATTCAGGAACGACGACCGAATCGTCGCAGGAGAAAGCGAGCAGGACGCGGGCAGGCAGAGACGGAGAGACGGAAAGAGAGAGAAAGAGAGAGAGAGTGCGAACGGGGAGGGAAAAGTAATTCAGGTGCGCGCTAATAAAAAAGCGATGAGGAACTCGCGGAGAGACCGTCATCTCGGTCCTGCGGCCCTTTTCCGTGGAGGCACTGCGAACTTGCATCGGGAACAAAAAGAGCGATGGGAATTCACCGCCACGATTAGAGGCCTCGGATTGAGACCGCATGGCGAGGGGTGGAGGGGAGGGGAGGCGCGGGGGGGGGATCCTTTTTATATTCCATGAATGTTATCGGATTGCGCGTTATGCTCGATTTGTATCGTCAACGAAGCGCGGTTTTGCGGATTAAATTCGGAAATGAGATCGACAGAGATTGGTTTCCGCGATCTGTTGTTGATGTATTATCTTGATCCGGTTGCGCGGATCTTAATTTATGGGACAATGGAGACCTACCTATCTATCTCGCGATCGAGTTTCACTCCCCCAGGAGAGACGGACGCTTCTCGAACGCGGCCGCAAAAGTGGCGACATTTAGCGTCGCGTAAAAAAGGTGAGCCCTTAACCAGCGAGAGATTAATTCTTCGTTCTTAGCGACGTTCGTGGCGACGCGCGCTCGCGCTATCAAAGGAGGTCCCTCGCCGACTCGGGAATCTGTGAATTTTCTTTAAAGTCGAGCGAAAAGTCGAGCAACCTTCGTTCGACGCGGGGAAAAGCTAGGGAAAGAAAAGGAATGGGGGTAGGGGGAGGGGGTGGGTGGGACAGAGGGAATTGCGCGAGTCGAGGAAAACGGAGAGAAGGAATTCTCGGCGTCCCGGAAAAATGCGCATTGTGTGCACGCACGAGGGCAACTACCCCCCGCCTTCCCCCGCCCCCCTCCAACCCTCCCTCTTCTCCTTTTGGCGCTCCTTGTCCTACTCCTATTTTTTCCGTTCCGAAAGGAAGAGAACGACGAGAGAGAGAGAGAGAGAGAGAAAGAGAGAGGACAAAATTCGGAATTTTCGCGGACGTTTCGCCGTGAAAGGATCACGGAGTCGGTTGCTCGCTCGCGTTTCCCGATGAAAGGATTTTTCAGCGGGATTCCATATAATGGACCGAGATTCACGTATTCGTAAATAATGCGTCCACGTTAAATAAATTGACGGTGAATTTGGATTCTCGGATTATACGCGCGTACGAACGACGCGCGCGCAAGTGTGCGGGACGTAGGAAATTTTCCCCTATATGCAACTATGATGTTGCCTTTGCTATGCCTTTTTCCTCCTTTCCGCTCCTGTTCTACGAATCTTTTATTCGATGCTATAATTACGCTCTGACGATGATGCCAGTATTTTTCACGTCACGCAGGTAATGGAGAATTTAGGGAATTTAGACGAGACAGTCTTATCTCTCGTCTGGGAGAAAAATCAAATCCCGTTTCCAAATCTTCGCGGGACGACATTGCTGTCGCTGTGCTCCTCGCAGAGCGAACTCGTCCTATTTTCCACACGGCGAATTATCTTCTGAGAAATTATTCACGGAGAACGGGACGGAGGGATGGATATTACATGCTAGTATTACTAAGCGGCAATGCGGACAACGAGCACGTCGCGATAGATAAATTTTCCCGCTGAATGCAACACGCGCGTTTGCGGATACACAACGCGCGCGAGAGCTTAACCCGATCATCATCCCCCGCGAAACGCGTAATGCACCCGCGAGCGCGGGCCGCATTACGTGTTTACAATGGGACGCGTGTATGAACGCGACAAATAAATTTCCGACGAGCGCGGACGGGCGAAATCCATACGAATTTAACGCGGCGCGTCACTGTCGCCGCGGAATATTGCACGCGCCGCGATACCGTTGCATTCCGACGCGTGTGTATCAGCCGTATGGAGCCGCCGTACATATGTGCGCGCGCATATGTGCATACGTTCACACCGGTGCGTGCGCCTGCTTTCGAGCGCCTGCACGCGCGCAAATTCACACCGCGTCGCGTCGCGCGCGCGCGCGCGCATCCACGTCTATACACACGCATGCACGCACGCACGCACGCACGCACACAATGCCGACAATCGCACGTGCGCACCGGCAATTTACAAGCTATACGCACGCTGTAATCGCTCGTATAAACAATTTAATTACGTATATGCGTCCGAGATAACGCGCCTCTCAATGAGCGGCATTACAACATGGCGACCTGACCGGTCGCTCGACTATCGTGTAATTGCGCGTTCGGACAATAAAATTGGATATCTCTCTCTCTCGCACTCGCGCGCACGCACGTGCGACTCGTTGGAAATATTAAATAGGCGCGCATTTACGCGTACGCGCTGCGCAAATTGCCATAAGCGTACCGTGCGCGCGCGTTATATTCCCCGCAACAAGTCGTGATACACGTCCGGCGATCGTACGCGAGCGCAACGAGCGCAATGCATGCGAACCTGCATACGTATGCGCGATATATTTTACGCGCATAATGAGCGCATGAAAAACGAGAATCTACAGCTCCGGCCTGTTTCCGGGACTAGATCCAAGTCTCGCCGGACTGAACGGGAACGCTCGTTCCTTCGCTCGTCGTTAACATTTCGGAACAATTGATGGCCGGCCCGTCGATTACCCCCTTCCCTCCCCCCCTCCTTGGTTAAATTAGGAAATCGCGCGGAGACAAGGGCACGGAATCACGAGCGACAGGGAAAGAACGCGGGGGCGTGTTCCGTGTCCCCCGCCCCGTTCCATCTCTTAATCCGCGTTTTTATCGGACGATTCGCTCGCCACCGGCGACACGGTGCACAATGTGTTCCTTAATTCTCCATTTTCGTGGCCGTGCGGACCGCGCCACGCCGGAATCCCATAAATCGCCCAAAATTCCCACCGCGGAGCACCCGCCCCGTCCCGTGGACGTAAATTACCGGCTTATTTCCGCGGCCTGGCATTATTCGGATAAATAAAAATATTTATACCGGGACCGCATGCATTCGGACACTAAATTAAACGTCCCAACGTCCATCCCCCCATCCCCACCCCGACCCTCTCCTTGTCGCTTTTCAACCCTCCCCCGCCCTGTCCTCCTTCTCTCTTTCTGTCTCTCTTCGTTCTGAGACGACGGGGCAAAAGGTGATCATGCACGCCCTCGAATATGAACACGAGTTAACCCTTTATTCGTCTTCTTATTTAAGAGTTCGCTATGTTTGCGCAGGTTGCGTGCGGTTAATAAATTTCCTGCGAGATGCCCGGCTCACATCGATCGTCGAGAAAACGGAACAATCGTCGAGTGGTATCGTCTCGCTATATAAATAATACGTTTTTTTCAGGACACTACAGCGCTATGAAATATTGAACGAGAATAAGCGAGAACGCTACCGCCGGCCATGCTGCCAGATTGATTAGGTACATCTTTTTATGTATTTATTGGAAATCCAAATACAGAATCTTATAATACGAGGACACCTATCGGGATTGTCTCGATAAATCTCAAAGTAAGTTCTTCGCGAGGATTAAAGGATAAACTTTTAATTTTTGCAATTTTGCTTCGCAGTTAATATCTTCCCTAATGGATTTCCTATTTTATTTGACGTATTTTATCTGACGACGAGGCATTGAATTAATGTCATATTAATAATATGAGACGGCAGTTAGGCCGCTCGCCCCACTGTGTGTGTGTATGTGTGTGTGTGTACCGGAATAAATTCTCCACGCCGGATAATAGTGACGAGGAGAGGAGAGTAATTCGTTTTCTCTCTTTTTGGCGACAACAATTACCAGCTAATTCACCCGTGCGATTTCGAACGAAAGGATCGCGACGCCGAAGGACGACGGCGATTTCCAGGTAGGATTTAATTCGACGCTGCACGAGGATGAGAGAGGGAGAGAAAGATGGGAGCGGGGATACCCGCTCTATTCTCGAATTCGACTGCGACAGCCGTAAAATGGAGAAAAGGAACGTATTGTGCCCGCATTATAGATTAGCGCGGACGATGAACAAAGGATATTATCCCACGTGCTGGTGCACGTGAGATAATATTCTTCCGATTATACAACACGCTGCGATATCGGCGCTCCTAGTTCCGACGAATACTCCGTGTCTCCGTTAATTCTGTGCATTTATCGTCAATGTTGATTATTATCAGAATATTTCCGACAATCTGTTTCTGTTTACTGACCGGAATCTCAAGATTCGCACGAATTATTGTATTTTGATATTGTTAATTATTGTATGTTTCCCTCTTTCATGGAACGGAGATATTTTAAGCCGCATCGCGAAATAATTCATAAATACGGTCAGAAATACTGATTCACGAATATTATTCTGCCAGCAAAGTTTGGGGATTCACGTTAGGCTTTGATGTAATTCGTAACATCTACTCTACGAGCACGAAGCGTGAAATCGACGAATAAAATGCGAATTTGAGTATTATAGATTTTCGGCGGGTCGGCATTCGCGTGGCTAATTATCATTTCTTACCGGCGAGTTGTTAATCGTTATCGTTAATTGTATTTGCTACTGTTTATTATGCGTTATGCGATATTTCCAGCACGGTTGCCGAAAGATTTAGTTAAATAATCAAGCAGCTAATCTTTCGGGACCAACCGACGTTGCTCCCAAACGTTCGTCAATCACTTCCGATGATGGAAACACGAAGAGGAAACAACGACGGGTGTTACCTGCGTTTCCTGAGCCCTTTTGAGCGATCAGCGTTCGCATTGTTGTCGCTGAAAAAACGTACGATGATTCCATTTCGATCAATGACACATCGGGAGTTCCTTCGACCCGGCGCGATCGATTGAGTTTCTTTTTTCTCATTCATTGCCCCGGATCTTGAATGCGGATCGAGAAAAGAGAGGTAAAAGGAGGGACGATCCGGAAGGGACGCTGGGCGAAATAATATTTCTTTTTTCCGCAGCAACCCTTTCTCTGAAAGAAACGGCGACAAATCTGCCGATAAACAATCCAATGATTGATAAACTCGCACGTTCTCCGAGGGAACTGATTATTCTTATGCAATAATAATCCGCGTGCTATACAAACTTGAGAGACATTTAAAAATAAACTCGCTCGTCTTACACGTCTTACACGAGCAGGGGAAGCGGAATACGGACTCGTGGCAGATCGTAGCTCGCTGGCACATCTCTTACTTTCGGCTTATACTTTCGGCTTTCAGATAATAATTATGACGAAATGACAATTGGACGACAGGGAGAGACAAGTTATTGCAGACACAAGTCTTAATCCAGCCTGCTTCAGATGCAGAAGAACATTCGACGTCTAGATATTTTCTTCCTGGTTTCTTCCGTACAGTCGAAAATCCGAAATTTCGATCGACTTTTATCCCGCATCGAGAGATTTATCTTGAGCTAATATACTCGCACCATGATTTCGCAAGACATGAGCAATGTAAATGTAATGACAGTACGCTACTTGAAAAGTAGATCGACCTATGATGCGAAGTATCTTCTGTTTGTTACAATATCCTATCCTCTCTTAGGTTTTTGCATGACAAATAGGTTTCGCAATAACACGACTGCGGCTGCATCAGCTGATAAGAATGCAATCTAATCTGAAATCTAATCTCGAAAACAAATTATTGTATCCGTGTAGTCATCCGACCGGCAACAACTGTATTCATTCAGCTCATACGCAAATTTCGAAGAAATACGTGCGAGATAGAAGGGTACTTGGAATTTTCTGCTTTTATTTTGCTTCTATCCTGCCTTACCGTTATACAGCGTATTCATGTTCTTCTTATGCGTGCAGTAACAGCGCGTCAAGCTACGTCAATGATTGCGAGTCGAGTCGGAGCCTCGGCCGTGCATGTATTTGATTGGAATCATTTTATTATAAAAAATTATCGTTATTACTCGCGATAACGCGTTACATAATAACAGGAATTTTTTCTCCTCGCCGATTCAGACTCAGATCAGACTTAGATCTGTTCCCTTGAGCGCTGAAGAATTAATTATTATTGATATAAGTTGATTCGGAACGCTTGGAAACTCATCTCTCTTGAATGAGAGCTTTTTGATCTTTTGGAGTAATATTCATTTGATTTAAACGAAGCTTTAGAAAGGCAGGATAGGCACGTACATTATTTAGAGCGATACCTCTTTACTGATTTTTTCGCCATAAATGGGACCCAATGCCAATTTCGTGAGAAATTTCAAGAAATTTCAGTCTGCCCTATTAATCGATTAAATGTCTGTTGGAAGAGCAACGTGGAGTTTAATTTTCCGAAGCGCCTTGTTATTTGTGGAATATTCTTCTAGACGTTATGATTCTGCGTTAATACATCGCAGGAGGAGAGTGGGAAAGTATCTTGTCATATCTTCGGAGCGGTACGGGAATCGAGCTAGAAACTGGAGCTAGATCGCTCCGCGGAAATTAATCACAGCAATCTCTCAATCTCAACGAGTGGCAAAAAGATTTCATCTTTCACAGCATCGCTGAAAAATGTCTGACTGATGTTCTCTATTCATCCAGCAGCTAATTAATCCTCCCGATCGCACTGTCGCGCAAAAATACGCGAAATACAGCCTCGCGTTCTGCATTCCAGCCTCTTGCAGATCTCTTTGGCGGGAGATGGTATTCACGAGGAACAAGACTAGGGAGTGGTCTCGCTTTATTATCGATATGGCGTTTTACGGTTCGATTACGGAGCGCTAAGGCCGAGTCACTGTTTGATTGTTTAAAAAAGCAGGGAGAGACGAGAAAGAAACCGCGGAGGATGCGGGTGGATTGCCTGCTGTGTTCATTAATCAGGAAAGCTCCCTTTGCATCCGTCAACTCTATAGAGATATCGATTGCCGCCATCTACCAAGTCCATTCGTTCACTTTGCCTAAATAAATCTCGTCGTAAAAGTGCGCCGCGGATTTCCATCGGGCGTCATTAAGCCTTTTCCTATTTTTCTTCAAACCGCCAAGGATCTCGTGCGATTTCTCGCGGCAGGAGACGTATAAGAGGAATTCCGCATCAAGATAGAATTACGAATTAAGAATAACAGCAGACCCTTACAGATCTGATTGGAAAAATCAATTATTCTCATCCGAAGGAAGAGTAAAGAGATTTCCTCGAACTTCTCGCCTTTCAATTTCATTTACAAATAATTGATTTCATTTATAACAGCATCCCGGGTCCCAAAATCAGATAAGGATATTGCTTGTAATTATGAATGAAACTTTGAGGATACGCCTATCATTTTTGCACGCCATTTTTCTAACGACTTCTAAGTCGTAGTGTATCGAAACGATACCGTCCAAGACGTAAGTCACTCAAGATTACACAAGATTAAACTCCGTATCAGCGCATGGAAATTCGTGATGTCTGATCCTAGAAATAAAAGGATGCCGTCATTAAGATATCTCTCGCCTCTCGCTGTATCAACGTACAGAGGTAGCGACTTTCGACTACGCAAAGTCAATCGCAAAATCGATCGATGACCGCGAAACACTTTCGGCAGGAACATCTATCCGGTGGCGCGATTCGTTCCGCGATCGTTACAGGTGGTCCCTCGCCGGCAATTTCGGCGGGACCAACGGGCCCCGTAATCGAGTATCGTTAAACAACAGTCGATCGATCCGCCGGCGGAGTTCCGTTTCTTCGGCGCAAATGGAAGCGGCCCGTTTTGTGGGCCTTAGCCGCGATAATAACGACAACGCCGCTCTCCACCCGTCTCTGGTCTCTCGCGTTCAATTTTCTCACTTTCTTCGTTCTCCGCTGCTCTTTCGAGGCAATCGTGACTGTGCGTTACGATTGTTCGATCGGTCGATCAATCGCTCCCAGGTGGTCGACCGGCTACAAACGATACGCGCGTACGCAGACGGTATATCCCGACGAGCGTATCGAGACAGAAGGAAGCGATGGTGCGCACAAGAGGCACCTTCCCTTCTTCTTCCAAGTCCTCCTTTATTCCCGCCATTCTTCTCGATAATGAACGTCCGGGCTACCGAAAAGGGCGCGCGGCATATGGCTGCCAAAGGCCGGCTACCGGCGCGCTCGACACCTCTCGCGCGATTTTTGTCGCGGATCATTGTCCGCTTGCGCCTTGCGAGCTACCGTTAATCGCTGGAATTGCCGTCAATCGGCAATCGATGATTTCAGCCTGTCGGAGCGAGCTCGGACTGCACCGGCGTGCAGCAAAGATAATAAACTTCATCCGCTTCATCTGCTCACTCGCGAGAAAATCGATACGTTTTTAATTAACTCGATATAATTTATCGGAATTATATGCATTTCCTTCTTAAGCCGCATGATTCCAAGTGGCAAGCTTTGTGCGTCAACGCTCGCAAACGACTGACAGGCCTGGCCGTACTCTCGCGCGCGGAGGGACATAAATTTCCATAATCACGCGGCGCGCATCAATCGGCAATTCTTGCGCGCGAGGCGGCAAGCGGAAAAAAGGGGCGAGACCCGTCAATTGCTTTGTTGATTGGTCCGTAGCGGGCGCGCGTACGATCGGCAGGTCTTACGGACGCCCGGACGTGCCGGACGCCCGGCGCGGGGAACGCGGGCTTTGACTGGAGGCGAACAAAGTGCAGAGTCGGCATTCAGCGGTAGAAAGGCGGAGGAAAGATCTCGCGGCTCTATCATTGCAACATCCTCGGAGTCGAATTATCGCCCCACGAATTTGATTACGGCTTCTGAAGGTGCCGGGGCGCGCACGGATGCCGGGCCAGAGATGGGTGACGCGGCAACAAGCATTGTAGGTCGTTTAATAACTCTCAGTGGGTGTCTACCGCAGGCCACTGGTGTTATTCGGCCACCTTTTATTCCCGCGCCGGGCCCCCGCCCGCCCTCCCCCTTGCCTTGCCTTGCCTTGCCTTGCCACGAATCCCGCGCCCCGACCCGCGGAATCCGAAAACGGACGGGTCGGCTTCAAAGAGGCTACAATACGACGGATCGCTAGGTACTTTCACGTAAGGTGGCTTAATTGGAATACTGGAGGTGTCTGCCTGCCGGCAGACGGGAGAAGGGGGCCATTTTCGAGTGTTCGCGAGGCGCGAGGCAGCGCACATTAATTTGATTTGTCCGATCGATAACTCGCGGAAGCGCCGATCACCTTGCGCGGACGTGAATTCATAAATTATGAATCGAATGAAGGATGCAGGATACTCGAACGGAGAGCGTGCCGATAATTTCGTCTGCGGAGGTGCAGACAACGGAGCAGGTGTAGAAAATATGACGATTGATTCGGAAAGATCTTTTAACGCGTACTTTATTCCCCCACTTTATCTGCTAGTTACACGACAAATGACAGATACGGCAGACACGAGTACCCTCGAGGAAGCTGTACTTGGATTTCCCTTGGAGAAACGTTGGTTTCTCCCTCTCCTATAATTACTCGTTGATGCGTGTGCCGCGCTGAGAAATATTGTGTCACTTGCGATAGCGCCTTGTTGAGACCCATGTCTCTATGGTCTATAGTTTCCTCTATAGGGAGGAAAACGGATCAGGCCGCGGACCCGGAAAGAAGATGCAGCGGACAGCGGAAGAGAAATTCAGTAGAATGCACAATTCTATTGCAAATTGCCGACTTGTATGAATTCACCGTTCGTGAATAAGTCCACTATAGCCCTTTATTCAGTGGCCCTAATGCTACCGTATAAGGCGTCTCGCTTGACCATTGGGACACTTAGCCGTCGAAGGAGGCGAGAAAGAGAAGAAACGGATCGACTAGGACGAGGTCAAAGCGATCCTCGACCAAGTTCGACCAGCGCATATTATATCGAGCCGATGGGGTATGCCGTCGTTTGTCATCCGCCTGGCTCTTACGGGCCGTCCGTATTTTCGTGACGCAAAAAAAGAACGTGGCAGAAGAAGCGGCTAGGGAGGAAGAGGCTCCGTCGCGCATTGTCGCGGTTCACAAAGGCCACAAAGGAGGACGTGTGAATCAGCAGTAATGGGGATAATGCAAAACTACGGGCAAGCCGCGAGGCACGCGGGGAGGGGGGAGGGGGATACCTGAGGGCTATCGAATCATAGGGTCCGCGTTGGGACGGGGAGGGGGCGGACGGGGGGCGGACGGGGGGCGGACGGGGGGCGGGGGGGCGAGCGAGGGGGGAGGTGACAATGTCGTCGCAGAACTGCGAGGAGGACCTTCGGGGAGGATCAAGGACTAGCGTGCCGTGCCGTCTCACGCGACGACGAGTGTTTTCCTGGGTCGGCGAGGATGCCCGCGAGAGATTGGACGACGAGCCCGCGGCCACAAATCCGAGATAAACGCGCGTCTCGCCGCGCGTACGCCTTCATAAAGGCCAATGTAGTATTCTAACCCTCTCTCCCTCTTTCTTGCCTCTCGCTGTACGCTGTACGTTTCCCCCTGTATACGCGCGTAATAGGAATGGAGCGGCTTTCCGGGAGGCTTTTTGAAATAGCGAGGCCGACTGAAATTCGCCCATCTTTCTCACGCCCATTGTACGTGCTTCGGCTACGAGCCGTAATGATATCCCTAGGAGTTGGATATTGCGAGGAGCATCCGGACATTGTCGCCGTAATCTCGCTTAACGAGTGTAGAAACGAGTGCAGTTAGGTAGTTTTGGCAGCCGTGAGGCTTCGCGCTTCGCGGAACGCAGAAATCTCGAATAAATCCGTGTCGCATGGCGCGTGTCGATTAATCTAGATGGCGAAAAACGACGCATCTTCAAAGAAGGAACTCGACAGAGGAGCCCGCCATTATCCTGGATACTGCGGGACACGCTGTCTAGGTACAGGGGCTGCGGCCAATCGAAAAGGAGGGTGTCATTGTTGGGTGGCTCGCGCGCGCGAGCAGGCCGCTTTTAAATCGCGCGGGGAGTGACGGCGGGGAGAGAAAAGCGGGGAGGAAGGGCCGCGCGAATTGAATAAAGTAACGATCCGCAACGGGCGACCGCGGATCCGCGTTATCTGGATGCCACAGATTGGGGTTGTCTGGACCATCACCCGGCATGATCTACCAGATAGGCTAAACAATACAATGAGAAATCCCTTAACAATTAGAGTAATCCAGACTTTGCGTTTATTTGGAAGAAGAAACCTGCGCGATTCGCGTGTTGGAGCAGACTAGGGTTTGCGCTTGTTTAGAAGACTTTTCACGTTTCGTTTGTGGGAAAAGGCCTGAAAATCCCCTCCTCGTCCTAAAGTGACGCAACTATAAATATTATGTCACTATGTGATTTCAGCGACACATCTTGGCCGAACTTGGATGTTCGCATAATTGAATACATATTAATGGCCATAAATGTTATTAAGAATAACAGCGTATAATCGTACGTGGAATATTAACTAAGAATTGTAATTGCACATTGTGCAATTAATATAAAACACGATATTAACGCGATATTAACGCGATGACAGATAGAAGAGGTGGACGATGTTAATAAAAAATTGTGGAAAATGTAAACCCGCACGGTTGCGTCTGAAAAATATGTGTGCTCTGTTTCGAATCACTCTACGTCGGAATATGATTTCTTTTCTTTTACTCTTGTTCCGCGAAGATAACGGGGGTTTTATTTCTCTTACTGGAAAGTAAAGAGCTCGCCGCGCCTGTTCGTATTTGCCTCCCTGCACTTGTTCATGAATTATTAAATAAAGACAAACAAGTTCTTTCCCGACACTTCCCTGCCTTTTTTCATCGTAATCGTGCTGGTGCTCGTTACTATACTGTTTACCCTATAACAAGAATCGTCTCGCTGCGAGATAAAACCACCACGTTCTCCTTCAATGCGACAAAACGTTAGGGTTGCCCTTCGCTATGGGGTGCGACGTTATTAAGGGCGTTCTTGGGGGCGAAATGTGATCGTCGTCGCGACGTGATTCCTCCTCCGTGTATTTTAAGCGCGTACTACGATTGTATGAGTCGGAGTAACGAGAAGATTAAAGAACAAGACGTTAAAAGATTAGCAATTTTGTCAACTTGTGCGAGATAACAGAGTTTTACAGACGCATCGCAAGTCGATTACGAAAATTTGATATTCATTACGTAAGCCCATTCGATGATTAAAATAGATTAAAATAAGTGAGCACATGATAATCATGGCTTGTACTAATATAATCTGACGCTTGTTTGTTTAAAAAGAAGAATCACGTAACTGATGGAACTCGTAAGAATTGCAGAAAAGAATACAATCACGCACAGAATTTGAGAATTGTGTTCGAGTGCACGTTCGGAATCGATACCAAAGCAGCGCGAACATTCAAAATTAGCCAAACCATCTCACGAGCACGAAAGATCACGCGTTTTTCATTGACCCTTCCCCTTTAGTCCTTTCCTCCTTCGTCTCTTAAGGGATGAGTCACTCTTATAAAGAATTTCCTCCTCTTTTAAAACGGTTCTCGCAAATAAGAAACAAACATCAATTCCATTAACCTTCTTCGCGGGCTATTTTTCTCTCGCGATAAGATATTCAAGTAGCAATTAAAATATTCCTGTATGAAAAGTCGAGTAAGCGAAAATCGTTATCGACTTAGAAATATCTGATTGCCTCAGAAACGATACGATTAAGAAGAATATGAAATTTTATCGTATCATCGGCAACTCGTACGAGCAATTTGCTTTCGCCGCGTATTAACTTTTAGTACTTCATTCCCGGCAAACAAGCCTCAGAAGAGGCTTCGCGGACACTAAGACAAATATTGCTTCGACGTCGCTAAGTCAACACTCGACGGATGACTTTTCGTTACAATAGTCCTGAAACCACCTCATCCTAGGTCGGACATTGGAGAATTAAGATATGGGGAACGCGCGATCGGAGAAAGCAGAGGAGAAGCAGAGG
The DNA here is from genome assembly GCA_020341155.1 of Eciton burchellii. Lineage (NCBI taxonomy): Eukaryota > Metazoa > Arthropoda > Insecta > Hymenoptera > Formicidae > Eciton > Eciton burchellii. The sequence goes on from JAHMML010000082.1 coordinate 606,844, forward strand.
ACAGAGTCGAAGAAACGTAGCGTCGTGGAATGCAGCTGCACAATGCAGCAGGTCCTCCATCAACACCGAATGCGTATTATTATTACAACACATACGCGAGTCCCGAATCCTGCGACGTATATTGGGCTCCGGCTAAGTCGACTTTTCTAGCTCGATCTTTCGCCCTCGAGCATTATGGCGCAAATTTGATTTAACGCTGGATTAAATAGGTGTTTTATGGGCGACTTAATACGCGGAATCTGCGGATTTATGAATCACGGACGATCATGATCGCCATTATCGTTTCATTCGATGAATGCCGTTCTGCTACCGTTCAGTGAAGTCGGAACAACGTAGGTCTATACGATTTAATATCTGTTTTGCAAGAATTTATGGTGTTTCCTGGCTTCGAATAAACTTGAAGAAGGAACGACATCTGTTTGCACAGCTTAAAGAAACGTGTTCGTTTTGGAATTTAGGATGCCATGTGTTAAAAAAAGATTGCATCTTTTCTTCCAGGTAACTTTCCTAGTAACTTTTTTAATCCACTTGCGTCACATTTTTCTTTCCATGTGTAAAAGTTTCAGTTAGTTCTCTATTATCTCCACGCGGGAATAAAAAGAAATAATGTTATCACGAATTCGTTGTATCAACGAGCAATGTTACGACGCTCGTAAAACTTGGCAAAAGTTCCTAAATCTAGATAAAACGCGCAGCGCGACGATATTCAGTTACAATATTCGCGACGCTACGCGTTACGTCACTTCGATATATTCTGATGTACGAAAAAATCGGATCAAGCTTTACATCTCGCAGTGCGGCGAAGCTCATATAACCAAACATTGCAGGAACATCGCTGCGTGTTATTCGATCTATTCAAAGTCCCTGCTTCTAATTCACCGCAAGAAAGTGCATTCGATCGAATGCTTATTTATAAATGATCTCATTAGAGAATCGAGATTGTACCGTTGCATTACGTACATTGAGCATGCGAATGTAATAAGTAATCTCAGCAATTATATTGCGTCGATAAATGAAATTAAGTGATAATCATAATCTAATGCATGAGCGTTGACTTACTTACTAAATTTCACTAACAATTTCTTCTCCGTAAAGTCTTCCGTTTATCCAACATGGATGCAGCAAATGTTTTCATTCTGGTGTTTACATTTAATTTGGTGGCAAACTTCACAGCAGTCGAGCAATGGTGAAAACTCGCTTTTGTCGTGCGTGTCTTGCATTGAATCGCGTCTCCGTATATACAAATGAGTACCGGGTTTGTTGATGTCTGCTGATTGATCATTGCGAGCCACGTTAATTAACGTAGAGCCAATTGCGATTAAGGGCGTCCTGCGACACGCGTAACCGGCATGTATTGCTTATTGTTAACCGCGACGAGCATTGGCTGATGCGGGCCGGACATTCGTCGACTGTTTCACTTGTTAAGACGCACCATTGTAACGCGTCGCCCGTTCGATCCAACTTGGCGGGCGTCGCGTGGCCTAGCCGGATTAATCAAAGTACATGATCAGTAATTAGGCGTGTCTTCGCGGCCCGCGGATGCGCGATCGGCGATAAGCAGCGCGGCGCGAGGATGGCGTAGCTATATCCGCGCATACACGTAGCATCAACGTGAAGTTGCCGCGTATCTCGAATTTTTCTCACCTCGAACGCACCGCGAGTGTAACCAATAGCGAGAGAGTGCAGATGCGATTTAGGCATGTTCGTGTTGTCCAAGTCGTTGGAAGTGTGAACGTGCGTACAATTCGGCTGTGCTCGATACGAAGATACGAAGATTCCGCTTTTTCTTAGATTCGCGCGACTTGTCAACTTGTCGCAAAGTCGACGCGTATTTTGTTTCGAATTCTTTCCAGTCGAAGCGCGTTGCGGAGTTATCGCGAAGTTATCGCGCGACGAGTTTAGCTTGGATTCTTGGCAGCGTGAAGTTATCGCCGCGTTTTGAGTTTCAAAGGATGCTACACACGAGCGTGACGCTACATCGCGTTTGTTCGCGAAGTGCTCCGCGATTGATATCCGCGCGAACGAGTGCACGCGAGTACAATTAGCCATTAGTTTTGATTGATTTCTGTATGCGAGTGAGTGAATAAAAGATGGCGGCGATGACGGCGTCAATGCTGGCGAATGAGAGCAGCGAAGACGAGGATCGGTGAGTGAATCTATTGGTCATATCTTTCTCTCATTCTCCCTCGCTTTCTCTAATTGAATTCTTTATCCGTCGGAATGTTGTTGAGTCATGCATTGATTGGATAGCACTCGAGAGTGCTAAAATTGTGAAAACTATGTTTACATATTTTCTTCACGAATGATAAATAAAATGGAAATGTCGATTTCGATATGCGCGACTTCGGCGCGATCTGCCGTCGAAAGTGATGATAAAATGTAAAAGATAACTGCGCCTAATTTTGAAATGCATATGCTTTTTCTATGAGTATATTGTGATTTTATTTTAATTAATTTGCCGATAACGTTCCTCTGAAAACGAGCCATTAGTATCTGCTTTATCTCCGTTAGAAAAGCCGCGGTTAGCGGTTTCGAAGCGAAATTTGTTTATTGGAAAAGCGTCAGCCAGACGAAATTAATTTTACACATTGGAATGGCACGATCAGCGTTTATTGAAGATAATTTTATTTATTCGAGAAACGAGTCCTCCACACGGGGCTACCAATATGAATTTATTTATTGAATATATGCGTTCGTGCGCCGGTATCAATTTTATTCATCATATAAATGTGTTGAGGGAAACTAAATTAAATTTGTTTATTGGGAACGACATCAGGAAACCCAAGCTAATTTTATTTATTGGAAAAATGTGATTGCATTATTAAAAGTAACTTTATTTGGAGCCGCTGTCATATTATTGATTATTGACAAATTAATTAATTCCTCTTTGGCGATGCAATGATGTTTATTAATGACGCACGCTGATCGATCATCATTTCTCGACAGTCGAGATACTTTAAATTATAGGAATCCATTTTCAGCATATTCGAGCAGTGGATTAAAATATTAATGAATTAATTATTTATCGAAGATGCATGAAAAATTTAGTCGACATGAATAAATCTTCATTACTTTAATGAAAGAAGCATAAATAAACGATCGAGAAAATGAGAAAATATCAGTGATAAATATGTTAATAAGAATTAATAACTAATATTATTAATTATTAATATCATTAATTATACTAATATTACCAACTAATGATTAATAAATAATAACTAATTATCAGCCGACGAGGATCGAGGATCGCAGATTTATTTATTACAAAAGACAATCTCAAAAGAAATGGAGGACACGCGTCTTATTTTCAAATATCAAAAAATATTTTTGAAGAAAGACGCATTATTCGAACAGTGAAAATGTAAATTTTATACGAGCATCTGAATGAATCGCGAAGATATAAATGATCCTTTTCTTTTCAAGTATGCAAGAATAAACCCAAAAGGAATGCGACAAGCAATATTTTTATAATTTATTTTGCCAAATATTCTCAGAAGAGCCTGTGGCGCCTGTGAAATAAAATCAGTTCAACGATTGCTCGGCGGCAAAACAGATTTAACCTGCGTCAGATGGTTGCTCAGGGTCACGGCCATTGACACTCTTTTTCACGGGCGGTTCGCGAGGAACTCTAATTCGAATTGTCACGCACGTGTCACGAAACGTTGCGGCGCGATCCAACTTCGTCGGCATGAATCGTAAAATATTCACGTGAACATTCAGTAATTCAGTAATACTCGCATACTTTTGTACTTGCACGCAAGTGAGCATAATTGCATCAATTTATCACTAATTCCGCAGATAGTTATTCCCGTGCCTCGTATTTATCCGCGATGCAATAACATCGCGAACTGTCATCGCGATTAAATTTTACCATCTCTCATTGCTTCTTCTTAACTCCAACGTCATTCGTCGTATATATCGTGTCGCTTGAACAAACGTAGCTACCGAAATAAGTACGTACTAACAAACATAAAGGTCACATGAGAGTCAGATGTAAAATTAATTATTAATGATGGCGCGCAGTATTAAATCGCATCATTTCTTTTTTCTACTGCATCTTATTCTTACTCCGTTAACGCCATTCGTCGCGTATTGTATCGCTCGAACAAGTGCCTCGGTAACTACCAAAATAAGCACGCATTGTATGAAACAATGTTGCTTGTCGCGAGAGAAAGGTGACAGAAAGGAAATGTAAAATTAACTATTAATGGTGGCATTATCATCCCTGAAGTACCGGTGTTGCGAGTGACCTTTGTGTTTGCGCATGCGCGCAATCGATATGCAAACACGGGTCCTACGAGAGTGACGGTGCCGGCTATAGTTGCTGGTTCGCCAGCATAATGCGTCAGGTCCTCGCTTATGTTTGCGTAACAACCGCTCCGCGGTTTGTTGGCAGCGGCAGCGATTGACTTGTCTAAATAACGGCACCTGTGCCGTTTTATCAAAAATAATTACTCGACAAACAACGGCCGTGCCGTGCGAGATTAGGTGATAATTCGTCAACTACTCGATTATGCATTCACGGAAAGGGAGACAGCTTGCTATTTGCTGCCTTTTTTCCGTGTTTGGATTGCACTCGATCTTGAAAGTGCGTTATGATACGTTGTCGCGGAAGCGAAACTCTCAACAAATGCCGAGATCTGACGAAACCATCAAATTTCGCAATTTTCGATGCAAGAATCTAGCAGATCTAATTTCCATGAATTTTAAGATCATTTCTGAGTTTCTCTTCTTCATTGATCGAAAGGCTGAAAATACCGCACTCGCATCATTCACGATATATTCCAATTAATGTTTGGAAGAGCGCGAGCGAGCGAGCGAGCGAGAGAGAGAGAGAGAGAGAGAGAGAGAGAGAGAGAGAGAGAGAGAGAGAGACGAGTTTGCAGGAATTTAGAGACGGCAAATCCATTTTACTCCTCTCGTCGTTAGCACTCGCTGCACTCGCAACGATCCACCGTTCACGGTGTGAGCGTGAGACGGTAAACAACTTCTTTATTGATAAAAGAATTGAATTCGGATTGCTTGTTTCTTGCATCCGCAGCTTCAGTTCGGATTGTCATTGTGCGGTTTATGAATTGAACGGTTCTGTTTGCTGCAGAGGCAGAGGCCGCCCAATTAGGACAAAACTAACTTCACTGAGTGTGATGATCATCTAGCGATCCATCCGGTCATCAGTAGCTTCGCTATTGTCGAAAAGCTGAGTTTAATTCTCTGTTCAGTGGCAGAGATGCAAAAGTTTAAGGAAGAACGTGTGGCTTGCTCTGGACAGTGTCGCCTCGATTGTTTTGATTTCGCGGATTGTCCGTCTGACTGATTTGTCGAATGAAGAATCTTGAAAGTCGAAGAAGAGAAACGTTATCATCAAATTAGACACGAAGGGATCAGCAGCTTGACAATAAGATTATTCCAAGTATAAAACCATACAGTCGGCGGGGAGGATCAGCACGAGACCTTGAAGTGATTTACACTCCGGCCAAACGATCCCGCTTTCGCCAGTCTTATAAGGCGAGCTATTCTTCGTTATAATCAATTTAATGAGCAGACGGTTTCGGCGATCTTTTTTCCGGCCGGTGATGCAAAAAAGTAGCGACGCCTGGCTGCGATGCTGAGCAAACGCTGGCAACGCGCGTGTACTTTGTAATTAAATTAATAATCGCTTCATCGATGGAAATTAACGTTTCGCGCGCAGGAATGGAACGGAAATAGATAATGGAATAAGATAATGATACTGAAATGCGCGTAATAATTGTTAAAACGCGCGCCATGCAAAATCTACAAATCGCAAATTTGTCCCGGAAATATCAATTTTATTAGCAATGCAAACGAGCGAATTTGCTTGCGGGGCAAACCTGGTTAAATGTTATCTATAATGAAATTAATAATCGTTTTATTGATGCATATTGATGACTCCCGTGGGAATCGAATAACAGTAAATGATAATTGGATAACGGCACAGCCGTTGATTAAAGTAAATCATAGTTGATAATTAACGAAGCATGTGTCTTTTCGCATGAAGGTTCATCCAACAGAATTTGCTCGACGAAACGCGTAAATGATAATTAAACCGTGAAGGGAGTGGGCGTCGCGGATTTCACGCACTTGCGCCATATTTTAGGATGACAATTAAAATTATCAAGCCCATAATTGCTAATTAAAGATATCACTGCTTCGCTTCAATGTGCAACAATTCCTCGATAAAACCCAAACGCTTAGCTTTGAAATCGAGCTTTTCCGTGACAAAGCAACCGACGTAAAAACGATAATAAGAAAGCAGCTCTTAAGAGTTCCAACGACACGTGAATTTCATTATTCACGCAATTAACAATTCGTCGCTTTCGTTAGCTCAGACCTCTCGCTGATGCCATCGATATCGGGCTCTCGGTATTTCACAAAGCAATCCCGCCCGTTGGGCCATCTCTTTGGGCCTCGGAGGGTCCACGCATACTTTCCCCGTTTCTGATATCTGAAATCCCGCGCATTCCGGAGCCAGCAGGTACTAATGAAGTCGTGAGTAGTCGGTCAGAAATGGTTAACGCGGTTGAGTGCGCTTCCAAGCGGCCAGATATAGGGAAGAGAAGGAAAGGGAAGGCAGATGATTTAGATTCCACCTAAACGATCTGTCTAAGCCGGCCTGACGGCCTGGCGTTCGGGTCAAGTTCATCGCCGTTCACTTGGTATAATGGATTTAATGAGAAGGTAGCTACCTCTCCTCACCCCCGGCGTGGGTCAGGACTTGCTTGGTTTCACTGGATCGGGAGAGACAGAGAGAGAGAGAGAGAGAGAGAGAGAGAGAGAGAGAGAGAGAGAGAGAGAGAGAGAGAGAATCCTGCATCCTTCTTCATACTTCGCGCTCGCAGAAGCACGCGTGCACGCCCGATGATGGGCTCGAAGGCGATCCTTTTGGGATCAGAAACAATGAGCATGAGCTCTCCCGAGCGGATAATGACGGTGAAAATTGTCAGTTTGTCGTGGCAAGGGGCGTGGGTAGTTCTCCCTAATCACCGTTCTCGCGGGTGCTATCTCGTTGTCATTCGTGTAGAATGATGCGCTACCGCGATTCGCGTCCCTTTTCATCGAGTCAGCGGCAAAAACTAACAATGCCGCCGTGGCGTGTAACTATTCATTAGGCCTTTCGATGAGTTATTTGCCAATCGTCAGAGAATCGCATGAACTCTTCTGGGATGGATAATAGATTCTCCAAGAGAATGATGAACGTCCTTGCTTCGATACTGTCCAAACTATGACACTGTGTGTTTCCTTCGTTTCTTCTTTCGGCTTTTCTCTCTCGAACATTCAGAGATGGAATACGGATTAATTTGTTGAATAGTCGCGCGAATGTTTCAGAGACGCTTAATATCTGGGACGTTCAGTTTCATGTGGGGATGCTTTCCGAAATTTTGAATTATAATTATATGTAATTTGAACGCGTGTTAAAAGTTTCAAGATTAACCGCGGGCTTATTTCTTCGATGTCTCGAATGTCTACATTTTATTGGAAAACCTCTCGCGCTCTTAAGATTTTCGTACTTTGAATGTTTTCGATCGCATCGCCCCCGATCGTGGCGATGTATTAAATTTCGAGCTTAATAAGGGATTAATGCGCCGGTGCTTGAATTTTCCTACACTCGGAACTGTAAAATTACCGGCATCCCTCGTTAAAATAAATCGCGACCGTTGCACGTCGATGCACAATGAACATCGAAACTCGACACTGAGCCGACGCTTGGAAAAGACTGAGACTTCTGAGACTGCATCGACCGCTGTTGCGTCGCCCATTGTCGAGCCGGAAAGAACGGCAGCTGCGATCGCGACTGCCGTTTGGAAACTCGAGCCATTTATTCGTTCGCACCTTCACGCCGCTCCCTGAATCCATGAAAACACCTTACGCTTCTGCTTCCCAAGCAGGTAAATACGGTGGCTCTTTTCTGTGGGCTCCACGAATGGGCTCCGCGTGAAAACGAGGCTGCACCCTGAATGTGTCGCCCTGAATCGGACTCCCGCCAAGACAAACTTTTCTTTGACGATATAATATCCCTGGAAATATCTTTTCGAGATCTGGCCTTTAACTCTTCATTCGCATTCACGAGAGTGAGTGCCTTTGATCCGGACGCGCGTAGAAATTATTCTCTTCCGTCGATTCGCGTGGAAGATACTCGGCTTGAAAAGCTGCTCGGATTTCCGTGACGTGACACGTGTGTGCGGGCGGCGATCATCTAAACTCGCGAGCGAGGCTTCTCCGACAGAGGGTTTTTATTTTTACGAGAAAGTATTCGTCTCCTTCGTCTCGATTGGATTCCGCGAGCAGTGTTACGCTCAAGGGTAAAGGATACGAATACGAATACACACAGACACGAGTTCCAAGGATAATATTTAACGTTTATTTTGACTTACGTTACAATATTTATAGCTTATTTTTGTAATGTTATACGCGGATTAGAGATATAGTTCGAGTCCATCCTAATGGTACGAATACAAAGATTACAGCTCGTGTAGCAGGAATGTCTGTTCTTTGAGCAAGGTGTTTTCCGCAGCTTGCTTTTCCCCTTGTATCGATTATGCAATCAACAACACAAACCGAAAAGAGATGGAAAAATAAAAAGTAATCAACAGACCCTAAGCCAGAAACGATCGCGCGTTTCTGCCGTTTCCAACCAGGAAATTAACAAGAAGAACCGTAAAAACCTCTCGCATCTCTACAATTTTCGTTATGATTATTACGAATATAAAGTAATTTTTACCTAGATAATTAATAATAAATATCTACCTACGATTTATCGATAGCAAAATTAGAAAAAGAAAACGACGTGCGACGTGCGACACGCGACGATCGCAAATAAACTTCGGAATCTGTATAACAATGTATAAATTCGCGCCGCGAATGTATAAATTTGCAGACACATTAAAGACTATGCAAATATCTTTCACAGAAAATATCCGCCGACATTTGTCCAGTGCAAATTTATCCGCCCGCGGCCGCGGGCTTTTCAACTCGCAAGTGATAACATCGCCTCGAGTGGAGCCACGAAATCGCATAGAATCATTTGGCGAGATAAAATCGCTTCAAGTCCGTCGAATCAAGCCGCATCGTGTTCACTCAAGTTGCAAGATATACGCAAGCCACGCAATCACTCTGTCGTACGCTTCGCCGTATCGGATTCACGTCCCGTTACCAATTACGAGTCGAAAAGAAATGAAGAGAAGAGCGTTCACGTCGCTTCAACGAGATCGGACACGACGGATTTTCGTGATACCACACACGCATATGATTCCATTTGTACTGCTTTCTCCTCGAGGACTACAAGTTTCTGTGCTCCTATGACGGAGGCCGTGAGAAAGCAAATTTGCGCGCCGAAACCCGGGAAAGCCAAGTTTTTACTATACTATTTACACAGGTACTATGTACAATATACTTTTAACACGGTCTCGGTCAAGACTAGTCAGCCGACGATACAAGCGAAAGATTTGGTCTTCGTTGTCATTTTCGACGACGTTATCGTCATTGGTCGCCCATCTCGATAGTCCGGTAATCGAGCTCTATCTCGCTGTTAGATCGTCGCTCTAAAATAGTACTTTCAGATCGCTCTTTTAGATCGCTTCTGACAGCAAGATAAAGCGAATTATATCGTCGAGAATACGCGTTTGATTTTTCCCTCATGGAATTTCGTCCAAATTGTTTGTCGCAAAGCATTGTCCCGAGCTAGTTCAAATTTAATTCTTTATTGATTGATTCATATTTCGTAGATATAAAATTATCCATAAATACATTCTATACATATAAAATATAAAGTATCAAAAATTAAGATAAGACAACAATCTTTTATTGAGATTAAACAAAAACACGTGCATTTGCGCCAACAATTTTTCAACAACTATTATCGCTTTATTGATCATCATTATGATTTCGACAAAATTACATTAGGGGAAGTATTTTGATCTTACGAGGTATCAGTGATTCCTTTCATATAACTCTGAATTCCATCCAAGTTAAGAAATCTTCGTCGCCTCGTGCTCTCGTTTTATCTTCGGAAATTTGAATTTTCGGGGGAAATCAAAGACCCTCTTCAGAAAGCTGTTATCGTTAGCGCGAATTTTCGCGTGGATTCTTCATCGCGTGTTCAGTGTGATGATAAAATGACTGTTGGATCATTGTTGAAAAATTGGCAAAATTCACTGGGTAGAACTCAGAAAATCCCTCTAGTTGAGAATCTTGTTTCCGGTTTGTATCGCACACTTGCTATCACTTTCATTCCGTTGACGATGTTTTAGGCCGCACGACAGCTATCCTTTTAGCAGATATCGAATGTATTCATGAATAATCCTTTTCGTTAAATCCACTATTTTCTTATAAAAGCGATTGCAAATTTTCATTAAAATAGTTGCCGTCCTTTTAATCACTTCACATAATTTTTCTGTTATAAATTCCATCCAACGAAGAGAGACTGTTGAATGCTATGAAATAATCAAGCTTATGTTTCATTCACTTTCACTTTCACTCGATATTGCAAGCTCTCTAAAGACAGGTGATAGCAGCAGACAGATGAGTAGTGACTTCAATATTGTGCGTGGTGGGAAAATTACTGCCTGCGAAGAGATTAAATTGATTTAGAATTTTGGGTTTTCTTCTTTTTGGGCTTGTTGAAACTCAAGTATCCGTCTTGCTATTTTTATCACATGTATCCTTGATTATGTTTTGAGTTTACATTCAACGAAAGCACTTATTACATTACTCGCGTTAACACTATAAAACTCCGCAGGCAGGCACACGAAAACGAAAACGAGAAAGAAAATATCAGTTTATATTTACATCACTATATAACGAACATTTAAAAATGTATTTAAACGATATTTATTTATAAATTAAATATATTCGTTCCTAATAACAGAATTGCATTCCGTTTCGATGGAGAACTTTCCTCTAACCTTCGAATTACGATCGGTAACGTTTAGAAGATTCTTCTCTTGAAACATCGTCATTCTTAATTGCTACAATTTGCAGTCCAGCTGTCGCGGTCCGATGAATTAGTCATTCAAATAAGTGTTGCTTGAAGATGGATCAGAATTACGGTCTATCGGATGGTCAGAAGATGACCGTCAATGGTCGGCGGAAGGATTCGTTTCCTGGTGCAGGCGTCGTCTGATACCCACTATATTGGCCCATCTGCGGGCCCAATAAACCACTAGCTTGAACCGGTCCGGGATAATACGTCGATAGAGTCGCGCCGGGACTTGCGGCAGCCGAGGACGTCGACGTCGAGCTGGCACTGGACGAGGCTTGTTCCGTTCTCTCGTGTTGTTTGTTCGTGTCGGGCGATTCCGCGGCTGGTGACCGGGTGGGTCCGTTCCCGCCAACTACGCTGTTTGGGCTAGACTCTTCGTAGAGCTTGTTAGGTTCGTAACTGGGTCGGTTATAGTCGACAATCGTCGGTTTCTGATCCATGTAGAGCTTGGACTGCTCGAAATAGACCTTCGCGGAGTCCAGGTAATTCCGTTCCAGGTAGGTCTTGGGATTAGAGTCCAGATACTTGGGATCCGGATACATACTCATCGCCAGAGTGCTGGGCGGCATGTAGGCGGCCCGGTATTTGTCAGCTTCCATGGAGTATTTCATGGCATCCATCGAGCTCACCACCTGAAACAAGAAACAGGAGAACGGTCTAGCTAAGGGGTTCTGCTAATCGTACCGTCAAACGCTCAAAATTTTCTATCGCGCGGCGATTGAACATGCATAATGGAAATCGATTTGTCGATGAGAATCAACGATCTCTCCTCGCTGGAGACATTCGGAGACAAGAGGTCTAAAATAAGGAAAAAGGAAAGAAAGGGAAAGAGACGAGGAATCGCTGCTGCGCTGTTAGCGGTTGCACCGGTCTTGCCTCGATTCTGGCATCCCCGTCGACCTCGGAGGAACGAATACCACGAAGAAAATACGATCAACAAGAAGCGAACGACAAATTCGAGCGTCAACGCATTCGATTCGGTTGGGCGCGCAAATCGCGAGATCGGTAGATCCGCGACGACGCGACTCCGGCCGGAAGATTTGTTTTATGTCGAAGACAACGCTGCCAATGGCCATAAATTTCGTCACGTTGGCCCAGGGCCACGTTCGGAACTGCTGTGAATGAGTCGAAGGGGAGGGGAGGGGGGAGGGGGAGGGGACCGGCCCCGAGAGACCGGTGCTTAAAAGAGAGAAAAAAAGGATAGGCGAGAAGCGCAGCGCGCGTATTCCCGATTCTATAATTCGTGGACGAAGGAAGGACCGTGCGGGATCCTTTGTCGGATCGTTAAGCGGCTTTGTCCAGATGATTTACATCCAGTCTTAGCAATGCTAAGTCTCTCCCGCCCGCTACGACCAATTGATTACAGCTCAGCTTCTCTCGCCTCACCTCGGGAATTCCCCTCACCCTTCCGCTTCTCCTCCTCCCCTCCCCTCCCTCCTCCCGCTCCCTCCTCCCTCCACCGCCCCTTGCGATCCGCGAATCGCAACGGCGTCCAGAAATTAAAAAATTCCATCTCGGGTTGCGCGACGTTGAGATATTCGCGTGGAAATCGATTGCGACGCATGCATCGATTATCGCGATGCATGCATTTCGTTAATTCGTCGTTGGATGACGGTGTAATTTTTTGGGGTCCGAATTTCTTTGGGTGATTCGGTAATCCGGTCCAAGCTTCTCAAATCCTAGAGACACGCTACTTCGAAAGTACTACTAAAGAAGGCGTAGGAATCATTTTATCATTTAACAGTTTTCTCTCGGTGTCTCAGATAACTGCGCGGGACTTTATCGAATTGCAATTATATATTCGTGAGATCAGTGATCGAGATGAACTTTCAATTTGATTTATCTTCGTTGAAGTTGATGCCAGGAATATACTGCCCCCGGAAATGAGTTATTAAATTTCGGAAGAAAATTCATTATTACATGGAATTGTAACTGTCAAATAGGCGATCCGTGCATGTTACATAACTGTGTCACGTGCCGGATTTTGGAATTCCACGCGATCTTGCTCGTTACTTTGTTTCTTGATCGTATCTGTTTTCGTCACTTCCGCGATACTTGTCTTCGTCGTCATCCGCCATCATACTAGGAGACTTAATTATCCAGCGCGATGTCGCTGTTGAAAGGGACAATGACACCGTGTACCGTTCGTTTCTGTTTTCGCTTACAAAAGACCGGCACTCTCCTTTCGCGCCATGTATCGTCGAGAGAACGAAACGGAATGAGCGTACTTTATTTTCCAAATGGCCTCGAAGAGATGGGAGAGCGCGGCGAACGAGAAAGTCAACTCCCTCGTGTTGCCGCATTGTGTCGCGACCATCGATATTTCAGTCGCTTCAACATTTTGTAAGAACGCCCTTCTTTGGGCATGTTCGAAGTAGTCGACGAGACGCAAATCTGATCTTACATCGGATCGTGGACCCATGCAATTTAGGCAAGTCAGGCTTGCGATAAACGAATCGATTGTCATCATCGTAGCCCTTTGCTGGATTTCAGTGTTTTCTTTCTCCCTTGATCTATCCGTATCCGCTTACGATACAAAGAAGAATTTCAGCAAGGCGTGGCGGCGCCTCTCGCTCTTGATCGAAAGAGAACCGCGAACACGAGAGCTCGGATTTCGCTGAAGAACTTTCCTTCAGGACTCGTTCGCGCTCGTCGAGGAAACTTGGGAGGGTATTTTCTGAGAGAGAGAACCATCCGCGACTTCTCTCTTCTCGCATGGACGCTTTCGTCCATGTTCCGATTACGAAACGAATCCCAAATTGGGGCTTTTTTCTCTTCCTGGAGATTTTGCGATCGGGTTCATTCGTGACGCTGATGAGCTGCGGAGAGGAAGAGCTCGAACTCGGCCGGGCGAAGATAACGTTGGGGATTCTTCCCGCGAGCGTGCCGCTCGCCGCCGGTATTCGCCAATAATAGTCGCTTGTATCGCGCCAGTGCGTCGTTCCAGACGCGTCCGCCATTCAGCCGTTGAATGCAGAAATAACTAGCTATCTGTTTGTCTCCCGTAGCCAGCTGCGGAAATTCATACACAGACCACGGTCTCCGGTTTCTGTTTGCGGAGCCACCCGGGGGCTCCTTTGTTGCGACAACGAATGAAACGTACCTACACTCATCCTCCCGCCCGCTACCTTCCGCTTCCTACCCTACCCTCCCTACTCCTCCCTCTCGTCCTTCCTCCACCTTTCTGAATCGGCTCTTCCTCTTTGCGCGGCGCGATCCATCTCCTCTTTTTCCCCGCCTTTCGCATTATTTGCGCGGCCGACGATCTGTCTCGCGGACTCGATACGTCCAGGCAGACCAATTGTCTTCGAGGTAAATGGATTCGTGATTGTGACTTTGTGGTCTCGCTAAATGTCGAGGAGTTTGCCGCCGCTGGAAGCGTCTCGTCGCCAAAGATGACTCGCTAATTTCTCTTTCAGAAAATTGTGTAATCTGATGTGTGCGTGTGCGTTTATTTATATTCATAACAAGATGTAACTCTTTCGTTGTCGGAATACGGTGAGAGAAAATCTCTCTATACGCGTCTCTGAAATCTCTTTAGCTCGTAATATAGCTCTTCCCTTGCAAACGCATCGTGCGATGCTTCTCTTCGGATTTGGCTCCTGTTCAAAGTTCGATATTGGAAGCCGCCAGCCGGTCTTCAAAGACATAAAATCGGAAAACAGCAAGAAACATCGATCTGCCGGCTGATTTCGCATCCATTCCGACGAGAATAATCTCATCGGGGCGACAGTTCGCTTCCTCATGATAACTTTGTCATCGGTGAGGCGCGGATGTCAATGTTTAATAATTGCGAATAATTGCCAATATGAGAAACAAGGACGGATAACGTTGATGCGGACGACCGAGAATGAGCGCGTTAGCCGGTCGTTGCACGCTGGTGCATCCACCCCGCGTCCGGATAACGCGTGTAGGGGGCGCCACGTATTGATCACGTGAAAGAATTATCGACTCACCTGAGCAGGTGCCGCGAGACCAGACATGGCGGCTGACTGTTGCGCGGCCGCTGCCGCGGCCGCGGCCATGCTGGCCGCCGAGATGGAGCCGTAGGCCGCCGCGGGGCTGTAATAGGAGCCCATTCCTGCTTGTCCCATGCTACTGGCCATTCCTGTAACATTACAACCACGGAGCATCCATAAATAAGATGTCGCAGAGAGTGCATCGCTGCCAAGCGTCACGCATTAATTAAAACGCGCTTACGTAACAGCAACCCCTCGCGGTCCTCGCCTCCTGCGCGGTCATTAATCAAAAACGACGCGCGTTAGGGACGAGATGTGGTTAATGCCGCGCATCATTTCTATATTCGTTACTCGAAACGATCGAGCCGCGGTGATTTCCAAGAGGGACTAGAAACTGTTCGCTCCTAACAGGAAAGCAGCATTTCGAGTAGGAATACCCGTCTGTGATGTTTTTGTTCACGGGAATATCTCGAGGAATCAAGCGCGAACATCGAGAAGCAGAACGGAACCACGGACGTTGAGAAGATTCGCTGAGTAGCGATTATTCTTACTTGAGAATAAGAATCGCGCTTTCTTTCCTACCTCGACAATGATCGCTAATGATCACCGGCCATTTTCATCTGCGGAGATTGATATCTGGGTCTATCAGGAACGAGCCTCGTCTTTTTCTATCATTTTGCATGTTCCTTCGTTCATTTAGACAGACAGAGAGAGAGAGAGAAAGAGAGAGAGAGAGAGAGAGAGAGAGAGAGAGAGAGAGAGAGAACTAGGGGAGGAGAACAGAGAAAGGAAAAGAGAGAAAGAGAGACGAGGGTGTATCGGGTGGCTTATCGATCATCGACAAAGCCTTCGACGAGGCCCCATTGTCGAGCGAGGACGATAGCGACCAGGAGATGCTGTTCACTCGCATCGTTTCAGCATGCCTAACCCGAAGGAGGATGATTGGCGTTGAGTTCCCCGAGATTTATGATCGCCGATGACGCCCGACGATCGCCCCAAAGGCGCGACGGCAGTTCGATGATCGAGATGCGACTCGATCGTCGCCGCGTGGGCGCGCGAGGATCAAGTTAGGTTAGGACTCGCGCGATTCGCTGCGTTCTCTCAGCGAGGCAAGCTGCTGTCGATTATCTCGAGACTATCGATTGATCTCGTATCGCGCTTGGCGGTCTTGGAAAGAAAGTGCAAACGGATATCTGCGTCGAATGAATTTGCACCAACACTCGCTCAAACTTCATTCAGGCCTATCTCTATGAAGATGAACGGGGCAAACGGATGCATTAAGCGCGAATCTCATTCGCGGAAATGTTGATGCGTCCGAAGAGGACAGCGAACGTTGCGCTCGCGGGTTGCGCCGGAATTGCGTGTAAACGTATCATTCCGTGAGGGATGTAACGAAATCTCTCGACCAACTTTGTTGGTTAGAATGTAATAAAGCGAGATATCGTCCAATTATGGTTCCATCAAACATCTGGTTTCTTTTTCTCTTTTTCTCTTTTCACTTTCTAGTCCCAGTTTCATTGAGGTGTGTGTGTGCGCCTTGGCTATTGCCTTCTCGATTCGGCTGGAGGCTCCGGATTAATCGGACGGGCGAAAGCGGGTTTGTTTACGGCATCTGTCGATTCTGACTTATCTCTTTCTGCGTCGCCGGCAGAATTTTCGGCACAGATGTTTCGTTGAATCGCGCCTCCGAACTCCGTGCGCGCGCGCGCGGGACGCAACCCTCGGTTTGCAGAGATTTGTTTGCCGTTCCTGGGTTCGCCATTGTTTTCATTGTTTCGCGCCTGCTACCGGATTACGTAATTTTGTATTTCCGCCCCGGACGGAAAGAGATGCGAACAGAGATTGCGCACAGTCCGATTACCGAGTCTAAATATTTTACGCGTCTCGTGTGTGACCGTCTGTCGCAATTCGCATTGCATACTAATTCAAACGTACGCACAAAAGATCCGCCGCGACGTCGCGTTGTTTTCTCCTCGCTCTTTGTATTTCGAAACCCGCCAGCTCGAATAGTTCCTTCCATGGAACACGTGCGAAGAATAGATAAGAAATCACGTTTTACGTCGCCGTAACGCTTTCATCAGGGAGAAATCAAGCTGCAATCGATTACAATCCCTTATCCGCTACGAGAAATGATGAAATCGCCAAGGGCATTTCTTCGGTTGGAACTAATTAAACGAAGATTACATCAGCGAACGAATTTGAGAATAAAACTAGACTCGGAGCGACTTGAGACGCCGGTATCAAGGCATTCGTTTCTCACCGAATTAGATTTTAATTAGACGACTCCGTAGACGACTCTATTTTGGATTCGCGTTTTATCGCCGCAAATCGATCTGTTATCTCGGAGGTCGCGGGGCTAAAACGGAAGAGGGATAGGGGAGCGCTGGAATAAATCGTCGAATAATTCCCTTCGGCGCGGCAGGGCCGTACTTTGCGCACCGTGCTCGCGCGAGGATTCATTGAACGCAGGCACGCGAGCGCATAAACATGTCGCGAGCTCGTTATTTATCGAATTGTCTTAACCTCCCGCGCCATTATGCGAAACTCGGCGGTCACGCCCGGCAGCCGAAGCATAATCTCTAAGTGGATGGACTATAAATCCATCATTCGCGGGCAGAGGGACAAGTCCAGTCCGTGTGCGCGCCTTTTTCGTAATTCTTCCGCGCATGCGCGTTTCGAATCGACGTTAGCGAAATCGATCGTTATCCATCATGACACGTGGAGGTAACGTGGAAAGACCGAGGAAAGGAGGTTAGCTCGCGCGATAATTCCATTCTTCCGCGCAAGTAATTGCTAATTTAAGCCAACGTTTACTTGCTCCATCGAGCCCGTTAATCCGATTTATCTTCGAGAATGGCGGAATTGCGAGAAGCACGGCGTTTATCCGTGCGCCGAGCCGGCATCAGCGGTGCAGATATCGTTGTTAATCGGGCTGAGAGTTTTGAGCTTAACGCACGAGAATTAGCGATTTCGCGCCTCACCGACAAAACGGGTTTCCGGCTACGGCGTTCAATTCACATCCTCGCATGCACGAGCGGAAATTCGAGTCGACATTCCAGCTTAAGCCGATAATTTATCCCAGCCACCCACGCACTTGTTCTATGCGCGTGCCACCATGTAAATATAGCGGATTGGTAGCGGAGAAGAACGTCGAGGAAAAAGGGAGACCTAGATGAGAAAACGGCGAGAGGGAGGGACAAAGAAATTAAATCCTATTTCTATTACCGCGAAGATGACAACCGAATATAGCACAGTGAAAAACAGGCATTTTGCACAATTCGGGAAAGTAAATAAAATGCGCGTAAGCTTGTGAAGAAATGACAATGGGAGTTGACAGTTGAATGGTTGCGCGAGGTCGCTTTGAATTTCAACAAAATTCAGCATGAAAAATTGAACGTTTTATCTTTTCGCCATTGTGCAATTTTGTATTTCCTGCCAAATGCGTTAAATTGTCGCTCGACCTAGACGAGTCGTCTCTCAATTCCTCATCACTAATTCAATGCCGGGACAGAATAGAATGTTATCATTCGTATTCCTGTTTGGTTGCTTTCCGTCCTAACCTATCAAAAATCTTCAAATGCGCGCTTCAAGTGATTTCGTCACGTTGACATTGACGTTATTAGCGATCCTACTTAACCGCTAATCATGATCATTCAATTTCTATACTACCGTACAGAAATTTTGCGTTGAGTTTTATATTTCGAGAGAATATCGCGTTATTGGAAACGTAAGCTTTCGGAAACGGCTCGGCCGTTATCCAAAGCCGAGAATTTCAATTCACTGCCGAGCAGAAACGCACGACGGGAGAAATATCGGCGAGAAGGCGAGAAGCGATCGAAACACACTGCAGGATATAAAGGAAAAGGGGGAGGGGGGAAGGTGGGGGCGGGGGKAGGATGAGCCGGCGCATCCGATAAATTGGAGATTACCTATTCGCGACAAAGTCGCGTGGGCGTCGAGATAAATTCCGATTTTAATCGCGACATCAGCATCGTCAGAATTAATAATTTCTCGAATGGAGGCACGAGAGAGGGATATCCATAAACTCGCCTACGCAGTCGCCAATCGCATGACGACGATAAATTACAAGATGGACACTGGCGGCGTAATGCAACGTGCAATGCGCGAACGCGTCGAGCATTTGCGTTTCTGCACACGTTTCAAATATAATGGCGATAGGAGGAAAACGCGGCGACAACGGCGCGTACATGTGGACGCGACCTAACTGTGGAGATCGGTTGGACGGTTCTGCGGCGCGAACGAGCGGCGATATTCGCGTCGTGTTTTACACGCGCGTTACTCGTTACTCCGTAAACAATGCGTTTGTCCGTAGTGTACTTTGGGAGTAACGAATAAATAAGTGAACGGGCGCGCGAGCTTGTTCGGCGCGAAAAAACATTCGCGCCATTATTGTATAATGCAGATAACGCGCGCGCGCGAGCTCTTTTGTCGCGGCGTTACGGAAGGATCGCAATTATTAAATTCCAAATCGTCGCGTTCACCGCGCATAATGCATTCGGCGCCACCATCGCGTATTAATTAAAACAAATTGGCAACGCGATCGCGCGTTTTCTGTGTTCTTGCACCGCTCTTGCACGCGCGCTCGCTTCCATTATGCCCGCTCAATTGTCACAATAAACTAACCAGACGTGACGTCAGCGTAGACGCAAGTGTTCGGCACGAGTGTTTACGCAACTGCGGGAGGTGCAATATTTGCAACAACACTTCCACGCGCCACTTCGCCGCATTGCGGTGCAACGAGGTGGTCCCCGTCAATACCGCCACAAAAATAGACGTGTCGAATTAGAAAAAAAGAGAGAGAGAGAGAGAGAGAGAGGAGRGRGGGGGGRGGGGRGGGGGRGGGGCGAGGCCGACCGCGCGACCTTTTTTTGTATGCGTTTTGTTTGCGAATGGTAAATCGCGCAAACTTGACAAAAGCCGATCCGTGCATCGGATGCCGTCATCGCGGACATTTCTATCCTGAAGATATCACGGTCCGGATAATTATCGCTCCGGGACGCGACGAAAATTGAAAATTGGAAATGTTCGAAGCTAATGAGATCCTTGGAGCTTCAAGCCTCGAGCTCGAAACCAGACTACGCGACCAACGACCAGAGATAAGATGATTCGATGAAGCATTTGAAATTCGCTTCTTCGTATTTGAGAGCAAATGACACGACGGCCGTTCGCTTAGCATCTAAAATCACGGTGCAATTAACGCGTAATTAAGACGTACTCACCAGCTCGAAGAGCATCCATGGGAACACTCGGATAGGGAATGCTGTAAGGGTAGCCTTCCTTCCGCAGGGTCTTGGGTTTTCTGCGTGGTCTGTATTTGTAATCGGGGTGCTCCTTCATGTGTTGCGCACGTAACCTCTTCGCTTGGTCAATGAACGGCCGCTTTTCGTCTTCCGTCAGGAGCTTCCATTCCGCACCTGCAACAATTTTCGCGTCACGTTATTAATAATAACGCCGCGCACGAATGCACGAGTCGGGGAATCGCGAAATGCATTTCGCTCACGTATCTCAACCGGGCGGATCGATCGCTCCGCAAACAACAATACACGCATTTTCACATTTCAATGTTAATCCGATCGATAATTCGATATTACGCGCGTCGTTTCGCGCAATTATCTCCAAAGCATGATTGAATAGCGATTAACGCATACTCGAAGGTATCAATATTTGCGAACTGCCAAATCTGCTGATATAATTGACAAATATTTAAGAGCGTGAAACGACATCCAAAGCGACCAGATTGCGCTCAATCTCGAACATTATCGGTTTACGTTTCAGCAACTATTCAGCATATTATTTAGCTAACAAAAATCATCTCGCTAGGCAATGACAATCGAAATTTTCAAGAAAATCATACGAATGGCCGAAACTCGGCGCTTGGAGGTTATGTTGCACGCATTATATCACACATAGATAATATGAATCTTGAACATGCGTTTAAGCAATATCGACAACGCAAACTCAAGGCAGCGCTTAACGCGTCATTAATTCCGCCATTAATGCGCTGCCTTCTCTCATGCTCTCTCTCTCTCTCTCTCTCATGCTCTCTCTCTCTCTCTCTCTCTCTCTCTCTCTCTCTCTCTCTCTCTCTCTCTCTCTCTCTCTCTCTCTCTCTCTTTCTTCGTCTCCGCGCGCGATCGCGATTCGCGCTTAAATGCTTTCAGGAATCTCAACAGAGGGCTTGATTCGGCGAAGAGGAGGAGTAGGGGGGGGCGAATCGCGCGGATCGTTTTTAACCCCTTCATCGCCCCCCCCCCGCGCCTCCTTCCCCACTCCTCCCGCGCGCGCCACGCCCCCCTCCCTACCGCTACCGGCGCGCCGGCAGGCTGATTGTTTTGTGCAGAATTAATTACCACTTGTTGTCGACCGCTGCCGAGGCGCGCACAAAGCGCGAAGCCCCGGCATCCTGGAAACGGAACCCGCCGAGGTAGCGAGCTGCGACACTCCCAGCGTTGCGGATGCAACGAGGGGCACAATACGCCGGGGTTTGCGCCGCGACGCTGCCAACAATGGCTGCACGACGAAACATCGGCGCCGCGACGCTTCCCGCGCGATGCTCGCGGCCGTTTACGGCTTACCCCTCCCCGTCCGTAGATTTATTTATTTCCGAGGATTCGCTGGCGAGGAGCGTCGTGGCGCGATGCGGATCAAATTCGCGATCTTTTGCGCATCGACGTCGACATTGATCAGAGGGACATTCATGAGGGTCCTCTGTCGAGAAAAAGGGGAATTAAGCAAGCGTGTAATTGGTTACAAATGGCAACATTGTACACTAGCGTGCGCTATGAGCAAGACGGTTTAATTCGAGCTCTCGAGATTCTTTTGAGATAGATCAGTCGCAAAGTCGCGAGGAGCAAGTCCTTTGTGCCGTCCGAGTTTCACGCGAGGCTTTTGGTAGCCTCTCGAATCCTTCCTTTCCTTTCATGCCAGGATTACCGGACCCGTGACCCGGGGTGAAAAAAAATCATTGGAGAAAGGAGAGAAAGCGGAGTAATATTCTGGACGGCGGAACGGTGGAACATAATCAAGTTTCGTTTATCGAGTGGGATAAAAATCCCCGATGAAAAACGGGGGGAGGAAAAACCGAGGGAAATCTCCAGGTCGAGCACTTTCAAGGGCGGGGCTAGATGAAAAATGTTTGAAAACGCTCGAGTGATGTAAATAGAAAATTAAGATAATCCCGATAATTATCGAAGGTTATTGAGATCATTAAGGTTCCATTAAGATCATCAGGCAATCAATAGGCACACGGGCACACAGGCAGATCTGAAAGAAAGAAATTATTCTGTAATCGAAAGAAGGAAGAGCGGCGGGGGAGGGGGAGAAAGAAAGAATTGGATCCTACAGTGGAAGCTGATAAGGACGCAGGAAACGATGGATTCCGCGCGGACCCCGCAAATCCCTTGTCCCTCCCGTTGTTGTTTCTACCAACAACAACGAAACGCATTGACTGTTGGACAATACGTTGGATACGTGATGGCGCACAATGAACCTCGAGGAAAGCAAGTATCGGCAAGCGCCGAATCAGGATCCGAAATTCGCCTTCGTCTTCCGAGAGTCGGTCGATAACGCATCCTCCCCAACGCACGAACTCCCTCCCTCCCCTCTCCCCCTCTCCCCCCTGAAACCAGATTGTTTCTGGATAATTAAGGTATCTAACCGGTTGATTAACCTCAAAAATCACGGACCTCATCACGGATACTCGTGTTCAATTATTGCACGAGTGATCTCCAAACTCGCATCATCTTCAGCTATGCATTTCCGTTCGTCCCGAAATTGTCGAAGAACATTCTCCGTTTTGCTCCGTTGATACTTGACATAATTTCAGGAATAAGGAGACAAAGTTCGCGGCGAAGTTCTCCCGTTCGGAGAGCAAAATATCGCTCAAGGCGTCGTCGTCTTGTATCTTGATAGAAGCGGCGATCCGCGGATCGACAAGTCGCGAGTCGCTGCGTCGGGTCTTATTATCTTCCGGATCAAAAAGCCGCGACGACTCGCGCTCGCGCGAAGGAGGGTAGTCCGCCTATCTATTTATATTACGCGGCTTATCCAATCGATACACGGTTTGCCGTCTGAAAGGCAGGTGGCACGGCCGAACAAGGGACGGCGATGCGGGGAGGGGGACGGGGAACGGGGGAGGGGGGAACGGGGGAAATCGCGGGGTTCGGCGTATTTGTTTAGAACAAAGGTTTCCCGGGTACTGATGGTATTAGTAAGTTGGCATTCGCGGGCAATACTCCTTCGTCCTCTCTTCCCTTCTTTCTGGGGTCACGACAAGGACGACGACGGCGGCGGTGGTGGCAGCGGTGGCGACGACGACGACGATGAGGACGAGGACGAGGACGAGGACGAGGACGAGGAGCGAGTTTAGAGGACAATGGCGTCCGCTTTTCAGTCCTTTCGCCGGCGGACAATGCCGTTTATTTAACATCGTTTAAAAGTACAAAGCCTGTTAATTAATGGACGGGGATGGCGGTGAGAGGAAGATAAGAAGGTGGGGCGTGCGAGAAGGGAAGGAGAAGGAAGGAGAGCGTGGCCGTGACGTCGCCCTCGTTTCTGCGACACGAGCGAAAGAAAAGTCGATAAAGAAAGTCGATAAAGAATACGTCAATCGCCTCGCCGATTATTATTCGGCGGCAGCAGCTTCTTGCCGGTCCTGCAAGCCGTCCAAGACGGACGGACGTTCGGCGAACTTTTTGGCCGGTTTACACGGCGCGACGTTGATTCTTCCAAAGACAGAAATGCCGGCCAGCATCGGAGCTGGCGGCAGCAACGGAAGATGGCGGGACACCGGGAAGAGGGTGGCGGTGCACCGCCACTGCACACCGCCGATCGATCCCCGGGGCCCCCTCTCCCCCTCTCCCCTCCCTTCTCCCTCCCCCCTCGAACCCTTCTCGGACTTGTCCGCGACGATGAAACGTGGAAATTGGAAAACGTTCCCGGCATTTCCTGTTCGGGCGCTAGGGTTCCGGCCGACTCCGAAATCGAGCGGAAGCGTTGTCGAGATTACGCGTCGAGATCGCAGGCAGAAAAGCGGAGGAAAGCAGAGCGAAGAACAAACAGGATGAAGTTTTAAGTCAGTATTCGCCGGCAGCATCGGTCTCTGGCATCTTTGGCCAGAGGATACTTAAGAGTCGTACACGCATCGTAGAGCAAGATTCATCGAGGACGTGAACAAGTTTGCCAAGTACGTTTGAGTACATGCGATATACAAGGTGATATGATTCGAGATATGGTTGCAGCAAAAGCTAAAAGGGCAAGGTCGTTCATCCTCGCATCTTCGGTTGTCACTGCGCGCGGCTTTCGCGTTGCTTTTAAGCTATCGTGCCGTTATGCCGATGAAGCAACAGTGTGCGCAGAATGCGCGGCTCATACCGCCTTAGGTCGAAAGGACGCGTATGCGTCATCGGATTGGCGTTACACTCGATAACGGCGCGAGATTTCATTAAATACATTCATCCGCTGACGCGCGCTATAATTACGTCGTTAAATAAAGCGACAAGGCTAAAAGGAAATCCTGTCCCGAGTCCTTTTCGCGTGCCACGCTAATAGCCTCCATCTTTTCTTACGGCGCGAAACAATGGCGCCGTTATTCTCGTTACCGGCATCGCATCGTGCCAATTAAGAAGATGCCTCCGAGGCATACGTATTACCCGCTATACAGCTCAAGCCGCTTTTCAACGCAGTGCAGTCTCACCTTCGCCTCATGGTAGGCCTCATACACGCATGAATGTTCCATGATGTTATCAATTGTCGCGCGCAGTAAAATATCTGCACTTAACCTTTACGATGATGTTTCATATTCAAATCGACGAAATATTATAAATATTTATTTCGCAGCTGATGATAACGATAAGCTTCCAGTCGCGAGGCTCGATTCTCATTACATTAGGGTGATGCTTGAAATCAGGAAAACGAACGACCATCCGATCGTACAGTTTGTACCAAAATCATTACAATCATTCTCATGATATAAGTTCGCCAATCGCCTGGACTCCAACCCGAGGATTATCGAGGTTAGGTTTGGGGTTAGGAAACGGAATTCCACGATCCCCGATTACACCTCGCGATGTCTCCGCTCTGGATATGTTTGCCGCGTGAGGAGTTCGCGGAATTGCTCGCCGGAGAAACGGATTTCGCTCATAAGTCTGCAAGTGAAGCAGAGAATCCCGCCTTTGTGGCAGAAAAGGCGGCCGATGGGCGGCTCAAAGCAACGACGTGGAGCTTTTAAGCGAACGGGTGCCTTGAAGCTCGCGCGGGAACGATCATTTTTAATCATGCGCAACGGCGAGGGGGAACAGGGATGCGCGTACGCGTACTTGCGCGCGTTATACGTGAACGTATACACGCACACATTTGTACATATATATTCCGCTTTTGTCGCACCGGGCGTCATTGTCCTCGCGATTCTATGGGCGTAAGCGCAGCGTCGGGGTTCTCCACGAATTATTTTCCTGCTCGCGAGCCTCGCGACGAATCAGCCCGATCAGGGCGATCAGGGCGATCAGGTCTGTTTCCATGAAAGATTCGCGAATCGATAATCGCGAAGCGCCTCGATCGATCCAACTCCAGGTTGACGGATCGTATCGTGATTATTACTTCTTAAACAATAACGCGTCATCATTCATGACGCATTTGAGCATTATTGTTCGAGAAATGCATATTGTTATCGGCCGTTTTCTTTTCAATAATCCGCATGCGGAAGCAACGACGGAAATCGCGTCGTGCGTCGTTATCGATTAATTGATACTGAAATTGATAATGAAATCGGCGTTGATGGAAATTTAGGTCGCTGTTATCGGAAAAATTCGTGACCAGCGTGGAATCTTGATTTCAGACTATCGAAAGTGCAGCCATCGTATTCGCCATTCGTGCTGGATTCATCGTTGTTAACACGCGCGAGATAAAAGTTGCTAAATTCCATCAATTCACGTGTCAGATGCTTGAATATGAAGTCGTCATGTGTTGCACTCGTGCAATAGCGGTTGTATCGGCACGTGAGAGTTGCCGGAGCCAGCTGGCGCGTTTATTTCCTCGTTCCGACACGTGCAAGCAGGACGGAAACTAATTTGGAGTAACGTCACTTGGCACTTGTTCGGGATGGGACTTGGGGAGAAGATAGGATTTACACGGATGGCGCCTTGGACCCAAGGAACCACGTCGACCGAAGAGTTCAACTGGATTGTCCTTCAGTTGAGCATCGTAGGACTGTCGCACCCCCTTGTCTCCCTTCCCTGTCGCGTGGAGGAGCTCGCAAAACTGACAAGTCGTTGCTCTAATGCGCTCGAAAGAAGTTGCTGCCGCCTCTCCTCGGCAAGGCCTAAGCGGCAGAAATACTTCATTACGATGAAAGCTTCTCTCCCGGCTCTCTTCTCCACGGAGTATCCCTTTCCCTCTTCTCTCTCTCTCGCGCGCGCGCGCGCTGTCCTCTCGTGTGTTTATACACTTTCTGCTCCTCCCACGTCCCACCCTCTTTGTAAACTTCTCTCTGGAGGGTGTTTACGCTGCGCGTGTGCGTACGTGCGTGAATTTTTATGGCGCGACATCGCATCGCGAGACAACTCTGGATTTAAAGATTGGGATTATGATGGCACTATCGACAGGGGCGATTAAGAGGAGAATTAAATAGATGCGGGAGAGAATGTTGTCCAAATTACTTTTCTCTGTCGATCATCGACGCTATCGATAACCGATGGCGCCTCTTTATGGTGCCTCTGTTGTCTATTTTGAGACGAATCGAACGTAACCTGATAATCTGATACAATAATCTGACATAACGTGTTACCAAGTTACAGATGACTGTATTGTTCAGGCTTGTTTCTCTCTCTTTCCCGCACGGATGCTAAAAGATTTCTATTATTTAACTTCTCACAATCCCTTTCTCTATCTTCTTCATACAGCTCTTGATTTTTCCACCTCGATCGGAATTGCCATCTTCAAATCTTCCATCCCCGAGCACGAGCTTCGGACTTGCCCGAATGGAGTCTCGAAAAGAGGCAAGATTTGGTCAAGCGACCTGCACAAGGGGAACGTTACAGCGCGGTCCAATAACTAAATTAGCTCTAAGCGGCTGCCGACAGAGCACTCAGTTTAAAGAACTCTCATCCCCGCTCTCGGGCCGTGATTACACCCTTCAGAATTCAATCCTAAACTCCTCCGAGTGTCGTGAAACGTGGCGAATTGCCAGTCGGGAAGATAAACGCACGGCTCGCCATCTACTAATTGATGCAATAAAATCGGAAGTTGTTTTATCGCGCTTTTCAAATGGAATCCTTTTACTCGCCTGCCGCTTTATCTCGAGTTTATTCCGCATATCTTCCATCGAATTTTCCAAGTCAGCCCTGATGAAAGTAGAGATACCATACACCTCGCAAAAAGACACTCGAACGTGCAAGTGAAAAGTGGATTGGGACAAGTGAACGGAGCAGGCTGCTAAATTGGGAATTCTTGGTAGCTCAAGAATTCTCTTTCTCTTTGTCATCAAGATAATTCCCTTTGAGATGGAGAACTTGCTAACGAGGAAAACCAATTGCTGGCTCGCGAGTTTACGCTTGTGGTCTTCCTCGTCCGCGTCCCGATAGACCTTTGCAATGATCGATGTCAATAAGATCTTTCTTGTTTCGGATTCGGTGTCCTAATCCTTCTCTCCTTTCCTCCGGTCCTAATCCTCCTCTAGATTGCATGGATCTTCTCTCTTCGCTCGCAACCAAGCTTCTGCTTTTCGGCCAGTTGCTTCATGAATCGAGATCGTTGTGTGCTCCTTCAGTTTCTCATCGCTATCGACGATCATCCGCTAGATGTCAGACGATTCCGGCTGCTTGCGTTAACGATCTTCTCGCGATTGTCTCGGTACTCGTAGGATGCCATTCTCGTCGATTTCAAGGGCGCGATATGCCGCGCGGCGCCGGCGATGAAACGATTCGTCAGAGGCTGATCAAAGTCTTCAGCTTCCAGATTACGAGTTACGATTATGATATCTTCGCGACTTCAAGTGTCAAAAATTCTTGCAAAGTCCAGTTTCGAAAGTCCATAACTCAAACGGGTTGTGGTATATTCTCTTTCTCTCTGCTGATCGCAAATCGCCTGTACAATCGATTCCAGGATGAAGCAGTGTTCTCCTAAAGTTCGCTAGGAACTAACTGTTCCTTGATACTTTGGTGTTTGGAGGAGGACATTCCGCGCGCTCGATCGCCGAATCGAGCGTGTG
Source organism: Eciton burchellii (assembly GCA_020341155.1). Lineage (NCBI taxonomy): Eukaryota > Metazoa > Arthropoda > Insecta > Hymenoptera > Formicidae > Eciton > Eciton burchellii. The sequence continues at coordinate 635,024 of JAHMML010000082.1, forward strand.
CTTCAAAGTTTCGTCGTCTCGCATGAAAGCTTGACAAGGAATAGCGACAAAATCTGCGAATGTCACAAGCAAATGGATGCGTATCATCGAAAATATGCTCGGCAGCGAAAGAGCGGCGGGAAAGCGTCGCGTCGACAAAGGAGGAAACCTGAAGGAAGAAGCGCGAGAGGATAAGAACGGTCGGGAGGGCAGAGGGATGGGAAATAGAAAGGGGGTGGTGCAGCGAAGGTTCGAGCGTGCGCATCATTTTTGCCGAGGAGGAGACGAGGAGGAGGAGGAAGAGGCCGAAGAGGAGAAGGAGGCGGTGGAGGAGGAGACGCTTCCCTTATTCGTCGTCGCCGGGGAAACGAAAAATGGGGGATAGACGGAGCGAGACGAGGAAGAAAACGGCGGATAAAGGAGCTCGAGGGAGTTGCGGAAGGTCCTTTGTCGGCTGGGATATTTAACGGAAATACTAGGCGGAATATCGTCGCCGACGCGTTCGTCGTCGACGTTAAATCACATAGACATGGGCTGTTCATGGAGCAAGCGATGGAGAGAGTAATACGCCGCTCATAGAACGCTCCCGTTATTGTTTACCAAACATTTCTCCCCACTCTCTGACCGTCCGCCCAAAACCGCGGGTTACGCGAGACGTAGCTTCGCGAAGCCACCGTCCACCGAGTCCTGAAAGATCCTAACCTAAATTCGCGCGAGCGATAGCGATATACGAGTGCACGCCTGAGCATCGTTGTGGCGAAAAGAATGCCCGGGAACTTACCTAGCCTCTTGGAGATTTCACTGTTGTGCATTTTCGGGTTCTCTTGCGCTATCTTCCGTCGTTGTAGCCGCGACCATACCATGAAGGCGTTCATTGGCCGTTTGATGTGTTCCACCTGCACTTTCTTGCCCGCCGGACCAAGTGGACTGCCAAGTCCAACTCCCATTGGACTGACACCGGCGCCACCTGGTGGCGATGCTCCCGTCATACCCTGCATGCTACGCAGAGTCTCGGTGAAGGAGCCGTCGCACATATTGCCGCCGGCTCTGTAATTAAAGACAGTTATCAATTAGTGACCCTTGTTGACCAATCAATCTGGGATCACGCGCGTATCCCAGGAGATCAGAGCATTCGCTGAAAATTGGACTAGTTTACTAGTTGCTACTGCTATAACCGATCCGAGGACTAAAGGCGCGTTTTCACTAATACGTGCGCCAACTGATGCGTGTGTCTAACCAGCGTCCGCTAGCAAATTTTAACGCCGCGAGATGTATTAGTAGAAATTGGAACGTTCAGTTGTTAGTTGTTGATTAGACGGAAGGTTCTTTCAGAAGTTATTCAAGTCCCGATCATCTTTCATTTTCATGCTCTACGAGATTTCTCGTAGATATCTCGTTTTCAGAAACAGACACCCTTACGAAACAATCCTCTCGCGGACGAATATAATATGATGATGAATATAAGATGATGATTGATTGATAAAACTGATGGGGGATTCCTGTCTGATTGATCAACACAAAAATAGCACGCGAATTCTAAGTGGTTTCCCTCCTGAATCGAGTTTCAAAATAAAAATTTGAGATGAAAACGGTAGTCTGCGCTGCAATTATCGCATCGACAGGCTTTTTAACTTTCAGCATGCTATTATATAGTTAACGATTCTCCCGTTGATGGCTCGCGAATGTATCATCGTAAAAACTTCGTGGGGGGTCGAAGAAGACGAGAGCCAAGCTTTTCTCCTCTCCTCGCCGGCGGCACATAATTGCTTATTCGTTTGCTCTTCGTTTCACAAGCAAATTAATCTTATCCTTTTCTTCATATCAAAACCATTAACCAATCTCGGCACGCTCTGCACTCTCTCGCTCTTCATCCTCTGACCCCAAGCGTCACTCTGCGGCAAAGGGTGCGCCAAACGACTTACTTCCCTCTTTCTCCTATCCTCGTCTTCTACGATCATTCTCTCTCTCTCTCTCTCTCTCTCTCTCTCTCTCTCTCTCTCTCGCTATTTCTTTTTCTCTCTTGCCCCGACAATCCCAACTTCCCGAACTAACACAATTAGGGCATTGGATATCTTTGAGTGTTCGTTAAAAAAAAACCTACAGTCGCCCGGGGGGGGGGGACGAGAGGGGGAGCGGTAGTTACGATTTTGCAGGGCTAGCGTTACCCCGTCGTACGCGCGAGGGTGGCCGGGGGAGGAGGGGACAACGAGAGAGCGAGTGCCACCCTCGAGTGTCATTCAGGGCGGATTAATAGATACGTCGGTTAAGCGAGGTTGCAAGGGGTGGAACAACCACCCCGTCATCATCGTTCCGCGGTGTTTGGGGCGCTCTCTGAGAATACTCACTCTTCACTCTACACTATCTATCTCTCTTCTCTTTAGTCTCCCCCTCTCTTTTTCTCTGTCGGGGGTGGCTCACCGAGGCTGAGAAGATGCTGGAAGTAATGGCTGTTGACAACGAGCGACGAGGGATTAGGAAGTGCTAATTGAATGTTTAGGTACGGGTCACCGAAAGAGCCGGGGGATGCGGGGTGAGCCGCAATTTATTGCCTATTTCGAGCAACAGAAGTCCAATGTTTATCTCGGGCTGGCATTTGTCAATCGGGTTGTTATTTGTCAAACGATCGGAACTTTCTTCTTTCGTCTGGCTCTTCGGCCATGCATCACTGATGAATGGATAATATTTACTAATTTGCCACGAATTTAATAGAACTTTAATCCGTAGCGTTGAAAAACGCTCGAGCATTAAAATCCACTCCAAGTACGAGAAACTGATATTATTTCAGGGTATTATCATTAGTTTACTACGAAAAGCCGAAAAAGTTTTCAGATCCGTCAAATCCGTATCTCGTTAAAACCTCTTATCTTATCTCATCTGACGCTTTTTATGATTATTAACTACGATGCAAGTAAATGATAACTTGAATATAAAAGTTATTCAGATTTATGTACACGTTATTTATTAAAAAGAATTTTTTATCAATATTAGATAATAAATAAATTTATGTTTTAGCTATGTTTAATTTTTTTTATTGCTTCTTTACGCATGTAACGATACAAATTAACAATGGCAAAGTAAATATAAAACGGAGAATCTTATATTATTAAATAATTAATAACCTGATTTAATTTTTTAAATCATCGATGCATAAAATATGAAATACGACGTAATTTTAGTTTTTTCGCACTTATTGTGGATATTATATATCGGAAACATCGGGAATTAATAATATGTTAGCTAACGAAATAATATTTTATTCGATTAATTATTTGGTAACAAAATTTCATTGAAATAAAAGTCAAGTCATTAAGATAATACTTTTTAACATAAATAGCAAATAATCTGAATCTGATATCTTCCAAAAATAAATCTCTTTCCATTAATATATTACGACTCATTTACGGGTCGGCATTATTAATTAAAAATAACTATTATCTTGGAATTAAAGATAATTCCAATTAGAAAATAATTTAATGATGCAATTCCGCAATCGCCTTCATTATATTCATTACATGATATTTATTATATTAATTGCACCATTCTTTCAAATATCAAGTTTATCATCAATCAATCATCATCATTAAAACATCAATTAAAATGTTTGTTAATGTGGAAATTGATTTTAAATCGTCCAACGATAAAATACAAAATATGAAAGAAAGACAAATATCTTTTTGTCAACAATTAAATTTAAACGATAAACGATCACAGTAATTTCCGTTATTCATAATTATTATGATTTTCGTCATTTAGCTTATGATCATAATCTAATTTTAGATTATGATTGTAATCTCATCGTATTTACTTTTATGCGATCTATTTAACTTATTCCTTTCTGGGAAAGTATAATAACTCATTTCAAATATATATATATATTTCTTTTTTTCAAAAAGATCCGTACAAAGATTTGTCTAGATAAATATCTCGAAAATAGAAAAAAATCTCCAAGAGATATTTATGAGATATTTCACAATATATTGAATTATTTATAGAAAAATGCGTATTTAAGAAAAAAGTATTTAATCGATTATTAGGCAGTATGCTCGGAGAGGACACGTCATGTACGTTAATCGAGTCAATTGAAAAAGAACAAGTGTACATAAATCCGTGTCCAAGAATATTTTAGCGGTTAACAAGCGTTCAAAGAATCAGTAAATGGAATTGTTCTTACAATTTCGTCTAATCGTTTAGAAGCGATTGTGTTCCGTTTTGTGTTCGACAGCAAATGATTTCTGAGATGATCTTTATTGATGCATCTTTGCATCTCTCGATGCATCATGATCTTTATTGATGCATCTTTGCATCTCTCGATGCATCATGATCTTTATTGCAAACGTTGATTCTTACTCTATCTTTATTCCTAAACACATATCTCATACATCTTTCGTTACATTCTTGCCATTATAAAGGACACTTATCCGTAAAAGAGACAGTTTTCGTGAATAACCTGATTCGTTGCATAAGTCGCGACGAATATCCATCATAGCGTTTCTTTTGATGAAAACACAGCCTAGACATGTTTTTGACAACTCATGCACCACGTATAGTGCAACAAAATCAGTGAATTGAAGGTAATATTTCGCAGCATCTTGCTTGCTCGAAAGTATTCCCGTATTCGAACCGCCCGGCCGTTTCAGGAATCTTCAGGAACTAACCTCATAAAGTGGCCGGCGGCGCGTTGGTGTAAGTCCAGCTCAATTTTGCTGCCGTGGTTGAGACTTTCGTCTCGCACAGTGTTTTAGTATTTAATAACCAATCACAGGGGATAATATCATGCGCGATAATATTGCGGATCACTGCACTGTTTTTAATTCGCCATGTTTTTAATTCGCACAAGACTCGTGATCAGATGAGCCGCGATTCACTGGTCATGTCACTCTGTTTCCCGAGCAGTCCTCTTATGCATTACCACACGATGTGGCGGTGTTTACGAGCACACTTGGTCTAGAACTGAAGAAACACGTCGCGATTCTCGCTTGAGTTGTCACAGGGTCCAGGGACGGAGAGAGACTGAGCGTTTCTTACCTCACAGACGATAGTGCTCGAATGCCCCTTGGAACTGTGGTTCGAATGAATCTATAGTGCATTCGCGTTCCCCTCACCGCGAGGCTCGTGATCGTGGCAACCGGCGCGTCAGCCAGTCGTTCGCCGCTAGAGGCGGGGCATATCTTCTGGCGGCCACGCCCTCGATATTCTGATTGGCTCTCAGTGGCAAAATCAAGATAACGGGGCGTGAAGGATCAGTTACGCGTGTCTCTCTAGCGCACGCGTTACTCACTCCTAGGCTTGTCTTCTTTTAGCTACTTGCACCTTTTTAGGTTAGGTGGATTCGCTGCGGTGGAGCACGCGTTTTCTCGCAAGAGTGTTCCCCTCGACGAGAAATGATCACGTTCGAACAATCATGTTTGGATATCGTTCCGTCGTTACGTCATTTTGCATCATTATTTAACCAACTCCTGCGGGATTTATTTATTATGCAGAGACGTAAAAAATCGAAAGATCGAATGCAGAATCGGGGTTAGATCAGTTAAATCTACCACGACGTATTTATGTCTGCTATATATTTATATCATGCGTATATTTACATCATGAACGGTACATTCGCATCGTTTACATCAATCGTCACATTATCGATAAATTTCAATCGTTAGGCCCATTAATCAAAACACGAGTGATTTACATAAAAGATCCTCCCCATTCACAGATGAAATTTGTTTTATCTGTTTTAGCCTTCATCGTCTTCACGAAGAAGAATTTAACCGGAATTATTCGTGTCGAAATGAATTAGCGAGAACTGCAGGTAAAAGCCGAAATAATGGTAACAGCAAGATTGCAGTAAGACGAAAGAGAAGAGCGGGAAAAAAGGCACGGTATACAGGTAACTATTCTGCTGCCACCATTCTTCTCGCTTTTAGCCGTGGAGACGAATCCACCCGCTGAGAAGTGGCGAGGAGCAGGGAGAAGGATCATGAAGAAGGTGGGACGAGCGAAATGGTGGGCGCTAGTATCAGACTTGAATTCGAGGGAACGCTGTCGAGAATGGAAATAAGAAAGCAACTTCCCTTTAATGCCAACCACTCTGCCATGCTTTCCCTCCCATTCCGTTTCCTTCTCCTCCTCTCCTTTCCTCTCTTTCTCTTTCTTTCGCTCGCTCTCCCCTCTCTCTCTCTCTCTCTCTCTTTCTCTCTCTCTCGTCGGTCTCGCATTCGCGTTTATTCTAGTAGCAGTGCATTGTATTCGCTTCACGACGACAACAAAATGCCAGCTCTCGCCGTTTTGCTCTTTTTTTTTGCGGGACTCCGCGGAGGGAATTTTCACGACGGGGGTACCCCGTAAGTAAGGGCGCTCCTTTTTTTCGTAGCGAGCTAACCCTTTGCATTCCGCGCGGGAATGGCGTCCTTCGAGCAGTTCCGATAATAATTGGAGTGGAAAAGGTCGAAAGCTAAACCGGAACGGGTCACGAGCGCCGCTTCCCTCTACCGCCTTAAACGTCGCGGTTCCGCGATATCGAAGGGTGGCCGTGTATCGAGAAGAACTCTTCGAGAAGAAAACTTTTCGAGAGACTTTCCTAGTTCCCTCATTCGGCAAACTTAATTACACGCTGCGTAAAGTAGGCATTATATATTCGATTCTGTTACTCGAAGCGGCTAAGTCGGTTAATGATAGAATCATTTGACGACAGTTGGGCAAAAAGGGCAATGATTAAAATTTACTTGCCTCTTTAGCGTTTTTTTTCTTTCTTTTTTTTTTTTTTGGTTTAATAACTTCCTGTGCAGTTTCTCGCTTCTTAAGCGTTCTTGAGGATCAAAGGCGCACGGATAAGGGAACAAAAATTGAATTGTTTGATAGAAACTGAAGAGCACAAACGAATTTGCATACTTTTATGCTGTTTAAAGTTATTTAATCGAGAAAAAGCGTAAACTCTTTAATACCTCTGAAAGATGAATCAAATTCTATTCTCTTAGTTCTCAAACGAAGGAATCACGAAGGAATTATATCGGTTTTAATATAATTATTAATATATCCGCGGAGAGGAATCTTATGTTTCTATTAGTGTCAGAGTGCGTCATCCCCAAGATTTATTTTTGAAAAATATTAAGAGCGTCATTCCGAATTGATTGCTTCGGGAAGGATGGCGGGAGGATAATAACGCCGTTGCAAAGTGGCGTCGATCGCGAGCATATTTGTGGAGCTATATTTTCCATGCGGACACTCGATTCCATCCTTTATGGCTCATTGATCGTCTCTTGTTTATTCCCAAGTGCCAATAAGGGTACTCGGTCGAAGGGGATGATCGAGTTTGGATGTCGCCTCGTCACTGGTGTGCTCGATTTGCCAACCCCACATTTTTCTCTCATCTCCATCGTCCGCGGAGCAACTACGTGAATCCTAATTGATTTCCTCTCTCCTCGCGATCATCGGATCGAATTGGCGCATTTGTGCTTTCCTCTGGAACGAAAGAGAGAGAGAGAGAGAGAGAGAGAGAGAGAGAGAGAGAGAGAGAGAGAGAGAGAGAAGGAAGCGTGTCTTAAGAACGGTCGACTCTTAAGCGAGAGCCTGAAGCAAACTCCTCGAATTGTGCCCGATCGATCGGCGATCAGCTGAGGGCAGGAGAGTTTGAACTAATCAGTTTCAAGGAAGCGAATGATCTTTTCGATTGCACTTGTTGCACTTTGTTGCACTGCGGGGGTGATCGAACGGTTGACTTTTGGCGCGAGACCGCGTGAAATACCAAATGTAAGTCGCGATTATCGCCGTTCTCGGCTACTAATTAATCGCAAATGCTGGCCGAACTTGCGAAGGACAAGGGTGCGCGCCAAGTGTTTATCCCGAAGGAGATTTATTCCCTTGACGCGACCAGGATACGCACGTGCTAGGATTCCGGGCGCGCGCATTGTCGCACGCGTTGCCGAACACGCAGCGTATGAATATCTAATGCACCCCGTCCACAATTAAATTCGGACAATATGTTTTGTTTCGGAAGGGGCCGAAGGACGCGCCGTCTCTCGCGCCACCCTCGAGGCCGCTTGAAGGGTCCCGACGCTCTCGCGGCCAGAGGGTTCTTCACCCCTCGGATAAATCCTTCGCTGAATAACGCTCCGAGTGTAAATCTCGGCTGTGCGAGAAGGATACGCCATGACAGGCGATAATTTCTGCCGATTAGAGTGACGCCTGCGGTTCTCCGAGTGCAAATCCCTATCGGTATCTTATTCGAATGAAGATGATAAGACACTCGACAGGAAGCTGCGCGCTGGGAGTTAAGCGATGAAGCAGTTGTCCAAACGCGAAATGAATTTATGGACGCAAGAGATGCGAGGGATTGTTATACTTTTTTTATTTTACACTCCGCGAAAGTGATTGGCGTCGCTTAAGCTTGCTTTCCATTTCTCTTTCATGCTTCTTCATGGTGAACTTTTAATTCATTCACGCAAGTTGCACGAAAGTGTATCCAAGCGTATTCTACTTGTAATTGTAATATTGAGCCATAAACTGGAGCTTCTACATGAGCTTTAGGTAACCATACATGAAATAAATAAACAGGTAATTTAATAAAAAAAGCCCCAAATATAATTAAAAAATCCCACTCCCCTAATTTATATAAATTTAATCAATCTAATACTATTAAATTTATATTTAAATTATAATTACAAAAATACAATTTAAAAATATAAATTAATAAAGGCAAAGAAATAAATATTATATATTTGTAAATATAATGTGTAATAAAAAGTAAATAAAATGAAGCTCTTAACCGCTCTAAATTATTGCCCCAATAAAAAACAATAAAAGTAGGATTGTAAATCTAAACCTACTTGGCATGTTTTCACGTAATTCGCGACAATTCGCCGGAAGTTATGAGAGATATAACAGATAAATTTATATTTCCGTAAGCCTCGTACATTTTCCGAGCAACTAACTCGAATGAATCCGATTAGATGATAAAATTTGCGAAAGAAATTATTTCTCGATCTCATTTAACAAGAAAATAGCATCTCTGGGTGTTTTCTTATAAGAGATAATTATTAATTACCGTCATGGAAGAAAGCACTTTACTTCCACTCTTATATTTGTTTCGTAAGGTTTCTAACTTTAGTTTCGCGTATGGCTTCGTAAGAATTGTGAAATTTATTTTACGTTATTATGATCTCGAGGAATAGTGCATATATTCGCGGAAACGTGATGCTATTCGTTGCACGATCAGATTTGCATCAAGATTATTAAATCATCTCTAATTCGTATCGATAATATTCGATCTTAATTTGTCCACGCAGGCACGTGGGCCAATTCTTCTGTTATCTGATAGAATCTATTGTGATGTTTACTGTTAAAAACCATAATGTGAGCGTACAATTTCTAAATGTCCGTATTCTAATATAAAAGTAAAAGTTACATTTTAGGCTAATGTGCTATTCAAGTATTCCTCGGAAACAATAGATTATCGATACAATGAGGAATGAAACGCTCGTATTTCTTTCAATTGATTTAACGTAATTGTTCCAGTAATGAACTTGAACTTACAATGAACTTGGAAAATTCTCCGTTTGTATTACGAACAGGATTCATTCCTTTCACAAAGGAATGCCACACGTCAATTATAAAGAAGCCAAAGGATTGTGCCACCAGAATGCAAAATGTGCACCCGATCGCAAGTAAATCCGATTGAGGGGAGAGAAGAAGAAAAAGAAGAAAAGAGATAGAGTCGTAGAAATGAATAAGTATCCATTGGACAGAAGATCGGGTATCTGCGAAGGAGGCTTCCGGTGGAAGTGGACTTAATTTCGCGGAGGAATTGAGACGGACCCTCTCTCGGCAGGGGGGCGCATCACGCGTGTTCCGACAGCGCATATATCGGTGACCGGTAGCCGCACGGGGCGGAGGGGGTGATGATCCCCGGTCCCGCGCGAATTCTGGATTCGGCTTATCCGGGATTTCTTTTCCAGCGTTCGCGCGTGTCTGACCATCGAGAATGCACGCGGGGATACACCTGCGAGCGGAGGATAATGCTCTCCCTTTAACGCGCAACGGTGCGCGAGGAATCCCACGTAACCGCTGAGATCCCCGGCCCTATTGTCTGTCCGCGGAACTTTCATGAACTTCCGGGCCCTTCCAGGGAGCCTCTTTGAATCGAGCGCGATCGCCGAACGAGGCTAATACGCGCCTCGCGTATCGTCGAATCGGAGATCCGCACGGGAGAATCCTGAATGACGAAGCGCACGAGACTCGCTCGGATCCGCGTCCGAGTATCCGCGGATACTCGGATACTCGCCCCCGTCAAATTGATGGATGGGAGCGCGCATGCGCGCGCGACCGCGGGCGCTTCGTATTGTCAGAGCGCGATAGGCGGCTGGGACTTTCTCTCCCGAAGCTTTTAGCCCAGGCAAATAAATCGCGGCTTGCGACTCGCCGGCACTCGCGGATAAATCCTCACGTTTTCCGCTTTCCCATCAAACCCCCCYCCMYCCCCCCCCCCCCCCCCTCGGCAACTGCCCGCAGCCCGCCTCGATCTTTCGCAACACTTCTGCGCGACATCGTGCATCGCTCAGACGTTTTCTAACTAGACGCGTGACATTACGATATTAAGCGACATGCAGGATTGGATAAAATTTGTAATCGATTTTATATTCGTATCACACATATCAAATATAGGAGATCATTATTTGCTAGGCAAGTTCGGTGCACCACCGAAGGTTCTGTTTTGCTGATACTTACAAAATATTTGCAAACCATTTAAACAGTTGATCCATGTTGAAGTATGAGTTCTCTCTTCTTTTATAGTCCTTGTTGAGGATTCGTATGAGACTGATATGAATTTGCTAAATAGTTTACACTTTTCTCATAAGAATTTAACATTTCCCCCTCCCCTTGGTACAATCAATCGGTGATTATACAGAGGGGAAAGATCTAGGAACAATCTAGGGAAAATGAAGAATGATTTCAAGCAATAATTCCTTTCTCGAGCCTATCGGAACTTGCCGTTTGGCGCCTAGGGAATCTCTCTCTCTCTCTCTCTCTCTCTCTCTCTCTCTCTCTCTCTCTCTCTCTCTCTCTCTCTCTCTCTCTCTCTCTCTCTCTCCCGAATCGTGGAAGAGAAAAAAGAAGAAGAAAGGAAAGAAAATGTGTAATAAACCGGACAGATAGAGGAAACGAAATTGAAGAAATGCGCACTGTTAGTAGTTATAGCAGCGCACAATAGACACGTCTGGCGCATTGTTTGGCACATTTTCCCACAATAGGAGACGGCAGGGAAAAAAAGGGTCAGCCCGAGTCAGTCGATCGCCAATTGACTGACGTTATCCGGCCATCTTCCAGATTAGGAGGATTGAAAGAGGCCGGGCGCGGATATACGTTGTCTTGGCTTTTATCCCGAGAAGCCGGGGCTATCGCGGGGCTATCGTAATTTGATGCCGTCGTTACGAAGGGGCGAGCAGATTCCTCTCGAGTATTTACCCGAGAAAGCGATTACGTCGAGAGAGACGTCCGTTGCAGAGCTGTCGATACTATTCACTAATTTCGCCGGGGGAGAACGTCACTTTGCTGCAGAGGCCCGAACGCTCGGTTCTGCAACCCGAAAGGAACGCATCCTCGGATGTGTTTACTCTGCAATTTATTAGAAACTGCTGCTGCGATACACACACACTCTCTCTCTCTCTCTCTCTTGCTTGCTTGCGTTGTATGTTGCCGGATTTCGTTTGGTACATTGCAAAGTTTGATCAGAGGCAAGCCGGAGCTTCGGAATCGCGCGTTGGACTTTGATCTCTCTCGGCCGATTTTCGATGAATCGATTGGCTGATCGATTGGCCGAAGCATCATCGTCAACGACTCAACCTGCCCGCCAGGGTCCATGCAACGCGGGGAAACTCGCAGTGTGGCACGAAAGGAATCCTCGAATTGCCAGCACGATGAAATTAGCGTTCCCATGGTGCGCCAGATACGCCGCTGAATCTCCTGGTAAATAAGATTACGCGCGCGCGCGCGCAGGGGCCAAATCCGGGCGGCGGCCACAAAGAGCCACAAAGAGCGAGAGGACTTTGCCGGATCGTTGCACGATCTTCTCGACGATCGAGACAGATAGGAGAGATCTATGAGAGAATCACTTCCCCTTTGCAGGCGCGCCCTCGCGCGCGATTTCAGGTTATCCGCGCGGCCTCGTACAAGGTGGGCCGGAAGTGAGAATCGGGAATGATTCTCAGATGTGTCGTCTTCAATGATACCCATCCCTGTTTGTCTCTCGGCCGACCAGCTGCCGAGAAAATCGCCTCCCCGAGCGGCGTATTTTATTGCAGCGCGTTTCACGCCTCGACGTCGTTTTACATTCGAGCCGAGTGACCTAGGAAACCGAGCGCTTCGCTTTTTGTCTCCGAATGACCTAAGCGCGCGATTAAGCATCACCCTGTATGTATCGCGTAAGCGATCCGCATACAGGACGCCGGATAATCCTGATCGTATTGTTGCAAGTTGCGAGAGCCGCCCACTGTCGCGGCTTGTTGTAAATGCGAGCGAACGAGCCGCTTCCCGAGCGCCTCTGTGGCTTTTTTTTATCTCTCCCTCTCCCTCCCTCCCTCTCTCTCTCTTTTTCTTTCTACTATCCCGACAGATGCGTCTCGATCGGAGTAATCCGTTTATTTCCGCGGGATTTAAGCCGGGCTAGATCGCTCGATAGATTTGCGCCGATGCTGCCCTTATTCCAAGATTGCCGAGCGTGGAACGCGGTGCAACCGCGATGATACACAGACGAATAAATCGCAACAGTCACAGCGATCCTGTGACTGTCTGTGTGCCGATGCGGCACCCCGTGAAATCTACTTCGCGATTTTCTTATTAGACATTCCTCGCGTTCGTGAACCCGAAGGCTTCACGAGGAGCTCGTTCGGCTGTTGCCGATTTCCAATCGAGATTGGAGATTGAAAACTATATTTCTAATATAGACACAATATATATATATAATGAATTCTTTCAAAAATTGCCTAAATTCTTTTCATAAGTAAGCTAAACTTGAGCTTTTAGATTTAGATACTCTAAATACAGAAATTAAATTTCTCTTATTAATTCAATAATTTAATAATTTTAACTTTAATGTTAAGCCTGATTAAAGGATTATTTTGATAGAATAAATCATGCAATTTATTTTATTGCTTTCATTATCCTTCCCTCCTCCTTCAACTATATATATATATATTTAGAGAATTATAGAGGATCATATCGTTGTTGATTTGGATGGTTGGATGCGAACGAGTATTTTGTATTTTTAAACGCCGAAAAGTACATTCCATCACAGAGGATGGTTGTCACGTGTATTATCACGCAGCCGCGTGATTCATGTTTCCCGTAAAATTTACTTCCCGAAATATGGGAAATAATACGGGAGAAACTGTTTTGGGAAATTATTCTTTGGCGATGTAAGGGTAGTTTATTCACCTGGGCCGCGACAGGGTCAACAATAGAAGCAAACGACACAAAAGTATCTTTCCCCGAAGATCGGTGCGCCGATGAGTCTCGCGCGCCAAAGTATTCACGTTAGCTCGCAGCGTGGACTTGGCTTAACACCTGCTGCCTGCAAATAACTGACGCGGAACATCTCGTCACGCATACACGCTTACGTCTCTTTCTTCGTCTACCCCGATCTACCTGCGCCGCATCCGTGCGCCCGGGGCGAGAGTGCGGAAGGTGTCGGGTTTCATTGAGGGTGCCGGTGGAGCTACCAGATATACCCGTGGGTAGGATAGCCGCGCGCGGGGCCTAATGGCCTGAAAATCCCAAACCCACGCGCATTCCAGGCTCGACAGACCGCTGGGCGCCGATCTCCCTTCCCCTCTCCCTGCCGGGAATCATTCGATCCCGCTCATTCGGAGCTGGACGCTGGAATGTTGACGCTCGCGTTGTCAAGTCGCTACCCTCGAGTGTTCGCGATACGCGTCCAGGTTAATTTATCGCGATCAGTCAGTTTTCCCCCACCACGTTTCGAAGTCCGGAATTGTAATTTCTGGGGACCTTCGAGGGCCGTCCCCAGACGGGCCTGATTGAGCTTCTCGGCTCATATAATTCGCAGCGTGTACTACCAGTAAGGTTGTTAGAAACACGTGTCGCGGAAGTTTTAGCCGTTTCGCTCAATGAATCGTTACAGGATCGTCAGAGTCAGAGGCTCGGATGAACGGGACAGATCGTTTCTTCCCTTACGATCGTACACGTGTTGCGACATGTTGTCAGTGTCCACGACATTTCCGAGCAGATTGGAAGAAGGCAGCGGAATCGCGGGACGCGTCAAAGAGGGACGGGCAGAGATTCAGTTTAACGGGGCAACAATAAATTCGTCATGCTGTTAATAAATCCTATTGCACGGGAAAGGCCCCGCGCCGCTATACAAAGACGCGGATGAAGGAGGATATGCCGCGCGGTTCCTTTGCAACATTTATTGTAGCGAGCCAGCTTAAGCATTGTTACCTGCTGCTACCGACTTGTTACTAGCTACTCTTCTCTGGCTCGCTTCGTATCCCTTACTTTCACTCATCTTCCTTTCATTCATACGAGTTTCCTCGAAGCGAGCATTTCTTTCCAGACTGAATCCTTCTCTCGATGGATGAATAACAATTTTTATCGTTGCAATTTCAACCCCTAATCCCTTTTACGGAACTACTTTTACCGAGAAAGCAGCCGCCTCTCGTCGGATAGCTATATCCCCCAGATAATCATCCCTGTGTTTCCCTAATTCACGCTCTTTGTTTTTCAATCAATTTCTCCCTCCACCCCCATCCCACCCCGCCTTGTTCCATATCGCTTAGAGATCTTGGCGCATGATTTCTCATCAGTCTCTTCCATTCCCGTAGACGTCACGCGGTCTCTGATAGACTTGGAAAAAAAGTCCCGTCTCGAGGGCTCCAAGTGCAGGATTTGAGCGCGCGCGGCAGGGAAAGCGTTAACGGCCGATTATAAAAATTATTCGTAGGGGTACTTTTATCGTTTAGCCCATAAGCATGCGCCTTACCTGATTAGATGTAGCATCGCTATGATAAAGCTTCCCACAGAGGTCCTCCTATAGAGATGCAAGTGCTGCGCGCGACATATGAGACAGATCGAATAATTCAATAATTAATTTCGAGAGCGAAAGCGAGACAAGCTGCAACAGTGCCATCAGCCAAATGACGTTAGGTATCTGTTTGCGGGATAACTGGCGTATCTAATTTTGCAATTTGTTACTCGATTCTGTGTGCAGAAAATTGAGTCAGGTTGTTTCTTTCTTAATTGCTTGGATATTTACTTTTAAAGTTAGAGTGAGAGAGAGAGAGAGAGAGAGAGAGAGGAAGGGGAAGGGATGTTATTAGGAGCGTGCATATTTTTTTACGATATATATACATGGCGTAACAATTTGCGTTACAAATTTTGCAATTAAAGATATTTAATGGGAGATTAAATTCTGTACGATCGACGGTTCGAGAACGGTCGGAGATTTAGTCGGGGTTTGCAAAATTAAATGGGATTTCGCGACAAATGCAATGGCGACATTTCAATCGTAATGACAACGCATAAGATTAAACATAATTTCGGCGCTTGAAATGTTACGAATATCGTAACGCGCCCGATGGAAAGGACGCTCGGAAGAGGAACATGTCCGTTCTCTTGAATTTAAGCTGATTACTCGTCATTCGCCTTACTCTCGATTTAAAGAGATGGGAAATTCAGCCGGCTGCTTAAAGGGAGAGAGAGAGAGAGAGAGAGAGAGAGAGAGAGAGAGAGAGAGAGAGAGAGAGAGAGAGAGAGAGAGAGAGAGAGAGAGAGAAAAGAAAAGCGAACGGGAAGGCAGAACGGGAAGGGGAAGAATCATCATTGCTGCATCTGCATCGATGATGAAACCGTCGGCGGGTAGAAACGCCGATTCGATTTCTCAAATTTCTCCCGGCTCCCTTACGACGCGCAGGTCCCCTCGGCGGCGGCGCACCGCCGGTGCAAATGGCAATCGTATCGGGATTTAAGATTCGTGTCGCGATTTTGCATGACAGTGGACCCCGGGCCCCATGCGCGACGTCAAAATGGCATACGCCGTCGCAATCGAGCGAACAGACGGTGTCAAATCGCTCGTGCCGCGCCAATTTCTCGCCGGTTTTGTCACGGGGTATCTCATTCTCGAGACGGCGCACTGCACCGCGAACAAAAGGGAGATCTCGGGCGCATGCGCGGCAAATGCAAAATGCAAAAGGCGTGCACTTGAATCGAGATGGCCGGAAAGCGCGTTTCATTTCATCTCCGAGATCGTTCCCGAGAGATCGAGAGATCGAATCTCGTGGTAAGAACATTGCGGAGAGCGAATACGCGTAACTGTAAGCGCTCGCGATTTTCAGGTCGAATCTGAGCAGCGCGTTCAGGTGTCACCGCTCGGGCGTTCGTTAATGTTAATAACAGCGGTAGCTCCGTTGCTTATGAAATTCAAAGCGACCCGCGTTGACAATCGAATGCGCCTCGTCCGCGAGAAAAATCGCTGCCATTGACAGCGAGAGCCACGTCGGCGATGCTTATTATTGCGATCCACTATACATTAGGTCGCACCCTTGGTCGCATTAACATTCGAATCACGCCGCGATCTGGGCGTGATTCTGGTCGATTTATTAGCTGGCGCGATCGCGATCCTCGCATGTTCCGAGGCCCAATTTGCACGAGATGCTTATTTATGAGCATTTCCTCGATCGTACAGTTGCAGTTTGCAACGTTCATAACGGTCTGCGATAATCGCATTATCGGTCGCAACGCGACGAATCTCGACAGAGCTAAATGTTTAAGCGAAGCGTTGATCTCATTCTGGTTTTATTTATTTAACGATTTATTAAATCAAACCGGCGCCTCGGTCGATCGGTCGATATCTCCCATCTGCTTTGAATAACAACAATTCGACGCAACCGTGTTATTTTTCAGAGAACTCGTTGGTAAGGGATAAGCGAGCGATGAATAGCGCGCGCGCGCGTAACGGAAAGGCGTTACGTGTGAACCGGCCTTTACCAGCCGGTAAAAGACCGGTAAAGGCGTGGCGAGCAGAACGGCTTTCGATATCACCGATTTAATTTAATATGTCGGCAGGAGCGCGAGTGATTGGTAGGACGTTAAGTAATAAAGCATTATTTATCGGTAGGCGTGTTTCGCAGCGATGCCGAAGGAATTGCGATTGACTCGTTAACTCCTGGCACACTCAATGGCCACCGGAGCCAATAACGTTGTCAGGATGCCGACGATAAAAAAGACTCTTCCCGTCGCGACGACCAATCTCACCAGCTGCCGTTTAAACATCAGCGCGGCATCTCTTTCGGCATAACTGTCGCTGGATGCTATCGTAAATTATCTCGCGACAACCAGCAAGATTGGGCGTAAACTATTATTGTCAATCGAGTAAAGTGCTATCGCGCAATTAAATTAAACGATTAAGTCGCGAGCGAGTGTTTGTAAACTCGCAAGCTCGACGATCGCAATACTCGGACGTTTCTTCGGGTAAATCACGCAGGGACGCAGAACCGAGAAAGTACTCGTTTAAAGTTCATTATCTTTGAATTATAACGACACGTGTGACCGCTTAACAACGTAACGGGGAGCAACAGGCAATTTCTCTCTCTCTCTCTCTCTCTGCCTTTCTTTCTCTTTTCATTTTTCACTTGTTCCTCACTTTCACTTATATTTCTACACGCACCAAGACTTCTGACTTATATGCGAGTTATGATACATTGCAAACGCGGAAAGAAAATGACAGACAGACTCTGCTCGCCCAACGGATCGCTCGGCGGATCAACAGAGTCAATATTTTGATTGGCAGCTCGAACGGAAATAATTGTTCCGCTGGAACAGGAATAAATACAAACAAATCCAAGAGCCTTCCGAGAGCCTTCGAAACTGCCGACCACGCACGCGATGATTAGCATCTCTCTCATCAGCTTCACGTAAATATTTCGTTTATTTATCCTCCGGTTGCGAGGCAATTTATTATTGATAATGATATTGTAGGATAATATATGCGATCCCGGCTGAATGCCCAAGTTTGTAGGAAATAGAGCGGGATTTATATATTCCTTGCGTAATGTTGAATGTTAAATGAATGGGTTTTCGACGCCAGGTTGATGGAACAAGAAGTAACAAGATTCTTTATTCTATTTCACACCGATGCAACTCTTATCGATTGATCCTGTAGCTTCGCCGGTCGAGACTCTTCTGCTTCTGCCTTGTCTCTCGCCCAATATACTAAAAAGCGGCGTCCTACTTCAGGGTTATCGGCCAATCGTCACATATGATTATTCCATCCGGACGAATCACGTCAAACGCGTGTGTCAACGGTTTCTTTCGCGGTTGTCCTTTGTTCTCATCCGAATACGCACACGTGCGTGTCGGCTTCTCCGATTACAGAAGCTTCTGATACATGCCGCCATCGATAATCGGTTCTTTTCTGTTTATACTACAATATCGAGAGATTTACAGGAGATATGCGGACTTAACGGGAATTAAATCGAATAATGCATTTTGTAGCACTGGGGACATGCTGTCATCCGAGCTCTCTCATCTAAGCTCTATCGAAAGTCAGACAAATATCGTGACGTAGAGAAAAAGTGCAAACACGTGTCCGTCTCGTTGGAGATACACCTTCGCTTCCTGCCGTGTTTACCGTGTATCACGGGACATGGCACGGGCGACAAGCGTCACAAGACGCGCGAAATCATTGGCCGGCTTTTTCTCCGTTCATTCACGATGGACGTCTGTAGATTCGGCTGAATGGGTAATCTTGACCATCTAAGCCGCGTTTCTCATCTCACTCGGACTTCTCGGCCTCCCTTTCTCGGCTTCTCTGCCGGCTCGACGTCGTCAATGGCCGATCGCGCGCGCGCGCGCGCGCGCTGCTTTTTTTCACCGTAGCATTGTAGAATTCTTGGTAACAAGACTCGCGACAATGTCGGGACCCGTCCATCCCTTCCGCCCCATTCCGTTTTTCGAAATTCGTCTCGCCAGCGGCGAAAGCGGCCAACAATACGCCGCTGCACAATGCAGCGAATGCACCGAGAAAAACGCTCTTTGTCGCGCGCGAACGGAATCATCGGCGCGGAGGAGGCGAGGGAACGAGGGGACCTTTGTAGGGTCTCTTTCCCTCCCTCCCTCCCTCCCTCCCGCCCTCCCCCCCTCTCTCTCTCTCTCTCTCTCTCTCTCTCTCTCTCTCTCTCTCTCTCTCTCTCTCTCTCCCCGCGTGATTGTGGGAGGTGTCCCGAAAGCATAATGCGTCCTGCGAGATGCTGCGAAGGACACGATTATGTCTCCGAGAAGTCAGAAAAGGTCAAGTGGCTGGTTATGCGGCCGGAAGCTACGCAAGAAGTTAAAGACCAGAGAAAAGGGAAAGAAAACGATCGATTATAGCGCTGAAAATGATTTTTTTCTTCTTCCTCTTTTGCTTCCTCCTCCTCCTCCTCTTGTTCCTCTTCTTCTCCTTCTTCTTCTTCTTCTTCTTCTCGCTCAAACTGTGTTCCCCGCAGTAAAACTCCCGGGCACAATGGCGCTGAAATCCCCTATGACAGATTTAGGAATGACTTGTTTATGATTTCCGAAATAAATGGGAGAGAAACTTGGTCCTCTTCTTCTTCTTCTTTTTTTTTTTTTTTCTTTTTTTTCTTTTCTTTCTCGCGTTTCCCTCGGACGCACTATATCGCGGAATGGCATCTCTCGCCGGTTTACGGCCCTTACGATTCTTGATGAGCAACATAATCATGAGCAATGACTGCGCTGGACAATGCAAGGGGTTTCGTCCTTTGTGCCTGATATCTCATCTTTCGATTCGACTGCTGAGCCCAAATGGCTGTGTTTATTACGTGTTGTTGCACATTAGGTGTTAACCGAGGCGAAATTTTCCTCGGCATTCTTCCTTCACCAACACGAAGACAGACGACGGTGGCTAATCGCATCGGCCGAACGAGCGGAAGTGTCACTTAAATTTCTGCGATTTCGTTACGGAGCATCTGAAAATTTTTCAAAAATCCTCGCGGCAAGTTAATTCATCCTTCAGAAGACGGACAAGTGTGAGAAGCAGAAGCTCAGACTTCGTGATCGAATCTGTGATATATGATGCATTCCGTTTCTTGAAACGTTATTTGTATATATATTACTATCCTGCCGGAGATCTTCTTTCAGCTGGTGAGAAAAGAAAATAGTCCGAGGATGCAGGTGCGAGTCGAGATGGCGGTCCTTTCTCTCTCAGGTCTTCTCAAGAAGAGAAATCCATCAATAGATTTGCGCTGCTAATGGTCCATGACGCACTCTCCACGCGAGCGTCAATGAAAATTGAAAAAGGGAGATCCCCGGGTGAATGGTGGACAGCTTATTAAAGGATACGTTCCCTTGGGACAGGACCAGCTTCTTGCCCCTTTGGGGATGATGGCTCGAACGTGCTACACAAACGCGTGTCCATTCAATGCTCCGTCTGTAGTGGTGTCATTCATATCACCGCACTGAACTTGTTTCACCAGTAGGCGCAAGCAAACCAAGGCGATGCTTCGATTTGAATAATCTTCCTCCAAGAGGAAGAGTTAGTCGAAGATAACGAGCTCAAAATCTGCGAGCCAACCAAGTCTGCGAATGAAGATGAAGCGAAATTAGAGCGCAACGAGCTAAAAGAAGCTTCTGTTCAAGTTTACTCGCAAGCCAGGTCGTCGCCTCGCGGATTTACAAATCCGCTCTCGATTCGATTTCGATCACTTTGAAATAATTACACCGCGCAATTATCGTTTCGCAATTAGCGTCTCGCGCGATCGTGCCGCCCTCAGCGAAAATATTACATCTGCTGTCGCGGGGTGGTTCCGCCGCGCCGTGTGTCCCCGTCACGCGCCATTACGCCGTTACGTCCCGCCGAATATATCCGCTTTCGCGAATCGAGTAAACAAGCCCTCTCCTTCCCCCTCCAACCACCAACCCTCCAACCCCGCCGCCGCCCACCCTCAATTTGGTTTCACACGCGATTTTTTCACTAATCGATTTGCGACCCGCCCGCCCGTCCGCGAATCCGTTCGAATCGCTTTTTGATTTCGCGGCGGATTTGCCATTTCACACGCGCGCACGCGCGCACGCGCGCACACGCGCGATGGCTTCACCGCCAATTTGCGATTCACCGCCGGATCGCAATTTAAAGCTTTTTAAACGCGCGAGACTCGAGAGCTCGATCATCGAAGGTGCAACAGCGGCGATGCAGCAGCGGCACTCGTGATCGACGGGAGGAAGAAGAAGAAGATTGACGATCCGACTCCAACAATTTCGATAACAATGACGATTACGTCATTGCATGATTTTCGCTTGATTATTCCGTTACACGCGTTATCTTTGCTTCAGCGATAACGATCGCGGGGAGGAACGTGAGTTCCTCCGATGACGGATATTCAAAATTCGCGTTGATTTTTCACAGGGGGAGGGGGAAAAAAAAGAAAAAAAAACGGAAGAAGCATCTCGTTTTATATTTGATATTTCATCGCGCGCGCATAATGCGGCACGCATGACGGCGCATTGAAATTGGCAGAAATATCCTCTTTGTGAGCAAACGCCGCGCGAAGAAGCGGGGAGAAACAATTTGAAGCCAGAAATGCTGTCAATGGCGGCTCCTCGGCGGTTCACCAACAGATTTGGTAAACACGATTACTCGATATCGAACAATATTTGCCGGAGTCAGCCTTCTTAAACGCTTAAACGTGTTCCGGCGATGCCTTGGTGACTTTGCTTCGATTTTCGATCGCGCCGAAAGTACCATGACTGCGAACGAGATCGCGGCCTGTTCGATGATGAGAAATTCGTGCATTGTTCGCGACGAATCTCTTCCTCCTCGCCCCTCGCCGTCTCTTTCTTTTTCTCGAGAGCTGGATCTCCAATTCGTGGAGTAATCGCTATCGATATAGCCCCGTCGAGAGTAAATTAAACATCGAGCTTAGCCGATTTACGTCAATATTACGTCTTGAAGAGGGAAAAGGGGGTCGTTTTCTTCTTCTTCTTCTTCTGATCTTCTTCTTCTCGTGATCTCCGTCGTTTTCTTGGCTTCCATCAATCTCAAATGCAAATCCGCGTCGAAATCGCGACGAAGAGGACGCCGAACAATCGTTGCGGGGCGTCGCGAGGGAAAATAAATCAAGATATCAAAGAAGCTCGAGAGGATGACGTCGCCGGATATCTTAATCAATGCTATCATGGAATCTCGCTGAACCAACCTGGAATAAAAGTCATCACCGCCCCAATAAAGCGGAACAGGAAACGGGGTTGGATGATACGGCACGGGGCTTGAAGCGAGAGAGAGAGAGAGAGAGGGAAGGATTGCACAAGTGCCCGACAAACAGATTTCGCCCGGAAAAACGGATAATTATCCGATGTGGTGATCGAGATGGTCTATTTACATATCCGCGCGCCGATTTTCACAATGGCGCGCGGGGATTTAAATTAAAATGTTGTTTGCGCCGATACTTAAATCTCGCTGGTCCCCGTCATTCTTTGTCTTTCGCTTTCCCGATCTCGGGAGAAAGGAAGCCTCGAATACCACGAGGAACTCGCCCGTGTTTGCCGATCAACAATGATTTTTTGTCCCACGGGCAAGGATTTTTCGCGCGGGATAATGAGCGAGTCCTGCCAAGCTGCACTTGGCAAGGGTAGCACTTGAGGGAAAATCGTAATGGCGATATTCTCGCGATATTAATGCAGCATTCGATGCAAAGAATCCGACGACGAGTCGAAGGGCTGGAAGATAGCGCGTCTTCGACGAATGCAGGAGCCTCGATTGGCGTATTATCGCGACGATTAGTGGATTTCACTATCCACTGGCAGGAGCGAGTGTATCGAGGAGAGCAATTTCGATGTCCTCGAGCATCTCGCGGTGACGCATGTTCCTGACACTTGTATACTCGCGGAGCGACGAGAGGGTGGCGGCTCGCGCCCCCGCGACTTTCGGCACCCTTATTTCCCGCCGGCTGTTCGCCCTCCCATCAGCCTCCCTCGTGACGAAGACCGATGCCTTCGACACGTGATCCTCCCTTTCGCTCGAACGACGCATCACAACCCGCGAAAGCATCGTCTTCTTTCCTGAGAAATCGAAATCCTGCGCGCAGATCCCGGCTCGTTCGAAACGAAGCTTTGTTCTTTGACGAATCGGCCGGTTCCAAGTACCGAATGTCCGGAAGTATTTCGACAATGAGAATATTCCGGGCTCTAATTCGGTTGTTCGATCGTAATCTCGAGTCGAGATCTAAGATACGATTTTCTTCCGGATGTTCAGCATGAAAACGGTAACTTTGTCCCTTCGTTTCTCCGTCAAGTGACAACAATCTCGGGGATGCCCGCGACAATGGCGAGGTCGTTGTTTCTCTCACGCTTATCGACCTATTCTTCGTCCCCGGTCGTTCTCCGGAAATTGTGAAATTGACACTTTGATCAATCATCGACTCTCCCGTCAATGACGAATTTATTCGCGTTTGTGCTCGTGAATCACGCTCGCGGTGAACAGACAAATTATGCAGAAATAATATTTTCTAATAATCGTCGTCGAAATCGAGCGACATATACAGGAGGCATCTCTCTCTCTCTCTCTCTTCCTCTCTCGTCGGGATCCGTTACGTTTCTCCGTGTCCATAGAAAAAGCGATCGCATTGTCTGGAGGAAATGGGATAACTTCCGAGGAAGCTGGCACCGGGGTAACCGAGGGAAAAGAGGGCGAGAGGCGCGCGAGGAGCGCCTCTCCCATCGGGACACATTGTGTCCCATAAACGCTCTTATTGTGACCCACGTGTGTTACAAATTCCCATTCGTGCCCTTTGGCTGGGAATAAACCCTTTCCTTAATTAGCATTGTATGGAATTCCTATTGCCGAATCGGTTTCCGTGTCTGCCCTCTTCCTCGCGCCCCTTCCTCTCTCTCTCTCTCTCTCTCTCTCTCTCTCTCTCTCTCTCTCTCTCTCTCTCTTTCTCTCTCTCTCTCTCTCTCTCTCTCTCTTCTTTTTCCTCTTCTGGAAGCTCGGCGAGAGACGGCGGAGCCGCCGAAGCGCAGGCTATCGATACGTTTATTGGTTGTTATTTCAATCGCGCTCCTCGTCGGAGCACTAAATCGGATTCCGATCCCGAAGATGGGGAGGGAGAGGGAGAGGGGGGAGGGAGGGAGGGAATGCTGGAAACGACTTTTCGCGTTTCTCGAGGCGGCGCGTGATTGACAGCCGAGGCTGTCGTGAGATGCATCCGCGCGCTGTTTCGTCGCAACGAAACGCGACACATGCCTGGGAATTATCGGCGATTATTCGGATATGCTGCTGAATATTTATTAAAAGGAATATTCTCAGCGAGACATTACGTATCGCCGATCGCTTCGATGTTTGTTGTATAACGCTGGAGCTTTGTCATTTTGTCACTTTGAAGGCTCATTCTCACGATCCTGATGATCGGCGATCCCGCAATCTCTCGTGTTACCGTGCATCCATGAAATATAATGTAATTATTAACGCGGTGAAGCGTTAATCCCTTCTCAACGCTTTGGCAGAATTTTATCCAAGCTCCGCAGGAAAGTTCCGGGCATCGCGATCATCTCGCGAAACGGGAGGCGCGGCGGGAAGGGCCGAGGAATATCTCCATCGGTCCACTTCGCGAGAGATTTTTCCCCAGAAATCCAACCGGAGGCGACTCGCGACAGACTGCTGCTCATCGGTATTACCACGTTGCGGCGATTGTACGTATCGGACATCTCGCGGAATCTCGGTGTCGGCAATCGATGAAATCCGACGTCTGAAATCCTCAAGATTCTCAGATTCCTGTTTGTTGTTGTCTCTCGTGTCTCATCGCGCAATCTGTTCTGGAGTTCAGTGTCGTGCGACCACCTTGGCGGAAAATCGCGGCGCGAGTTTCACGGCGCGTTTCACCACGTTTCGAAAAATCGCCGTCCCAGTCGTTCCTCGATTTCCCAGGAAACCTGACAACGGTCTGTCGGGCCCGTCGATGTGATCTCGTCTCGTCCTTGAGATGAGATTTACATTGCGCGTGCCGATGGGCCCGACGTGACGTCACACGGGGCATCCCCGGCCCGGGCTTTCAGATGGACGAGGTGGCGGACGTGGGCCACGCATCATGAGAGAAAACGTGAACCGCGCGCCCTGGGTGGCACCTCTTGTTCACCGCGACGTACATTAGCGGCTATCGTTTCCCTACGCTGAGATCCGATCGAGGGCCCGCTAGGTCCGACACTATCGTGACGTATCTGACAGTCGGGCCCGTCGAAGCGATCGAGCGACCGGCGCGATGCTGGACGCGCTTCTCGAAACCCGCTGCACACGCGCATCATTACACGTATTTTTGATTAAAGGACAAAAGAGGTGGGAGGGGGGGGGGTAGGAGGAGGGGAGGGCAGGGTAGTTTGTCTGCAAAAGTATACGGCGTACGGACTCGCTCGTTTTGCAATTCAAGCTCGATGTTGGCTCGAAGACGCGTCGTCGCAGGGGACACCTCGCTTTGCTTTCCTCTGGAGCGGTCCGAGCGGTCGGAAATTTCCGAGGGATCCGGAAAAACCGAGCACAAGCAATCGCGAAGCGAGGGGAGGTTCCAGGGGAATGTTAGACGCGGGAGTTCCGAGGCCCAAAGAGCGTCGAGTACGCCGATCGAACGTCGGACGGCGATTATTTCTTAGTGAAAAATGCTGCGGGGAAGCGATCGATGATCCCGGATGACAGGGGATTGCGTCGACTCGACAGCGCCGTGGCGGAGGAGCGAGTTGGCATGTTCCCCGCGAACGCAACACCTGTGAGCGCCAATCAGGTTCGGCATACATCGGCGAATGCTCGCGGCAATAAATCAACCGACATCTCTGCCGGTGGGTACGCGGCAACGTCGAGGAACGGCATTATTTATGGTCGTTCGTTAGCGTGGCAACAGTTCGGAAACGTGTGGAACCGATGCGTTTAGGACTCTGTGTGGCCCTGTTCGACTCGCGTCATCGACACCAGCGACCGGCGAGTTGGCTTAATGCATGACGAAACCATCCGCGGTGAGTAAATACTTTGATGCCGCGGTGATTCGTGGAGATGTCTACCAGGAAACCGCACTGGTAAAGGCAGAACTGGAATGACTCTCTGAAAAATGATGGCGATAGTCGAGATATCTTATTAATATATCAACAAAAGCGGGATATATAGTGAAGAAATCTGCTGCCGCTTTCTTCAAGAATGTCTCCCTCTGAATTTGTTTGTAAATTCGCAGATTCTCCGCATCAGATATTTATATCTGGAAATTTCCCGTATCTGCATTACGTATCTCGCAATCAAACTATGTTCTCTCTCTCTCTCTCTCTCTCTCTCTCTCTCTGTTTCGTGAAATTGTCTTCGTCGTCGCATGCGGACGGACACTTGTCGAGAGGAGATTACTTACGAGAGCTGAATTACTTAATTACGCAGCAGCCTATACGAAGAAGCCAACGCCCAACGCAGTTTCCACTAATTGACGTTCATCCTGATGTAGCCATTGCTCAAAATTCGAGATAGCATCTAAAATGATAGTTGAACGGAATTGGCGGACTTGGAGACGAAGCAAAACAGCGACGGGTCAAAGCAAGGGTCAAAGTAGAGGCGAGAAATTTTTGAATGGGAAAGACGAGCGCCAATCGTGGCTGCTATGGCGGCGGGTCAGCAGCATTCGCACAAAAACATCTTCGTTGCCTGCAATGGAACTTCCGAGGGACTTGGAATTTTCGCGCCATTCTCTCCAAGAGCACGAATCAATGGATGACTGACTGGATGTCGACTAGAGCTGGTTGGATAGGCGGATGATTGGATGTCGCGATTAGAAAGTCACTTTTGCATACAATGCATACGCGCAGGCGGTTAAGCTCGAGGAAGGAGAGGTAGATTGTATGGAGGAAAACAAATTGCTGAGGTGAAAGCGGAAAAAACAGTCAGAGAGAGAGAGAGAGAGAGAACGAAGATGCACTTGAAGAGCAAAAGCTCGCGCGCTTCAATTCCTCCGGTTACATTCTGGCCGCAGCTGCGATCGAGATGTTGGCTAATGCAGGCTAATGAAAATGCAAATGAAAGAATTGAGGATCTAGGTCTAAGTCAAGTATTTGCAAGACTCGGGATTATTGATCTGCAGGAAACGACCTAAGATGGCGACTTAAAGATCCAAGAATACGATTGAGATAATTTCTGAGGAGCTCTGACGCCGTGTCCTGGGAGATCATTATCGATTATCTTGCGTTCGCCTTGCTATTTTTCATATCGACAAGGTAGACTTGTCCTCGACTTTGGGAAACACAAAGAGACATTGTCGCCGCACATGTGCGTCGCACGATGGATTGGTGTGTCACGCACGTGCGACTCGAAGCGAGACGAGCGGATTAAATATTTCCGCGAAATACGCGACAGACGCGTGATGAAATACCGACGAGACAAAGAACACGCCCGAGAATCCTGCGATTTCAGGAAAGACGCGTCTCCGATTGTCCGGCGCGCCGTAACTTCCGCGAGATGTCCGATACGTACAATCGCCGCAACGTGGTACCGATACCGATGAGGCAGGTTTGTCGCGGGTCGCTTCTAGTCTGATTTCTGGGGAAAAATCTCTCGCGAAATGGACTGATGGAGATATTCGTCGTTTTTCCCGCCGTGCCCCTCTCGTTTCATGATCGCTTGACCGATGACCCGCGCGATGCCTGGATTTCGTGAGAAAGTTGGATAAAATTCTGCCAAAGTGCTCAGAAGGGATGACTGTTCATTTTTCCCTTTTTTACGTGATCGATATGGATAGCTATCTGAATGCAGGATGCCCGGAACGAATTCGCGGCGTTGATATAATGTCAATGGCTTGGCCATGATTAGCAACTCTTCACGGATTAGAGTACTATCGATCCTGAAGGATTAATTCAACGCGCCTCTGTCGCGGACGACCGATTCGATGAATTGACCGAAGAAAATTGTCGATAAAAGACGAAACAAGAAGCGAACGAATGCACGCCTGAAATTAAGCAGATGATTCGCAGCATATCCGCTTGAATCCTGCATCCTGTACAACTCGAATAAATCCTCACGATTTGATTCTTCATTAATCAACGCAATCATCATCATCGACGCGAAATCGACCGCGATAACTACGAGTTCCACCTTGCGATGGTGGAAAAGAGAACCTGATCAGTAATCGAGCCTCCCAAGGAACAGCTTCTCTTCGCGCGACAGCGAAGCTGGCTGGATTCTCCAGCCGCGGTACGTGGAATTTATTTTTCCAGCCGGCAGCCCGTGTGACTGGACATCGCCGCCGCCACGTGGAAAATGCGTGAGAAAGCCGGCGAATGGGGATGACTATTAATTTCTCCTCTCTCGCGGCACTTGGCATGCATTAACGCTTGATTCGTGCCCTCGGACATCCAGCCGATGGATAGATAGATGGCCAGATAGCGCGTACACCACAAAGGGAGGGGCGGGTGGACGACGAGTCGCGGGTGAGAGGAAGCGAGCAAAGATTGATAGGATAGAATTCCACCGGTGGAGATTCGTAATGGATAGCCCATGTCCGAATTCGCCGATACTTCTCTCCCTCCCTGCCGCGGCGTGTGTATCCTAACCTAATACCTTCTGATGGAATCCCCGATTGTGCGCCGTTATCAATGGCGGGCCGCGCCGCGTAATATAGCCGAGGAGCGGCGAGGCCATTATTGCGACGAGAGAGCATCCTCGTTTCCGAGATAACTTATTTTTTTCGGCGACGAGCTCCGGCGCCCCCGTTACCCCCGGCCCTTCGAGACTGACCAGCCACGATTCCGGGAGATCCGCGCCGAAGGTCGCGCGACGATCTCGAACTGCGCTCGGAGTTTTCATCAGCTCGGATAATGTCCGATGTCGAGGAGTCCTGCGGAGGAGGATCGTGGTAGCGAGGCTGATGCGTAATCACGCGAGCAGACGGGACTAAAACGATCGCGCTGACCGCCATCTTTGTCCCTTGTTAATTATTCCTCCCCCCGGTGAGCAATCCCGCTTGGAATCCCGCTTCCTTTCTTTCGGGAAGTCGTCCAAGTCTGTCGCGCGAGGGCTATTAAATCCTTTAACAGTGCGCGCGAAAGTCGAGAGCGCGAGATAGTCGAGCGAGCGCAAAGGTGAGTCCCGACAAAGACTCCTCTATCGGGTGTCCCGGGGAAAAAGAGAGCGCACGCCGGCGCTCGTAAAGTACACGAGCGCGCGCGAGGGGCCCATTGAGCTCAGGCCAAGCGTGATATTTCAGGCCGCGGCGCGGCGTTTCGTGCCGCGCGCCCCTATAAGATCCGTATTATGCAAAGGAGCGTGGAATATATCGTGTGTTGCGAATCGCGCGCGTCGCGACCGAAGCGCGCGTTTATCCTCTCGGCCGGCCGTTAAACGTGCGTT
Source organism: Eciton burchellii (assembly GCA_020341155.1). Taxonomy (NCBI): domain Eukaryota; kingdom Metazoa; phylum Arthropoda; class Insecta; order Hymenoptera; family Formicidae; genus Eciton; species Eciton burchellii. The sequence goes on from JAHMML010000082.1 coordinate 664,350, forward strand.
ACGACGCGCGACCGTACCTGCGACGGTGTGTTTTTCTGCGAAAGCGCGCGGGTTCAAAGTGATTTTTTCCCTAGGCAAGAAGCCTAGAGAAAAGTAGGTTATTTATCTGCCATTTTCTCTGCCCGCGAGCGGGCGAGTTCTCTGGAGTTGAAATTTCCAAAGAGGAATGACGCGCCATTCTCGGGGGTGGCAACCGATCCTCGAGACTGGATCGTGTCATTAGAAACGGCTGAAACTTCGCTTCGGAGATTGATAATGGAGTTCCGGGAGATCCAGAGTTCCGCTTCCGGAAAAGGGAAAAGGGAAAGGGTTCGCTTCGTCCCCGGCGTAAATCGTTTCTCGAGCCCTTTCCGGCTCCCGTGCGAAATCTCTAGCGAACATAACGGTCATCTCTCTCGCCCGCGGCAGGTGAGATTCGCCGTGACGGGGTACAGCGCCGGGGTACCCTTTCGCATCCCTTTCCGGATCCGTGTGAAACCCGCGTAACCCCTTCGCGACGCGAATCCGCACCTTTCTCCAAATTTCAACGGTCCTCGTCGAGGCCGGGCGCCGCCGGTGGGACCTCCCGTTCGTTCACGTGCCTCCCCTTTTCATCTCTTCAGGTTGGGTCTTGCCTTCGACTTTGAATTTCTCCAAAAGAAAGAACAGGGAAAATAAAGAGGCATGCCGAAGAAGGCGACGCCGGAGCGACGCGCGCGTAATGTATTCTTTTGGCGCTTTGTGTGCCGCGCGAATGCGCGCCAACGAGAACGAGCGAAAACGAGTCGTTTGACTCGTGCAAGCTCCAGAAAATAGGCAGGACGGGGGACGGCAAGAAGTACATAAATATTCAGCTGAAATCGGGAGGTGAGGCGGGCTTTTATTCGCGGGCGGCCCGCGCCTCCACGGAGCGGCCGCTCCGCCGCGATTAATTTGATTTTATGGGCCGCAGCCCGGGAGTTACGGCGGAAATTTTGTGGATCTTCCTCCCTGCGCATTAAAAATATCATCAGGTGTAAGGAACCTCCCTCATCCCGCGCGCGCGCGCGTGCGTTGCGATGCCCATCGAGGGCAGTAAGGGTTATGTTTCAGCGTGTCGGTGACTTTATTTATTTCCTGCCGCGATTTCTCTAAGATATACACTTCTTTGGAGAACGCGTCCGGTTCATCCGTCCGTTTTATATCTCATTTTACGGCTTTGCACTTGTGGTTACACTTTATTATGCGTCTCTTTCTAATTACATCCCCGTTCCGGATTCCGCGCTCTTGCCCGAATCTTAACAATTCCTGTTTATTCCTGATTCTCGGTGCTTCCTGTATTCCCCGCCCCCCGTCCCGGTCCACTTTCATGGAATCCGTCTCGGAAGATATAATAAATCCCTCCCTCCCTCCCTGCCCTACGCGCGGACACCTACGTATTCGCGTGCGCGCATAATACGTATCCGCTAAGCGTGTACGCGCGTCCGCTCGCGTATAATGCCGGTAATGCGACTGTCGAGATCGCAATAAATCCCACTTAGCCGCAGTCGCGCGACGCTAAACGCGCCCCGAGTCTTGCCACCCTGTTTTTTCCCCCGTTCGCATTATATATGTCAAGTACCTCGTATCCCCATAAATTACCGCGATTAATTTATGGAGGCTGCTAAGCTACGGACTTTACAAGCGGATCGTTACGGCGTATCGACAGAGATCGATCGCCGATTCCAAAAGCGGGGGAATCCCATTGCTGATCCCACTTTTACGCAATGCTGCTTCCTATGGTCGATGCGCGCTTTCGGCGCCTATCGCCGCGCGATACCGAACATCGAACGCGGTGCGAGTTCGATTTAGCCTCCGAAATAACGCAACGGCGCGCGCGCGCGCGCACAATGAGCGCATAATAACCAGCCGCAAAGTTCCATTCGATCGAGCGGTTGCGTTATTATCAGCCTCGGGGCGTCATTTATTCGCCGGCGGATCGCGCCGTGGCAACGGGCTTTCCCGCGGAAACGGAGAGGGGAGGGGATCGTCCATTGACGCGAATGGGAGAAAATGCCCGAGACTTTGGCTGCAGCTACCTTGGCAGCAGAGACGAATCATCGAACGCGCCGGTGCCGCGGTAGATTAATGTTATTCCAATAGAGCCGGCCGGGAGAGAGAAAAGAAGAGATAAAGCGAGAGGAGGGAGGGAGGGAAGGGGAGCGCGCGTCGCGCCGTAACTGACCCCGATTTGCATCAGAATCGGGGTGAAATCGCGAGGGGACCGCCTCGGAGGGCCTCGGAGGGAGGAGGGGACGGGGGAGGGGGAGGGGGGTACGGAGCCTTCGTCGGCTTTGATGGCTTTGGGAACGCGCCAAACCGTGTGCGTGTTGTCCGAAACACGTCCGAAAAGTGACGCGGCGCGGCGCGATGCGAGCCGGTTTTTCCCTTCTTCGGCGAGCCTCGCGTCTCCCCTCCCCCTACCCCCGCCCCACCCCCCACCCCTTTTCGATAGGGGGCTCGAGATCTCGCGCTTGAGGGCATCCGCGAGGCCGGACGGACGGATACCGGTCGCGAGGAATCGAGGGGCGCGTCGTCTTTATCTCTGGTCTCTTGTCTCGTTAGATTCTCGTTGCAAAAGAGTCGCTTCTGGCCGACTCTTCCGGTCGTCTCTTCTGAGCCGACCGGCATGTCCTGCAACGGATCATTAAGCGCGCACACTCGCGATTATCGCGCGACTCCGCGGTTCATTTGCCCTTAGGGGAATAGGGCGAGGGGAGCGTCTGGGAGTTTCGGCGATATGCGATTCTCGATGATCGATAAAAGCGCAAATCCGACGTCGTCGTTCGATCGCAATTCTATTTTCAGCAAAGTTGTTTGCTCTCGGAGCAGTAAATCGTGGCGCGCTTCGGGCGAACTTGAACGTTATCTGGTTCATGGTTGTCGGATATGAATTTTGTCAGGAAATCGATCCATTCCGCAAAATTGAAGTGATCCCGAAGTGAATGAATTTACAGAACCTGATCCGTTCCGTGCGCGAGAATAAATTGTAAATTGGCCGGTTATTTCCGTTGCTTCGGCATCGGTAAAGAATTTTACGACATTCCGGTATCGCGTAGACAAATTAACATTTAGAATTAGCCATTTCCGCCGCGCCGGCTCGTCCGGGGATATCGTTTCGAGACGCGGTCAAACATCGGAACAGATTCGTCGAGCAGGTTTACAGCCGCTTTTAATGCCACGGACTGCCATTACGTGGTTCTTTTCTATCTGCGGGGCAATAAAATGGGAGTAACGAAAGAGACGCGGCGGTGCCTCTCGTCAAACAAATTTACGATGCGAGAACAAACTTCCTCGTTCCGTCGTCGCGTATCTGAGAACGCGGCGCGGACTTATACCTGAGGATTGAATTAAGCCAGAGAATACGCCGTTCAATTCTCGTCTTATCTAGAATTGATGCGCGATAAAAGGACGTGAATTGCCGGATTTACCTGCGCCCGCACTTATTTACAGATCGAATAGCTCCCTCAAAGTGCTCTGGCGCTCTAGCGTCACGCTATAATCGCGTCGCATCTTTCGTCGCATTAAGCCACCGAAATTCCTCGGAAATCCGAATTCTCGGGGAGCCGAGAATCGGCGGGAGATTCAAACGATCCTCCGTGCATCACCGTTTATCCCCACCCCGTCTTATCGCTTATCGTCGCTGACATTGAGACATTGGGCGGGGAGGGGGCGTCGAGTCACGCATCGAGTCCAAGCGAGTCCAAGAGAGTTATCTTGACGCCTCTCGAGCGTTATCTCGAGCGCCCGCTCTTGCCTCTCGCTTCAGATACTCCAGCTATGCCTCCGCGTTTATTCGCGTCCATCTGCGCGCGTCGAGGTCGAACGCGCGGGCTAAACGAGGGCGTTATCTTCGAGTCACGAATTTCGCGACGCAGCGTGGTTGCGTGCGCGTGCTCCGTTAATGGACCGGAATCAAAGGCGTTAACTTCCGCGGGATTTGACTTTCGGAAGTTAGCCAGGTCCATTTTTCATCGCTGCCGCATGGAACGCCGGCGACAATGACGCCCTCGTTAATTCACAACGTTGCAACGTTGCCGTGATGGAATAATGCATATTGGCGCGGCCGGGATCTCATTACCGATAAAAGGCCGCCGTGTTACGCCGCGCTTGTGGAGGCGATACGCGTGCCACTCAAACGGATGAATTTTAATTCGCGACAGCGAATCGAATTCGTGAAATCGCTTCACGCGGCGGCGGCGGCAGGGGGAGGGGGAGGAGAGGAGGGGGAGGGGGGAGGAGGGGCGGAACGGGAACGGCGCGCGAAGGCGAGTGTAACGGGATTAGGGACGCGGCCAGAGCTGAGTGACGGCTCGTTTCTGCTGTGGCTAAATGAAAAGAAGAAAAGGTGACACAAGAGGAACATTGAGGAATTACTCGACGATGAATTATAACTTTAAGAGTTCCTGCTCTTTCTCTCCTTTTCTTCCTCTTCCTCCTCTTCTTCTTCTTCTTCTTCTTCTTCTTTGAGGATCACCGACTCGGGGAGAATTTTTCAATTAGCGCGACCGATAAGGATCGAAACGCTTCACAGGACTGAATCGCAGGATCTTCAGCTGGGCGACAGTCCAGTTGACTCGAAGAGCTTTCCGTCTTATCTTCAGGGAATTTTCTTCAGGGAGATCTCTTGGCACTCTTCGATTGCTAAGTTTTTCGATCTCTTCGATCGAAAAACAGGCAGCTTCGATTGTCGTCGAGAGAATCAATTCCCCTTTGACGTTACACGCGTATACCGAGACCTCGCGCGAGTAAGGCAACTCCGAATGGCAAAAAATGATTCCGAAGCCGACAAGTCGATCTCGCGAGCTTTCCCCGCGCGATGGCGATTTGTTCCGAGACAATTGCGCACTTTATATTTTACCTGCAGTGAATTATTGCGAGCGCATTACGAGTTCACTCGCACGAGGGCGGCCACGTCCGTGCGCGTGTCGGTGTGCGGCGGCGCGCGTGTGCGCGCGGAGAGTTTAACGCTCGGCGCGCACGGGTCACACAATGCCCTGTATGGACACTATGGGCATTGTGAGACGCGAGAGCGAATGAATATGTGCACGATGCATCAAAGAGTTAAGGCTCAATGGCGGACCACACAGACCCCGGAATTGAGAAGACAGTCGGCTTAACGGTTAATGTATCATTGTGTGGCCGCCACACGTTAGAGGTTAGGCCTGCGCCGCTTGTCCGTGGGCCCGGCCAAGCGAAACGGAGCGATTTGCGGATCCCTGATCTGGGACCCGATTAAACGGAAGGTTCAATTAACCGATGTCCATTGAAGCACCGGCCGTTTGTCCATTGCGCGATTTATTCCATTGATGTAATCTTCCGGCAGGATTGCAGGAATGCCGTGGCGGTTATGTATACTCGCGCTAGTAACGCTAGTAACTTATATGCTGGTTACTCGTTGATGCGGTCGACAAAGGATGCTGCCGGTCATCTAGTAGATTATTCGTACTCGTACTTTGGTAAGTACTCGAAGTAATCTACAGTGCAGATCTAGGTGAACTTTCCGCGTTCGGAAGATCGATCTGTCGGCATTCGCCGTTTATCTGGCCGTTGATTAACAGTTGATTCTCCCGGGCTGTTTTCTTTATCAGGATCTATGCTGCAGGATCTGCATGATACCAGTCTCGGATACCAGCTCTTATAGATTTTTTCATCCTCTTTCCTCTGAGAAAACGTCAAGTGTGTACGGTCTACACGTCAGGTTACGGTTTCTTGAGCCATCGGTCACTCGCTGCTACTTGTCCCTGTCTCCTCCTTTCGACATTATTATAATAACAATGTTCTTCCACTCTCGATATAGAGTGGAGGCAGGCATGATTTTTAGGAGGGAAGAAGAAATGAATTTTATTTACCCGATGCGATGGTCTTACATAACTGCTTGTTACGCTTGATAACTAAGATAGAGAGCTCCGTCGAAATTTTACCAAGCGTTATTTGTTCAGAAAATATCTTTGTCAGAGAAAATTCAGAGCTCAGAGAATTCGGTATTATACAACGACAAACGAGGATTTCGGTCAATATAGTGTCTCTGTTATTCTTCATTATGCCCAAAGCTCTTGGCCCGTTTAATCGAAAGAGACGCAAGTCTCGAAATGTGTCCCGAAATTGCGTCCTCTCCTGCGGAATTTCGATTCCGCTACTACAAATTCACCCGAAACCACCGTGCGAACAGTTCAACGTTCGCAAGAAAGCGAACGTTCCGCGCATTTTTCCACCGATAAACACCATCGAGAGCCTCGCTTCTGGCTGAAGGTGACTTATGGTCCTTGACTCGAGTTCTCGAATTATAGTGTAAAAATATTGCATGTTGTTCGGCTGGTTTATCTTGCCGCAAGTTGGTGGCCGCTCTTGGGCGTCATACGTGCCTGCGGAGGGTCCAAGGGTTGAGCGCTCGTGGTAAAGGCAATCCTGCGGTCTTCGCCCAGCAGGAGGGATGCGCTCGCACCGGCACCGGCACCAAGCTGTCTGCGTCGAGAGGGAACCGGCCGTATCTTCTTGGGGCGTTCTCGTGTATATAACCTTGTACGCGCGATCATGGAGAGGCTCGTTGGGTCCGCTGGTGACGGGGGGGAAGAGGGGGAGAGGGGACCGGGCCCGGAACGGCGAGGCGGCGAAGAGGGCGGCCGGGGAGGGCGGTGGAGGGGAAGGTGGGACGCTCAGGATGGTCAGGACCGGGGCCGGGAACGATGATGGTTTGTGCTGCTGCGTGTAAAAATAGAAAAGGCAACCCGGGAGGAACCCGTCCAACTGCATATTACCTCCGACATCGGAATGCACGGCCCTGTGACCGGCCGATGATGCTGGAACGCACGTGTGTTTCAGCCCGTCTACCCCCCCCCCCCCCCCCCCCCCCCCCCCCCCCCCCCCCCCCCCCGCCGCGGGGGACTCTTCGCCTCTGGTCTGTCGTCCTACCGGAGCGCCTCAGGTTGCCGCGGCGAATCGGGACGTTGAGAGTATAAATCGGGATCGGGAGATAATAAGATTAATCACCGCCGCGTTACCGCGGACCTGTTGCCGCATGCGCGTCTGAGATGTTTTAATTATAAACTCGGGGCATTCTGGTGGATCGTTAGACTTAGCTGGGAACTTGGCGAGATGTTGGCGCGGCTTTTCATTCGCACTTGGATTAAAAGTCCGGGCTCGCAATAATACAAGTGTAATAAAGTAAAGATCTGTAATTGAATCGGTCGATAGGAAGAGATTGTGCGCACGCGCACAATCGCGGCGCTTCTCCCGGCAGAAACTGTTTTCCTCGGACGATATTCCAGGTATCAAGAATATTAAAAGAAAGAAAAAAAAAAGAAGAGACGAAATTCAACTCAGAGAGTTTGATAGATCGAATGGATTAGGAAGCAGACGCGCGTATTTCCATCGGCGCGCATAATTTCCCGGAAAAATTGCCCTCCGGCATCCGAGCCGGGGAAGGAGCCGGGGGGAGAGATCGCAGCTCGTCGCCTGATTCATTCGGGATAGCTTGCCATCCCGAGTCGGCCATCACGTCGAATCGCCGGTATTTTTCGAGGCTCCGCACATTGTGCGGGATTCTTCACGCCTGCCAATCACGTCATCTAGGTCCTTGGAGGGATAATCTAAGCGCGCGCGGTTCCTCGGCCGTTGATCCGCAACAGGAAACTGTACTTGCCGCGGGGATGCATCGATTATGCGGCAGGGTGGAAAAGCAGCGAGGCAGGGTAGGGAGGCGGATGATGATTCTTTTCAGGATGTTCGACCGGGCGGCAGATATTAGATGTTTTGGAAACATAACGCGGAAGGGTGCGCCGCTAAAGTTACTTCGCTTCCTGCAGAAGCTCTCTTTGCGCTAGCGAGGATCGCACGCGCGAATGATGCCCGAGAGAGACCATCTGGCTAGGAGGCGCTACGCTCTCTTGAGCAGAGCGGACTGCCGCGATCTCTCTCGCGAGCCTCTCCGACGATGGAACAATGCATCGTACGGAGATGAGGATTGCATTAAGGTTGGAGCAGAGAAGAGGGGGATGTTGAGCTTCCATGCATGCTCGCGTAATGCGAGCTCGCGATATGCATTTCCGCGGTTTTCTTCGTTGGAGGTTACACGAAAATGTCGATTGGCTGAAAACGTTTGAGGATCTCTCGCGAGAATTTCACCTGCGCTTCAAGCTTCCATCACGGACACGATGGTCCGCGTGAAGCGCAGGACGAGCAGACCAGCGACGTGGAAGTGTCACGAGGAGCCGGTATCAAGTCTCGCGGACGTTATCTCGATTCGATCGGGGCGAGGGGGTTTGGATATTCAACCCCTTGCTCTCTTTCTCTCTCTCTCTTTCTCTCCCTCGGAGAGCCGGTAACGAGTCAGGCTACCCCTTCTGTGTCTTCCTCTTTTCCATTCCAATCAGCTTGAAAAGCGAAGAACCCTTAGCCTCTCCTTGCTTCGTGGGATCCATGGTCCACTGGCCTCGATCTTGCGCGCGCGCGCGAGCAGACCCCGGTTGGCCCGTTAAAGTATCATGTATCGCATAGTCGCAAAAAGAGAGAAAAAAAAAGTCGGCGCATTCATACACAGATCGGCACTCGCCGCAAGGCGCGCAAGGCACTCGGCGAGATATCCTCTCTTTCCCTCGTGCGAGAGAGCTGCGAGAGAGCAGCTCTCCTCGGGATCGTTCGTTAAGAGCACGTTCCCTCCAGTTGGGCATAAATTGGGCTGGCCGCTTGACGCTCGGGAATAGTTTTGAACGGATTAGGGAGATGCCGATCTCCCGCGATCTCAGGATCGCTTCCGTAAAGAGACAAGTCGCGCGAGTCTGATCTGCTATTGTTGCAGCGACCTTTCTGGCAACCGGCTCGAAGGACATGCAAAGTCCCGTCGAAGTCGACGCAATCTGAGGACTGAACGACTGGAAAGTAATAGGAAGAGAAGAGCCGAAGAGCGAAGAGAGTTGTTTGTTCAAAGAGCTGAATATTTAAATAGTTGGAAAGAGCCCGCAAGCCGCTGCAGATCCGAGTAATCCGATAGGATAAACCGGAACAATAACAGATATTCAGCGATGAATCCTCCAGCTGATGATAGCAGCAAAAAGGAATTGGTATCTTTTCGGATTTCTCTTGATCGGTATCTCCGCGGCATAAAGGGAAGACATTGGGAGATCGCGCGTGGTAACGGTCGCGCAAACAATAGCCTGCACGCACAAATCGATCGGCTCGATACCGATCGTGGCCAATGCCTCCTCACGATCAGCCTGCAGGCTCGGTATTCGCCGGCCTGCAAGATAAAGGACTGTCGCGGGACGTTATGAAAAGAAGGAGAAAGAGAGAAGAGGAGGGAGATAGATACGCCGGCTTTTGTATTATACTTATGCCACGTCTGGTGGATACCTGGCATTGTGCGCGGCCACGACGCTCCTGACACCCTGGTGTCCCTTTGTTTCGTGGATGATTTCACTCGTGTGGGACACCTTCGTGCGATAAGCCGGACAATAGTCGGTCTCCTGTCTACGGAAGACAGTATCGCAATCTCATCTCGCGCCGGAGATCGCGCCCGTCGCGGGTTAATGAAAAAAACGCAGCATCCCGCTGTCCGATCTCTCGCGGGAGATTTTCTCGGCTATTTGTCGACTCGAGGCCGGTGATCTTGAGCAGACCGTTCCGCGATTTACAACGCGATTTACACTCGCGGCTTTCTTCGACTGCTCCCGGCGTCTTGAAGATAGAAACATGGAATACCGCGGATATCAGTGCGTTCGATAAACACAGGCAAAGTGTCACAGGGAATGCACAATCGGATTAATGTTCCCTTTCAATGCAGACGGAAGGGAACAGATTTAGTTTGAGATTGATCATCGGCCTGATCAGTCCGGGGATTATTCTTCCAACACTATCCAAGGGTCTTCAACAGGATTCTGTCTTTCTTCCTTTGATGCACGTTGACCGCTCCACGAACAATAGGTACCTCTGCGTTGCGAGTATTTGCTGAAAATTCTGTGGCATTGTCCATCTGATGGCACCTTTGTCGCCGCACAAAAGAAAAATTTACGGAGGCACGCCGAACGGAGAGTTCGCGGAAATCCTGCTGGAGATCGCGACGTTGGGAACATCCCGCATTCATAAACGCTGCTGCCGCACGTAAGAAGCTGTTATGTGTGGTCCCTGTCCCGAGCTCTTCCTGTTTGTTTTCAAATTAATCTCCCCTTTCTGCCACAAACCCCTGGAAGCCGAGGAATATATTTATCTTTCTTCTTCACGCGGAAATCCTTTATGTGGCGAGACCTTCGTGGTTTTCCAAGTTCCCAAATTGCGCGACGTCCAAGCGTCCCAAGCGAAAGATCTCCAGCTGAATTTCGCTCGACCATATAGCCGAGTTTATATTCGGATTTCACTGGAACGCAGGAGCGAACTGAAGCAGCGCGAATGATTTCCTTCGTGAACTTTTTTATTTTATTCACGTAATGTCGCAAACGTCACGATGTAACAACGTGGAATACGAAAGGCCGATGAGCTGGGATTCTATGCTTTCGCGAAGTAAGTCTCTCTCTCTCTCTCTCTCTCTCTCTCTCTCTCTCTCTCTCTC